>KL647303.1:948058-967051 GCA_000727475.1 Sarcocystis neurona | reverse complement strand
AGAGGCATGTGGATATACAGACGGCGCAGTACATGTATATATATATATATATCTGAAAGTTTGTAGAGGCGCACGGACGCCTATATGAATACACAGGGCGAACCACTAGGATATGTATACGTGTAGGTGCGAAGACGCACGCGTACATATGAAGCAAGTACAGATACATAGAGCGAGACAGAGGGGCCATATCTGCCTGTTCACATTAACACGGTGCATGCGTATATGAACATATATGTGCGCAAGCGTAGTTTCCTCGACAGAGCGTATTCGCAACGACTTCGCTCAAAAACGTGACGCAGAAGTTGAGGAGGTGGACTTCTCCATACATGTCGATATGCAGCAAAACACAGACACACACACACATACACATAGAGGTGCACGCACTTGTATGCAGAGATGTTTACGTAGATCCAGAACACTCTATACAGATATATAGACATAGGCATGTACACATATAGATGCACGTACATATACCCCTATTCAGATATGCACGTACGCACACGCACATGTATGTAAACCTCCGTAGGCACATATATGTAGAGAAGTACATGTCAGAACTGCACGCAAATATCTACGGTGTCTGGGAAGCTTCTTTCGCAGAGACTGCTTCTGGTGATTGTTCCCCACCATCAGCTCGTTCTCCTTATTAACAAGTTCCATGGAGACCTCTTCCAGGCGCAGTCTCTCCTGCTGCCGCTTCTCCTGTGCGCCACACGCACCACACATAACTTTACCTTTGAGCAAGTATATCGGCATGCAAGAAACTGCCCCACGCACGTCGCACGGGCCCGCACATATAGGCCCACACCTATATATCCATATATATATACACACATAGAGGCCTATATCTATCTAGCTATCAATCCACCTCTCTATCTACTACCTCTGTCCCTCTTTATTTATATACATATAAAGGCCCATGTCTATCTATCCATACATATATGCCCGTATCTCGTTCTCCATCTCTCTCTCTATGTATATACATGCGCTGTGTCTCAGAGAACGGCCTGCCGAGAAATATCAGCTGATGCATGGACATCAAATGTGAACTGCATTTCCTGCACGTCGAGCTGCATGCACACACGCGCATACCTGCGGACATCGCCACGCCTCCTCCGAAAGACAAAAAACGACAACGTATTTGCACATACGTGCGTACGAACAGCGCAGACTCAAAGAGATAGGAAGAAATTAGACACGAATACGTTACAGACTTTTGTATCTATACGGTGCAAGTGGGCACTGTATCTGACGCATCTTCCTTGCAGATACACATGCAAATCTTTCGTAAGCACATATGCGTGAATATATATATATATATATATATATATGTGTAGATGTAGACATGTATTCATACGCGGGCACGTGTACGGATATATACTAGTATACGCGTGTGAATGCACGCATATGTGAGTAAACGTGAGAGGTTTTGCTGCCGTCTCTCCCGCTGCCATATTATCGGACAAGTCTGGCAGGAGAGACACTGGCTTCTGTCTGGCTGTCGAAGCAGTTACCCAGCTGCACGAGGAACAATACACATACACGTGTGTGTCTGCGTCGCGGGTGTCCCACACATGAAAAGACATGTTTAAGAGAGCTGAGGAGATATATACCTGCCACTCGAGACGGGCAATTTCGGCGATATTTTTTTGACTGAGTGCCAGTTTCTGTGCCACGCGCTCCTCCTGCTGCTTGTGCTTGTGCGCCTGCAGCAGCAGCGCAAGGCAGGCGAAGAGCCGCACGCAGAAAAGAGCTCGACGTTGTCCACTTGCACGGAAAGGAGAAAAGACCGACGCTATCGCGCGAAGCATGTACACGTGTATACACGCACTTCCATCTGTATTTTGGCTGCGCCTCTACATACACAGAGGGCGTCCACGTATGTAGTGTGTGCCTGTGTGTACGAAGACACACGCCAGCAGGTGAAAGACGAACAGGCAACCCTACAGCCACAGGCGACAAGAAAAAGAGACGCATGTGGCCAGCGCGACGAGGACCCCTCGACCAGGCATGGGACGTGCTGAAAAACGCATGCAGACGTCCACTTCCCGCACATCGCAACACACACACACACACGCACAGAGAGAGAAAGACCAACCCCAAAGACGCAACCTCACAGCCGCAACCCGCGGGACGCAACTCGCATGCACGAGGGCGCCTTGTATTCCACGAAGAGTTTCACGGAGGCGTCAAAAGCCCCGTCCGACTCCGCAGTGCGCGGCGTCCATGCAGATATGACTGGCTTCATGTAGAAATGGGCTCTCCGTCTCCGCTTGTATGTGTGAGTGTGTGTGTGTGTGTCTGCGCCTTCTGTCTATCTCCGTCTCTCTCCCTCGGTATGTCTTCTGCTGCGATGGCTGCTGCGCGGATCTGCTCTGGTGAAGAGCCAGGGTCCACTGCAGTAGACACGGGTGCACGCACGCGCATTTGTTTAGAGATACTTTGTCGAGACTGTCACACGGAAAAGTTTGTGCGAGGCTTCCTCTGGACGCTCTGCTAGTTACACACCTCTATATCCACGCAGTACATGTCATCGATGCGCAGACACACACATAGATACACGTCAATACACGTATACGTGCTGTGTTCTGTTGCGTGAAGAAGAAACGTTTGGAGAAGCTTGCGAACGCCATATCGGAGGACGTACATTAAAAGGACGACAAACACAGAAATACTTTCCCCAGCAGACACACAAACAGCTACATAGACAGATACAGATACACACACGCATTTATATCAAAATGTACATATATATACATGTTATAGATGTACGTGCATATACGGGTGAACATATATATATAGATATAGATATATATATAGATATATATGTATACACATACAGATCTTAACACACACGCATACATATACGCATATTATTAACACGTACATACATATGCACAGACGTAGGAACACATATATATATACATATATATATATGTACACATATACATTTCAACATATATATGTATATACATAAAGACGTACATATATATGCACTCCAGTGCATGTCCCCACACGGCGGCACTTCTTTACATCTGAGCGTGATTCTTTTCTGCCATCCTCACAGACGCGTCTCACAGACAGAAGACAGAAGACGTCAAGCTACATCAAAAGGACCAACTTCATCTCCTACGTACGTACATACATATACATATATGTATATGTATACATATGCGAGACATACATGTGTGCATCATTTTTTCTGCTGCAACGAAGTGTCTATCTGAGCTTTCGGTGAAGTCTCAGAAAGACAAGGAAACGTAGAACTCCACAAACGAGTACAAACGTGCAGACCGGCGACCGGCACCTCGTCGTAGCTGGTAACACTCTCCTCTACGAGAGGGACCCAAGCGCGAAGAGTTAAAACGCAGAAATGCAGAAGACATACGGAGACAGCGACACGGAGGGTGTGGAGACAGCCGAGGAAAACATACCACGTCAGTGCCTTGCTCCCGCTGCAGCTGCTGCTGCGCCCTCCGCAGGTGGCCGGCGAGTGCGCCGAACATGCGTCTGTCTCGAGTCACCGTCTTCTCGTCTGCCACCATTACCTTCGGCTACACACCCAGCAGCAGCAGCATCACACACACCAGCGGCCAGTCAGTCTCGCATGCAGGTGCAGCATCAGCAGCACCACATACACAGACACTGATGGAAGAGCGGGCGACCAGAAGAACGAAGAACAGGAGGAGAGGGAGACGCAGCAGTCATCTGGACAAGAAACAGCAAGAACCTGCGTGCCGGCCAGAGAAGGCAGCAGCTACGCACCCGGCCAGAGAAGGCAGCAGCTACGCACCCGCGCGAAATCGGCACAACAACAGATGCAGAGACAGCAGCAGCGCAAGAACCCACGACGGCCTGGGAATTTGTGTGGGCGTATGTACCGCCACTGGCGCATGCAGCTCCCCTTCCTTTCTCTTCCTCTCATCTGAGCACGTATGGCCGCTTCACACATGGGTCTACTTGTGCGTACGTATGTATGCACCGGTTCCTCCACATGTGTGTGTGTCTCTCTCTAGATGCGGCTTCAGGGTGAAGATAGTTTTTATCAACTCTACACACGTCCACATGGGCACGGGCACACGTATTTACACACGTACACACACAACGGCACCTGCTTTCATACGAACAAGTAGGTATCCGACAACTACACCAAAGTACACACATGCGGTCTCTCACGTATACGAATAGCTACCGGGCTGTGTCTACGCATGCATCCGTACACACACATGTGCCTCTACACGTCTATAGAGACCCCACACGTAGAACTGCCAGGCGCGCGTGCAGACTTGTGCGCAGAGATATACACGTCTACAAGTTACTTGATGGTTTCTTCGCTACAAGACGGCATGTACTAGCCTGCATACATGTGCGTGGCCGTGTACGTACGTATACGTGTGTACCACACAGGGACAGCGACGTACATTAGGGAACGCAGCAGCAGCAGCGGCAGCAAGCAGAACAGCAGCTACGTTCCCCCTCCGCGTCACTGACGACAGCCCGCAGCCGCGAACGTGTGTCAACAGAAAGACATTTTCTCGTGGAGTCGTCTTCAACAGGCGTAACCCCGTCTTCTTGGACGCACGGAAAACAACAAATGCACACAGACAGGCTCATATAAACACGTCCACGTAGAAACAGATATCTCCACCAAGTCTTCTTTTCTCTGTCTCTCTCCCCATATATATATATATATATACATGTACATGTGTGTGTAAGCGTGTAGCTATACACGCCCATCTTACATTTAAGCATGTAAATATATACAAATATACACATTCACATATATATATATCTATGTATGTATTTATATACGTATAGAGACGCTCTTGCCACTGCTGTTGCAGTGTTGTCTTCTGCTGTGACACACGTGCATTGCGCGTAGGTGTTCCAGTCGTCCCGTTACGTTGTCTGCCGCTACTGTTACTACTACTGCTGCTGCTGCCGATCAACTGCCGCGGCTCCTGCTGGCGGTGTTGAGTGCAGCTGCTGCAGGTGCCATCAGTGTTGCCTGCCATCGTTGCTGGCGTGACGGACACAAACACGTGAAGGAAGACGCGATCTAGGCACGCGTCCTGCTCGTGATGCTGCCTTCTTTTCACTGCCGCGCCTGCTCCTGCTACTGCTGCTGCACACGCCTCGTGCTGCTACTGCTGCTGCACACGCCTCGTGCTGCTACTGCTGCTGCACACGCCTCGTGCTGCTACTGCTGCTGCACACGCCCGGTGCTGCTACTGCTGCTGCACACGCCTCGTGCTGCTACTGCTGCTGCACACGCCCGGTGCTGCTACTGCTGCTGCACACGCCTGCTGCTGATGCATGCGCTGCAGTGTAGAGACAAAGTTGCTTACCCTCTTTTCCACTTGAAACTCCGGTCCTTGAAAATCGTAGACGGGTCGCTCGCCAGGAGTCTGTGTCATGCACCGCAGCAGCAGCAGCAGCTCGGAAAGGCTATTGCCTCATAGCAGCGGCAGCAGCAGCAGCGTTTCGTCGTCTCAGTCAGCCAGAAGACAGCAGGCGTCTCTTGCTCGGTGAGCTATGCTCCAGCAGCAGCAGCAACAGCAGCAGCATCCGAGGTGGACACCTTCGCACCGGGAAAAGACACATTATCTCCACATGCAGTCCAACAACAGCAACGCACTGCCTTTCCAAACAACTGCGCCGAGAAACAAGTTCCTCTTCTATTAAACATTGCTTTCTCCCGCTGCCGTCTGCTGCTTAGACTCGTGTTGTTGCTGCTGCTGCTGCAGAACGTGACACCTCTTCCGAGTACTCTTGCGCGTATTCACAGCCCTTGCTGCTGTTGCTGCTACTGCTGTTTTTCTGCTGTTGTCCGGACGCATCCCGCCACCCGCAGGACCGACACGAGCGTCACGCAGCAGCCCCCATGCAACTGCTCTTCATCTCTGGCTAAAAATTTAGTCACTTACAACGTGGGCTACACACATCCACACTTGTCCTTGATAATTCTCTTTCTTAAACCTGACACATACATATATACGTACTCGCTCTTTATCATTCTCTCTCCTCCTCTCTATCTGCACATACACACATATACATATATACATACATTTTAGAGAGAAAGGGCTGCTACACACACACATGTACATATATATATATACACATATATATTAAAGAGACAGAGAGAGCTGCTACACACACACATGTACATATATATATATATATATGTATAGAGAGAGAGAGAGATGTTTTTCTCTTGCCGAAGACTCAGTCACCACCAACGTGACATATATATATATATATATATCACCACCAACGTGACATATATATATATATATACACATGCTTGCTCTTTATCATCCTCTCTCGCTCCGTCTCTCTACAAACACATGTATATATACGTGTGGAGCATCGCTTCGTTCTGGAGATCGCTAATATGATCCACTTTCTTCCTTTTCGTCTTCAGCGTTCCCTCGAGGCACACACACCAGCAGTTTCTCTACGTGCTTGCGCGTATATTGATCCAGCTTGGGGCTCACATCTACGCACGTAAATATGTGTGTAGGTATGAATTTTATACGTGTATGGGCGTTGTTTGTCTGCCTTTTTACGTCGCATCTCCCGTGGTCTTGCGGTGTCTGCTGTCTCTCTGTCTCTGTCTTCTGTTCAGCGACCTGCTGCTGCCAGTGTCTCTCGCTTCCCCGGGATTTTTTGTCTCAGGCTCGAGAGCTTCCTCCTAGCTCGTCCGCATCGCTGCCAAGAAATGTTCCCTCTAAATCGAGCGCCACTAGGGAGAGACAGAGAGAGGAGTGTCCGAGTCTCTGCTGCGCACGTGTCTTTTTCCTGCTGTTGCTGCTACGCTGCTTTTGCTGCTGCTGCTGCTCTTGGTTCTTCGCTTTTTCAGGCCCGCGCGCTCTTCTCTTCTTCCCTACTTCCTTTTCTTTGTGTCCCCGCTTCCTGCAGTGCTTTTTCACTTCTCCCTCTTCCACGTCGTCTTCGTGGGCTGCTCACCAGCGGACGCTTTAGCTGAGGCATGTCGCCTGGCGGGACCCCCATGGCAAGCAGGCGCTCAGCCACCAGCGCACGGGCAGGGATATTGCAGCTGCTGCCTGCTGGCGCTGTTCCTGCAGCGGACGGCAGAAAACCGGACCCGGCAGCACCCGACGCAGCAGCACCGAAGGGGACGTCCTTTCTGTTATGTCGCTCGGTCCGTGCGCTGCTGCTGCCGCTGCTGCTGGCGAAAAGTGAGGAACTGCTTGGCCTGCCTCGAGCAGAAAAAAAAGACGCAGCCCTCTCCTCCGCGCCTCCCCCTCCTCCTCCTCCACTCCCTTCGCCGAGCTTTCTACGAAGGCGCTGCTGCTGCTGGTCCAGCACGCCAGACGGCTGCTCCTCGCTGCTGTTGCCGCTTCTCTCGCCATTCCCTTCGCTGCCGTCACTCCCACCACCCCCAGGACCCCTGCCTGACGAGAGACGCCCCGCCAAAAAAGACGTGTAGTCATCTGCTGCTCCTCCTCCTCCTCCGGGCAGACCCGACGAAGACGACAAAGAACCGGGCACGTGCTGCTGCTGCTGCAGGCGCCGATTCAGCTGCCGCTGTTCGTTCACCAGCCGGCGAATCTCCTCCCGCAGCCGTGCCTCGTTCATTTTGGTAGGTGGGTGTGTATGTGTGGACGGGAAAAGAAAGACAGAGGGGATGAAAAAGGAGACGGCGAAGCAGCCAAGGAAGAAGAACACGGGGAACACACAAAAGCGGGCGGGAGGTGGGGGGGGAGGTCGACAACGAAGAAAACGCGGGAAAACAGAGGAAGACGAGGATTGAGGAATTCGGAAAAGGAAGGATGAACAAAGAGGGGAAAAGAAAGTCAAAGGGCGGAAAATCGAAACGGTCGACAAGGACGCGATGGGGAAAACGGGAAGATCTCTTACCGTGGACAACAAATATCACGCGCGTGTCTCTCTCTGTGTGTGCGCAGCTTTTTCTTCTTGGATACACGAGACACACAGACGGCTGCAGCCACATCCTTTCATGGACGTACACACACATATAAATGTATGTGGACACACATGTATGTACGTATACAAATGTTGTATACGAAAGACCTCCAGGATCTACACTTATGCGTATACATAAAGTGCGTGTATGTATAGAGAGAAAGGCAGATACACCGAGCGATATCTACACAACGGTATGTACATAATATTCATTGTCTCGAGACGCATGTAGGTATACCTGTCTCTCTGTCCCTTTCTAGACATATATGTACACATGTGTGTTAGCGGATAAGGACCTCTCTGCCCTACAAAAAAAACTGTTGACAGCTGCATGCAGAAAGAGAAAGACAGAGAAGTTCTCAAGGTGATGGAAACAGAACAGAGCTGCTCACAGAGATATAGCGCGCAGCGAAATACTTCCCCTATCTACACATATGTGTATATATACGTAGCTAGCATTCAAAAGAGGAAATCTACGCAGAGGAACATGTGCGTTGATGGACAGAAATTCGGGACAACAAACATAGAACACGACCTCTATATAAGGTGCTAGCACCTACCCCCTCCAACCTATATATATATATACATATATATAGGTATATATACATACACATACACATATATACGCCCATACACACAGTACGTCTGAATACTAGAGTGCTTACATATATATGTATATATATATATGTTCAGAGTCGTATATTATAGCGAGAATTCAATCGCGCCTGTCTTCCCCATCCTCCCTATATATAAGAATAGGATTTACCTATCTACATATATACATATATATACGTACATCGCTAGCATTCAACCATATACATTTGCATACGCATACATATATATATGTATTAGTAGATGTGTGCACTGGAGAACTGGTGAATTTTCTTTGTCTTTCATCTTCGGGCGCTCCTCTTGCACAGGTTTTCTGCTGCTTTTTCGATGGGGAAACTTCCACGTAAACCACTGCTGTTTTTCTTCCTGTACGGTGTGGATGCTGCTGCTGCTGCAGTTTCATCTTCCTTTTATCCTCCTGGGCTGCTGCTGCTGCTATTTCTCCTCCGTCTTCTCCTCCTGCTGTGCTGCTTCTCCAGTTCGGTCCCGCTGCTGTGCTGCTTGTGTGTCTCTTCCTGCTGCTGTTGCTGCACCGTCGACGCAGCCCTTTCTTCTCCGCCCTCTCTTCTTGCTCTCCGTGTTGTCTGCCGCATCTGCTGCTGCTCCTGCTGCTGTCTCCGTGCCTGTCCGGCTGCTGCGGCTCTTCTTCCCTCCGCCGACGCACCTGCAGCTCCGTCCGCCCCTACTGTCGCGGCTGCTCAGCGGCTTTTTCTGCAGCGGCTCTGTTGCGTTTGCTCTCTGCCAGTCTGTCTGCTGCTCCTCCTTGCTCAGCGAAGCTCGAGAAGTCTAGCTCTTCCCTGCTACTGCTGCTGCTTTTTTTCGTCTTGCTCTCCCCTCTGGTGCTCCTGCTGTCGGCGTCTCTCACGCTGCTGCTTCTTCACGTTCACCGAAGACCTCACCCTCCTGTTGTCCTGCCAACACTTCACCCACTTCTTCCTCTCTGAATATGCTGTGTTGCCTGCTGTCTTCTCCCCGCGGTCCGTATGTTGCAGCTGTTTTTTGTCCTGCAGGGGGGATGCTGCTGTTGCTTCTTGTTCCTCTGCGCGCGTCTCAGTTTGCCTTCTTGTGCTGCTTCTGTTGAATGCGGCGCTTCCTCTGTTGTCGCTCTTTAGAGGCCGATGCTGCTGTTACGTGGAGGGCTGCGGGGAAGGCACCCGCTACCGCTCTAGTGCTGCTGCTAGTCTGCCTCCGGCGGTGTTGCTGATGCACCTCCTGGCGCGGCGGGAAGAGCCATGACCTGCCCTCGTTTTCGCGAGAGGGCAAACGCTGTGAAATCTAATATAAAGAACGTCAACGAAGATTGGAGGTAGAGGCAGAGGAGACATATACACGTTTTGATGCGTACAAGTATATACGGATATATGCGTACGTATGCGTCTTTATCGCTGTGTTTGTATACACTCGTGGACAGTTATTGTGGAAGGCCTCTTCCACTGACAATATTTCTTTCACAGAAAGGAAAGAGATCGGGAAAGTGCCGGGTTGACGGGACACATGAAAAGGGGTGATACGTTGCAGCATTTACTTTTACAGCAGTTAAGTGAGAAAGAAGGGAAATCTGCGTTGCCAGCTGCAGCGGGGGAAACGCTGTGTCATACAGGGCCAGCATGCAAAGTAAACAACGAAGGGCTTCATACGGACGATTGCTAGCGATAAAGAGAAGTTAACGACGTAAATGTTTGGAAGGTGTTCTCTTTTGCCGCAGTGGGGAGATCTACAGCGTGTGGAAAGATAGTCCTGATCAGCGTTTTTGAGCAGAAGGAGAGAATGGAGGCTGCCACTACACGGCAAATGTAAAGGAAGAGGGGAGAGACAACATAGAGCGGACAGGGAGAACAGCGACCGAAATAACAAGTAAGAACGTGTGCGTTTAAAGTCCCTGTAAAAAGGGCGAAGAGATTAGAACAAAAGAAAGCCTCTAGACAAGGCACGCACACCATTCTTCCCGGATGGTGCTGAACCCCGTTGGGTCAGTTCGAGAAAAAAAAACTTGTTTTCGTGAGGTTCTTCCGCTGATACGTCAACGGTGGCGGAGAAAAGTGCAAACCGGCCCGGCACTTGCAGCCGCCCGCCCGAGAACCCCCCGTCCATGAAGAGGGTGAGCAGTACAAAGGAGGCAAAGATGGACGATAAAGAAAATGATATACATGACCCGCGTGGACACATATGAATGCAGTTTTGTGCAGGGGAGGACGCGAAGTCTTTGTCCCGGCATCCTTACTCTCTTGTTTTGCACATCAACAGTGCTGCATGCGAGTCCGGCAACTCTGCGACCGACAGTGTTCTGTGCGAGAGAGCAACCTGTCAAACTCTCTTGATTTGCAAAACGCAGGAATTTCTCGCACGCTCAGTTTACGCACCAGCCTACAGCCACCGCCAGCAGAGTTGAACCGAAGTGCGAAGTTTCAAGAGGTTTGTTGTAGTGTCTTCGAGCAATACATACAATCGAAATGTAAAGCGCCGCCCTTGTTGAAAATGGAGGGAGGGAAGTAAGGGACGGTACACTCCCGTGTACATACGTATGCATACGTAAACGTGTGTAGAGGCGTGTAGACACCAACGTAGATTAGCATTTATGCGCGTGCAGTAACGTGTGTGTGGAAGGGAGAGCAGTACGCGTGCCCGGCCGGAAGAGAAGAATGATACGACGACGTGCCTCGAAAAGGGAGACGAAATTCCACACACCACATACACACAAAGGAGAAGGTACAAAGCTGAGTTGTTTGGACTCTTCTCATTTTTCGGGAGAGGCGTATTCAACACAAGAGTGATTTCCACGTTAAACAGGGGGCACGGCTGGTTCACGGGTTCTGTGTAGAACGGAGGAACGCGTTTATTCCGCTCCTCGAGAACTCGGCTTGATCAGGCGTCCGTTGTGCATTAGCTAGTTCTGCACATTATATTCGTCTGCGTCCCAGGACTACGAAATGTGCATGAGGACCTATCTTGCGTAACTACTCCCAGGCCCGTCTACGAATACTGCTCCCGGGACTGCCACAACTACTATCACTGTAGTAGATTAGTGGCAGTCCCCGGAGCACAACTACTCTGTTCTAAAGTAGTGGTTCGCCCATGTTCCTTCCGTTGGCACTAGTACTACTGTTGACAGTGGAGAAACTTGATGGCTAAAAAAGTAGGAGATAAACTTGCACTGCCACCAGGGTTACTACGAGACTATTATAGGGGAACAGAATGTGTTCCTGTGGCAGCGACAGAGTGCCGCAGAGCCTTCTTCTCTCTCTGCTAAGGAATCGGTCGGCTCTCCCCAAATCCACAGCGTCCACCGTAAAAGATGACGTACTCTCAAAAGCGGAGATCACTGACGTGTCGGCTCCGGCCATTCCAACACCAAAGCGCTATCAGTTGTACTTCGCATCAACGGTGTGCATCACCAAATACTTGATGCGACTTAGTCTGCGCGGAGGCGCACTAAGAATGTAGACACATACAATTCCTTCTTTTCAATGTTAAACGGCAGTGAATAGTTGTCTTCTCTACCATAGGCAAGTGAGTACACAAGTCGACTTTCAGTCTATTCTTTGTGTTAGCGGGGAAACTGCGAAGTTCACAGACGACAGCCGTAAATTCGAATAGGCCGACATACACGTGTTGGCATCACACATCGTTGTAGATGCATAAATAGGTGCACCGTGATATTTGTACGTACGTAATATTATATACACAGACACCCACGAGTGGAGGTCTGAACACACTTGAGCTATGCTCACAATCCACATCTTCGCGCGAGCGCCTATGTGCATATCGGCGGCGTGTTCTAAAAACGCTGCGAACGCAAGTGTGCGTTGTCAGCACCCAGATTACACGCATTACAGATGGAATCGCAGAAAACCTAGGAAACAGGTGACCGAGGCCGAAGCATGGAAAAGCTGCGTAGGCGCTTCGAGGCATTTAAGAGGAACCCTGAAAGCAGAGCTGTCTATGCGCAATGTGTGTAAGTAGAGGGGCTCCCTTCTGAAATAAGGATCTACCGTTTGGAACTGCACACTGGAGACACCGTGAATACTTTTTCTTGCACGTGCATGTGTACCTATAAACACGCGGCGGATGTGTGGTGAATGCCAGAGATACCGAGTGTGAGCTATGTGACAGCAGTGACCTTGCTAACTCTGTCAATGCACTACACCCTAGGTTTGTGCAAGTCGTATGTCGGTAACTCTGGTTATTACACAGGTGAAAATAGACTGGAGACCACTCCACGCAATCTGTAAATGCAGAAGCGACTAGACATAGCAACACAACATTCCACGTCCTATGTTTACATTCAGGACCTGCCTCAAAGTCGTTCCCACCTACTCTACAAAGACAACAATTCTGGAGAAACGTAAGCAAGCGTCTTTATCATGTAACACCGTGGCTACATTACGACGCTCAGCTCGCTCTACCCGCTTGGCTGCAAAGAAGGTCGTATATTGGTATGCGGATCCGACCCTTCGCCTTACACCCCTGCACCCCGGTGCGCCTGCTTCTTTCGTGGAGCCTGCATGCATTCAAAGTCAGGTACAAAGAATCCCCTCTGAACGTTTGAGCGCGTGTGTACGTGGAGTGCTAAAAACTAACTGTGTGTCTATGTGCATGAGTATCCGCCGTCCACGCTAAAGTCTTACACGTGTACGAATATGTGTATCTCCGTCGGCGACCGGACAGACAGACATCTATCTTTCCCCACTGGTGAGGTCAGCACCAGCCGCAGTGCACGTGAGAATGTGAATGGTGATGCGAGTCGCCTCAAGTGGAGGGCACTGCATTGCCCAGCCCGTCGCGCCTGTGGTGTTCGACTTTGGTGCTTTGTGCTATGTGCGTTTTTTTTCTACGTGGAGCAGTACTCTTCACCCACGTCCCTCTGTGAGTCATCCTCTAAATAGTACCTTCTGTCCTCCGCATCAGAGAGCCACACCTTATATGGTTTCCTAATCTTCGTGTATTCCGGTGGCCTTTACGCTCCGTGTCGCCTGCAGCAATATCATCTCCTTGAGCATATCTTATCGTTCCCTGCCTTGTACTCATGCATTAATAAGGCGTACGTGAAATGAGAAACCAGTTTCGGCTGCTGTTCTCGTCACGCCGCAAGGCGTGGCACACGCACGCATAGTCCTTAGTATGTTCTGATATATTCAGGTTTCCTTTCGTAGATGCAGTGGCCCGGTGTAGAGGCGAAAACCATTTCTCGACGCAGTTTTATTATAATTTTTCTACTTACGCATCAGCGGCTGGCAATCTGTCTTCTCCCCACGTAGAATCAGTGAGAGTCGAGCCCGTGAATCAGTGATTATGTGCTATTTTTACGTCGTACTTCTTTTCCTCTGCCGACACATCTGCCAGGTTCGTGTGAGCGGTGGTTGTTTCCAACGGTCTAACTCGTTCTTGTATTTCATGTACGCAGGCGTCAGCGACCTGCACGCGGACACTCGCAGTGCCTATCCGCCTACTTGTTCTTTTCGCTTTCAGGTTAGTTTTACGAGTCAAACAAGCGTGTATTCATACCGGCGTTGCCATTTTCTCCTTCCCAGCTGGTTCGGGAACGTGTCACATTTCTTCCGCCACAAAAGAGGTTTCTCTACTACCTATTCGAATCAAGAGCAACGTAGGGCTTTCCTGGCAAGCGCCCACACGCAGAGAAAAGAAGATCAAGAAGTTTCTGAATTTTCCGTTGTCCCTTTGTAAAGGCAGGAGCTGCCAGAGGGGGGCAGCACTCAACAAAAGCTGTTGAGCAGCATGCAGAGACGTGTGCGTGCGTATCCACGTCGGCGCAGGTGCAGCTGTACAGCTAAGTGTACGATCACGTGCGCGAGTATACACGTACATATATCCGTGTACGTATACGTACACATATGCGGAGTGTACACATACGTAGAGAGAGTGATGTATTCGTCTGCAGCCCCCTACACCCAAATATAGATAGCTATACATACACACACGTGTACACATCCGCAAACACGTCTACGAATTTCAGAAAGACGTAGTAGCCGTGGGTAATTATGTACGTAATTATGTGCGTATTCATGGTGCAAAATGAATCGTGCTCGACTGAGTACGTGTGCGCGCCCTGGCTAACAGACAGTCCATCCAGAATTCAACACTCGGTAAGATTTCTGCCCCTCTTGTACACGCGAAGGGGCCGCGTGAAGAGGTGACCCCTCGGAGTGCGCCGTCTTTACACGCGTGAACACATATATTATGAGGAAAATTAGGTACTTACTTCTCTCCTCCAAAACGAAGAGATGTACGTATGTCTGAAGGAACAAAATCGTTGCTGTGGCCGCCAACCGTAATAATCCAGTGGATCCACATATGCAAGACTCGGCTTCGACCGTACACATGTTCTGAAAATCGCCTATTCGGACAGAGTTGCTGCTCTTGATATTTTTCTTGTACAACTCCGCTTATATAGACATATATATATATATATATATGCACATAGAGGGATAAGTACATGTGTCTTTACTCACCGCCGTATACAGAGTAATAGCTACACTTGTAACGTGGAAGCGTATATATTTATTTATGTATCTATAGATATATATGTACAAGGACGTGGTATATCAGAGGACTTTTCTGAGATATGGATAATTCTGTTAATCGCGCTAGTTAAACTTCCGCAGCACCCGGCAAGATTTTAATGCGGCGTGGGTGAGGGAGCGTCTGTTATCCTTAGTCTGAAAGTGAGCGCACGCCCCGACGCAAAGTGCGACTAAATCTTCTAAAGTTTCGGCAGGAATACATCGATACGTGCGTGGAAACACACCCTTACAAATATACACATGCACTATGCCTACACGTATCCAAAATAAATCATCCATCTCTTTTTGCAGCTCTGTCTTCCACGTTCTCTTTCTCGCTCTCTCTATGTTTATCCACAACGTACATAAAGAGTTCCTACAGGAAGACGAATACACGCAGCAGACCCACCACCTCTCACAGACACACATACACTTACGTGCGACTGACTGAATCACTCACACCGGAGCGCCCCTACACACATGGAGACTTTTAAAGATATGTGGACCATGAATACATTGCAGAGACGCCTTTGTTCATGTCTACCTCTAGACACATATCCACGAGTAAGTGTGTGTGTGTGTGTAAAGGTGAGCGGTCATCCGACGTGTATTCTCTACATGTACAGAGACATACACGTAGACCTCTATGAAATGTGCGCTGCGTCGGTTCTGCATGCGCATGTAGTGGAACATACGTGCACACGTGCTCGCATACATATACATATATACATATATATTTGGATGTGTCGCATGCGTGTACACGCGCCTTCGTGCATAGGCGTAGATGCACGGGGGGACAGATTTGCATGCATGTGTGTGTATGTGTCTAGGTGTGGATGTATTTAGAGTCGGATGCACGCGTGGAGGGGTGTACACGTATGTATCTGTACTGCACCGGTCGGACCTGCCTTTCTTCAACTACGACCCTCGTTTGTCGTACTGGTGGGACAGCGAAAAACGTACGGGATGTGTACAACACGTCCACATCCATAT
Source organism: Sarcocystis neurona (assembly GCA_000727475.1). Classification (NCBI taxonomy): domain Eukaryota; phylum Apicomplexa; class Conoidasida; order Eucoccidiorida; family Sarcocystidae; genus Sarcocystis; species Sarcocystis neurona. The sequence goes on along the minus strand of KL647303.1, from coordinate 950,975 downwards.
ACATATACGTACATGGGTATGGATGTGTACAACACATCCAAGTCCACACATATGTATATGGATGGGCGTGTGAGTGTACTTCTAGAGGCACTTGTAATTACACAAGTCCGCACTATTTCATACATATGTAGAATACACCTGCATGCACCTATATGCGTATATGCACACATGCAGCATACACACATATGTACACCTACATATATATATAGCAGACCCATAAATCTTGGTAGGTCCATGCATACATACAGACACACAAGCACGTGTGCACCTCTCTCTCTCTGAATATATTCGAGCGAGAGAACTATCCACACATACATATATGCATTTGTTCGGTCTCTTTACACGAGCGTCTCTGTATACGGAGTAAGTTTACGCGCAGACATTGGCAACTGTCCAGAACATATGTAGAGACGTCGCGAGAAGGCAAGTGCATCAAGAGCCTCTCCTGTTCGGCTCTTTACCAGCACTGCTCACAAAGTCGAAAATGTTGTGAAACACCGCACAAGAAAGGGACAGGCACGCATGACGACGTGCCACGATCGTCGTATACGAAGAAGAGTGAAGTATACAACCAGGCGGTTCTTCACATATCGGTGTGCGAACACCCGCGTATCTGTAGACATACGCATCCACGTCTGCATACGTGGGTGTGTCTGTAGATGCATCTGTATACACACCCACGAAGAGGGAGACCGATGATTCTGTGCGAGGACACACGTACAAACATATATATGTATATATATACACATATATACGAATATGTGTGGGTAAATCCCTAGGTATACGCATGTGTGGGGAGGGGCAGATAGGAAAAAGAAGCAGAGGCACCGAAGTAGATAGGTGTCCGTCCAGACATACCTGTGTACACATATTCGTGGAAAGGGAGATACGTAGAATTATTCAGACAAAGACGCAAGTACGTACACATATAGAAATACAGAATTGCCTACGCGCGTACACATGTGTGTGTGTGTGTGTGTGCTTGCGGGTTTACAGATGGAGGCTGCGATGATGCGGAAATGCGTTCGTCGGCAAGTATTTCCTTCCTCGTCATCGCACGCCTGTGGCGCGTATCCCTTCGTAACGCCGGAGAACAAAATTCTCCGTTAAGTAATTTCTGAAGTTGCTTCCTCTTCGCAGATTCTCCTTTTCTCGCCGCTTCAACTTTCTTTTTCTTTCCCCCGTGTTTCCCTCGTTTTGACCGCAGCGCCTCCCTTCAACGTCTGCAGAATACGCGTGCTCCTCTGTCCGACAAGTCGCGCCCCTGCTTCTCTTCCTGCTCTTTCTTCGTCTTTCTCGTTTTTTGTGTCTTCTGTTCATCTACTTCTTTGCATCTTCAAGTTCCCCCCAGCTCTTTTTGTTGCCCTCCTTCTTCGAGAGAAGTGGCGCCGCACGTGTCTGCAGCAGCTCCGCTGCCGTACACCTGCTGCCCCTTCTCCGCAGGTTTTCCTCTCCAGGCTTTTTCAGACGCCCTTCTGCCGTACACTCCTGACGTCCTACCTATACCCTCGCACTTCTGCAACATGTTCTCCTCCTATTCATCTTCGCCTCCTCCTTTGTCTGCTTCCGTCGCGCTCACGACGCCGTTGCTCCTCCTTTTCTCCTCCTCCTCCTTCTCTGCGTTCCTCTTCGCCTCCGCAGATGCTGCTCTTCCACCTCCTGCTGCCGCTGTTGCACCTGCTGTTGCTGCTGTTGCACCTGCTGCTGCTGCTGTTGCAACTGCTGCCGCTGTTAGTCCTGCTGCTGTCTGTCCGCCTGTTCGCTGCTTCTCTTCCTGCGTGTCCGTTTCTGGCCACGGCTCGCGCTGTGCTGCAGCTTCCGCTCGGGCTGTGCCTGCTGCTGTTGCTGCTGCTGCTCCTCCTATGCGTCGCTATTCTCACGTGGCTGAGGAGAGATCAAGAGGCAGCAGCGGGAGCTCGGACACAGCTGCGCCTGGCCAGCGCGTGGAAAGAAGCCGTCGCATTTCTTCTGCTTCTGCTTCTCCGTGAATGCTACTGCTGCTGTTGCTGCTGCTGCTGTCGCTTCTCGCTTCGACCAAAAATCGCCGGAGGCTCGGGCCTGCGTGTGTCCGTGTGTGCAGTAGAAAGGAAGGGGACGACACACGACAGGCGACAACGGCAGACAAAAGAGAGTAGCGAACGGTGGGAGTGAACAAAGAAGAAGAGGACGGTGGAGCAGGAGGGGGCACACAAAAATAGAAAAAAAAAGAAAAAGGACGGAGGCACGGGAAGGGAAAAAGAGCCGAGCAGGTGGAAAGAAAAGGAAGTCATTTCCCCATTATAGCGTCGGGTGGGAAGCCGAATTCGTCGCACCACCGATATACAGAGGAAATTACGACACACAGGTGTGTGGTTGATGGGTATGAGTACGTACACGTGTGGCTGCGCCTGCCTATTTATATATGTACACACGTACACGTCTATCTTCTCACACGTGCATACGACCCACGAACAGATATATATACACGTACACATATATATAGAGATATACGTGCATATATTTGTAGCTCTATACACATCTGTGTATGTGTACGCTGATGCACACGCTCGGTGAGGAGTCTAGATACATGCTTAATATGCATATATATATATATTTGCACATAGGGGACTACACGTGTGTCCACATATCTGTCCAGGCTGGGTGAGATGTCTACAAATACTTCACATGTATACGTACGCTTTTATATGTAGGTGTGTACGTTTACAGGAGTGGACGGGTGTCTGGGTTTGCTGACTTGCACGTACGCCTCTCTTTGTATGTATATATATATATATATACGCATGGTAAGTGTATGTCTAGGCGCCTTACTTGGCGTGGGCACACGTATGTATACAGGCGTATTCACCGATGTGCAAATATGCACATCCATATATGTACACATATATATATATATATATATATATATATATATATATAT
>KL647303.1:738509-947527 GCA_000727475.1 Sarcocystis neurona | reverse complement strand
ATATATATATATATATATATATATATATATATATATATGTACACACTCATGCGAAGCATGTACGTAGTCTCCTCACTGGGCGTGTGCAGATAAATGTACACTAGTGTATTCACCTACATGCATATATTTATATATATATATGTATATATATTATACATATATATATATATATATTATACATATATATATATATATACATACGCATGTTGAGTATACATATATATATATATATACGCCTGGCCTAGCCTGTGCAATTGGATGTATACAACTGACTTTTCTCCGTCATTTTGAATACAAGTACACATGCAGCACTTTTTGGTCCATCTGTCTACGTTTGCATTACTCGTTTGTTCAATCTGCGTGAAATTTCCTGCGTTCGTTTTTTGTCTTCGGTGGACTCCTACTTGCGTGCGCCTCTGGTGCTGTTCAACCGAGAAACGGAGCCTTCATCCTTCTGCGCCGTCTGCAAATGCCTATGTCTGCGTAGCTCTGGTATACGTGTCTAGAAAATACGCGCACAGAGATACATATATATGTACATATATATGTACATGTATACGCACACACATATGTACATATATATGTATGTAGAGGCCGCCTATACATCCACACTCGTTGCGTGTCTGCGTACAGACGGGAGGCAGGTGCGCATCTGTACGTACATACATACATATATATATGTATACATATGTGTGTATACACATATACAGATAAACACATCCACATATATACAGAGAGAAAAAGCAATACGTATACGTTTCGATTTATATATGTACACATATATGTATGTAGACACCTGCTGCATGTGTATGTCTGCTGTTTAGGCGGGTAGCATTCTTTGTGGCTCGAGATTTACCTGTGATTACATATACACACCCGCCGTGCATGCGTGTGCACGGACCGATAAACACATTCTGTCTGAATATCTATCTATCCACATTCATATATTCACATGTACCTCGGTCTACCATTCACATCGAGCCACCGATCTACGTAAACCTGTCTACCTACCTATCCACGTACATCTATCTGTCTGGCAGCCCGTTTACATCTAGCTATCGATCTACAAAAACCCACCTACCGACCCATTCACGTACATCTACCTACCTGTCTATCTGTCTACTATTCACACGTAGTTATCTACCTACGTACGTAGACCTACCTATCAATCTACATATATATCCATCCATCAATCTACATGTACCTATACGGCTATATCTCACTACGTACGTGTACACCTGCTCCTCTACATCTCCCTGTCTATCGATCGAGCTACCTGTCTTTTCATCCTGCCATCTGTCTTCTACCGATGTCTCTCCACCTCAACCTTTCTTTTTCAAGCCATCTTCTATATGTGCCGTCTTTTCTCCTTCTCTCTAAAATATAATAGATGCACACGTATATACGTATGTCACATACACACCCGCTGCACGAAGGGCAAGTCAATACTGATACACTGCACGCTGTCTGAGTAGATATACACACACGTGGTGTATATAAACAAATCTGGCCTGATACACGTATACAAACATACATATATATATATACATATATATGTCCATACATGTGTATATATGTACAAGCGTGACATCCGTGCACACGTATATATATACACACACATATGTATATACTACCTATATATATAAGTATGAGTATACATACACTGTGGCACACTTGTACACATATATACATATAGACACAAATGTATACGTATGTACATATACGAATGTACATACATGCATATGCATGTATACATTTGTATATATGCGTGTATATACATACACGATAATATAATATATATATATGTACACACATATATGTATAGATGTGTATATATATGTGTATATACATATATATATGTATATATATGTACACTTACGTATAGATATGTGTATCTATGTATAGGTATGTATATATATGTATAGATACGTATATATTTGTATATGTATGTATATACGTGTATATATATGTATCCATATGTACAAACAGTAACACAATGATACATATACATACATATACACACAGATGTATACATAGGTATACATGAGTGGATATACGTGCATGTGTATGTATGTATATATGCATGTATGTATATATGAATATATGTACACATATATATATATATATACATATATAGGTGTGTATGTGAAAACCGTAACAAATCTGTACACGTATGTATCTCCAGTGTACGAGCACGCATATATAGATGAAAAATGGGTCCAACGTAGGGAATCAACATGCGTCCTTTTCTTTATAGAAGCAATGGAAAACTGTTAACAGATGACTGGCGTATAAAGACTTCCTGTGTCGGCACATACTCTCTCGAATCCACCTGTCGAAAGAAACCGAAAAGACCGTCTACCGCCCTTTCTAAACTTTAAGAGACGTGCGCTGCAGCGTTGTGTCAACTTCTTCTCCTTTTCGAGTGAAAAAGAACAGAAAAGAGCTGCGCAGATACGCAGCAGCAGATTACCCGGAGGCGTCTGCCCGTCGTAGATATAAACGGTGAACTTCTGCGGAGGCTCTACATCTTCGCCTGGGGGACGCGCACAGCAGCAAACAGAACTCCACAAGAAGCAGGAAACGAAGAAGTGAGGCAAAGAGAGAGACTAAGATGAAATCCAGGACGGAGAAGCCAAGGAGGAAAAACGACGACGAAGAAGAAGACGGAGAAAGACAGGAGGACGAAAAGACAGGGAGACAGAAAAGGCGAAAAAAGAAGTGAAGCGAGACGGACAGAAGAGGGAGACGAGACGACAGGAAAAGAGGCGAGGCAGAGAAAGGCTGGAAGCGGAGAAAAAAAGCGAGAAGAGAACAAATTCACAAGGAAGAGAGGAGAAAAGGCGAAGACGGCGACCCGGAAGAAAAGGAAAAGAAGTCCGTCGGAGGGAAGGGAAGCAGAAGTGTGGGGATAAAAGGCCAATACGAGGAAGAAGAGTTCGAAGAGAAGCGTCGCAAGAAACGGGAGACGAGCCTTCAGAAAAAGAAGAAAAGCAACAACAGCTGTGAAGAAGATGAAGAAGAGGAAAACGACAAGTTGCAAAGGCGGGGGTGAAAGAAGGGAGGAGGTCGTGTGGAGAGGTGGTGCGCAGGGAGGGCCCGAAGGAAGTCCAGAAGGGAGAAGCAGAAAGACACATACACACAGAGGGACATGCAGAGCAACAGCGACAGAGCGCGGAAAAGCGTTTCCTGAGCAGACGAGAAGAAGTCAACAAAACGCTCCATCGTATTCAGCGGGAGGAACTCAACAAGACACTCCATCCTTCACCGGAAGGCGGAGGAGCAAAAACTGCGCGCGAGGAGGAGCAGGGAGAGCAGCAGGAGGCGGCCAGGAAGCCAAACAGTGGAAGCAGCAGGGAGACGCGCGACGGGGAGACGATGAAACAGCGAAGTTCAGGAAGCAGCGGCGAGCGCCCCGAAGAGGAAACCACGGCAGAAGCAAAAGTGGGCGACGACGCGTCTCCGTCTCTCGGCGGAGCCCCCTCCCCCCCTTTTCCCTGCCTTCTTCGGGTGCAGGGGAAGAAGGCGAGAGGCAGGGTCAACTGCGACGGCATTTGCAGAAAAGGCAGCGGCGCGGACGGGTACATCTTTCAGAGGAACAGAACTGCAGTGCACGACGCTGCGGAGGTCGGTGCTGCAAGGGGGGAAAACAGCGGAAACTGCGCCGTGCATGTAAAGACACAGAGAGACGTGTGTGGTGTTCGTACACCCAAACGGGCAACACCAGACACACCGGAGCACAAGGTAATATCTTCCACTGAGTTGTGAAATCCTTCAAGATTCTCATCCCAGGTGCATGCGTGTCGATGCGACTTGACGCTCTACATACACACGTCCGAACACATGCAGAAGAAGAACTCCACACGCAGATCAAGGCCTTCGGCGACGGGGGTGTCCCTGCGCCCCACACAACGACACACACACACACACAAATATATATTTACGTACGTCCATATTTTCCCCTTTCATCTCTACGTGCCGAGCTACACAGACGCATACGTTCGCGTGCCCTCTCCTCTTCAACATGTCTATAATATATAGAGGCCATCTCTATACATACGCATTACGCATATATGTATACATATACATATATATAAACGGGGTGCATTTCTCTACATCTGCTCGTGTGAATATATATAGAGAGAGATGGACAGATAGATGGGTGTACGCAGTCTTCTACGTATACACATATATACACATATTCATATGCCATCTCTATACATATACACTACGCATATATATATGTATGAAGACTGCGTGTATTTCCGTGCATCTGCACGTGTAAATACATACATATCTTTGTGTATATACATAAGCACACATGTACGCACTCGTGTGTATATATATATGTGTGTGTATTATGTGTATCAAGAGAGCTGGCACGAATGCGTGAATATATATCCATACACCGACACCTGCTATATACATGTAGTTATACATCTATATATATGAAGGAGACACACTCTTTACAGAAATCGCGGACCCTACGCTTAACTCCCTCTCTTTTATACATACACCCACTCACGCTTACGCCATATATATACGCACGTTCGTAGACGCCAGCCGTATACATCTACGGATACATATGTGTATCGGTTAATGTCAACTTGTCACACAGCGAGACAATATATACATATATGCACCGGTGTGAAGGTGTCTGCACGCACCAAGATGCAGACACATATAGCATCACCAAGATATATATATATATATATATATATCAGGACGAATATACGTGCATCGTCGCTACGAGAAGAGTACGAACACATGTACATGTCCAGATGGAGCGTCAGAATTTGGGGGAAATAGAGGAAGTCGAGGTGTGCACTTTCTGCAGAAATTACCTGACTGAGATCGCTGCTGCGTGACAACGTCCGAGTACCACTTGAGAAAATCGCTGAGCAAAACCACACCTTCTGCTGCACTTGTCGCGCGTTGCGCCTCCACCAGTCGCTCTTGTTGGCCTGCATGCGCATTAATTATCGAAGGCGCAGCAGGCATCACCGTCAGCCACACACACAACAGCAGCAGCAGCAGGAACCGGGGCGTTCCCCACACAACCGCGCGGCAGCAGCAGGGACCACCGCGTTCCCCACACAACCGCGCGGCAGCAGCAGGGACCACCGCGTCCCCCACACAGCAGCAGCAGGCATTCTCTGTTTGCGACTTACTGGCCCATTCCCACACACCCGCCCAGAGGTACGCAGACCCTTTAGAAACGTTCTTATGCTTGAGTCTGTATCTCGTCCATATATCACCGATATATCAAAGAGGAGGAGAAAGAAGCAGCACAAACAGCGCCGCGTGCGTGTGCGAACAAGGCACACGGGAACTCACGCATGCATACACATCCTGGACTGTAGGCAGACGTACATGCAGACATTCCACGGGAAAAGAGAAAGCCACCGCAGCGAGTATACGGATGACGCTATGTGGTGAAGGCAGGACAACGCCGAGTCTGTTTTGAGGCGTAGAGAGAAAAGAATAACCGCACAGCAGCAACAAGCGTCAGCCAGCAGCAGCATTCCCGCACATTCCCCCCGCTGCAGCTGCTCTGCTACGGGGCCCCTCCTCGTCTGCTGCGACTGCTGCGACATGTCCCTGTCGCTGCTGCTACCCCTGCTAGGACGGACGCCGTCTCCGCTGCTGCTGGGCGGAGTCTGCCGCTTCTGTCGCCGGTCAATCCCGCGTGCTGCTGCTGCTGCTGTCCCAAGCGTCAACCCTACTGCTGCTGCTGCTGTCCCAAGCGTCAACCCTACTGCTGCTGCTGCTGGTCATGCGGCTAGCAAGAAAACTCCCCAACGCTGCTGTCTCTGATGCTTCTGCGGCTCGTCTCACGTTCCTGCTGCTTTTGCTGTCTCTCTCTCTGTCTGTGTGTCGCTGTCACGCCTCTGCCGTTGAGGCAGCTGCTGCTGCTATCAGGCGTGCGTCTGCGGTTGCTTGGGTGTTGCTGCTGCTATGACGCGTGCGTCTGCGGCTGCTTGGGAGCTGCTGCTGTTGCTGTTCCTCCCACGTGCAGGTTGCTGCTTTTAGCGTCGCAGGTGGGTGTGTGCTGCGGGTCCCAGTGTATCGCTGCTGTTTTGCTGCTCCTGCTGTTGGACTGTGAAACACGTGCTACACTCTATTTTATACTGCGAGGACAACACATGCATCCCCCTTGCTTTCCTCCGCACAGCAGAAAAAGAGATAAGCACATACACACATATATATGCTGCAAAACGCAGTACAGAAAGAATAGATACATGTGTATATGCAGATTGAGAGATAAAAATACACATGCACGTATGATATATATGTATACCGATAGGTGTATAGCAGAGGTCTCGTACAGGTAGAGCACGTCGGTTGCAAAGACGCAGGGGGAGTTCTTACCGCCTCTTGTACATAGAGAGGCAAATACACACACGAGATAGACAGACACATACACCTATATATATATATATACATGCACCGAAGCATACACGCAGAAAGACAGATACACCCACATATGTATACATACATATACTCATATTTGTACTTCATTTGAACACGTGCATATATATAAATGTTTGTATATACGCGCGTACATGCGCCTGGGAAAGTACGTTGATATAGATATATATACGTAGAAACTATGTAATATGTGTGTGTGTGTGTATGTCTGTACATACGTATAGATGTGTATATAGCTCTACGCGGGAAGTAAGAGATCTAATCATACAGAGAATAAGACTAATGTAGTCTCCCAGGTTCACACACACACACACATACATATCTAAATATATATACATATATACAGATAGATAGATATATAGATAGATAGGTAGGTAGGTAGATACAGAGAGATATACGTTCACGTGGACTCACAAAAACACAGGCGCATGCATGTGTATGTAAGTGTGACTTTGCCTATATACATACATGTAAGTGTTGATACGTAGCCGGGCAGAACCCTCACACATGCCCATAATATATACACACACATGCACACCTCCACACAGCGGCCCGAAGAACCCATCGCACGAGAACAACGCGATACACGCCCATGCATGCGTAATACTTCTACACGTGTCTGCCGGTAGTCGTCTACGCAGGAGTGTCTGACCCATACATATATACATATATATATCTCTGTACTGGTGGACTCATACATACTTGTCCCCATACATGTGTGTGTGTGTGTGACCTTGCCTACCCATATACATATGTATATGCATATACGTACGTGTGTGGATATGTCTGGACGTGCACACGTAGCAGGAAAGTGTATGCGTACTCTACACAGCTAATCTGGAGACGAAATGTAGACGGGCAGAAGAAGACAAGTGCGGAGAAAGGCGAACCTACCGAGTTGCGCAAGAAGTGCAGCAAGATGTTCTGTCAGAATTAAGAAGTTCCCATCGCGGTCGAAATCCCGGAAGGCAGCCTGCGCCTCCTGTACACAAGAAAGCAGACGTCCCACTCAAGAAGATACGTACAGACACAGAGAGACGGAGACGGAGACGGAGAGACATGGAGACGGGGGACACAGGAAGTTGTTAGCGTACTTGTATACAAACCACTTACATCACACACATATGTATAGACGTACAAATCTATATAGGTGCTGCATACATGGACTCATATGCACATGCATATAAGATACAGATATACACACGTACGTGTGGATATATGTATGCAGGTGTAGGCACGCACATAGGAGGACGCATATATATATATATATATATGTGCAAGCAAAGACACAGACAGGCTATCTGTATGCAGGTATAAACACACACACCTATGTACATATGTAGGGGTGGGTACATAAATAGGCACATACGCGTGCGTAGACGCACAGAGAGACATACGCGTGTATGTAACTCTATATAGAATAAGACACACCGAACCACATATATAGCTCTCCGTACACAGATATAAAGACACACGTGAAGATATATATATAAGTGCACGCACACAAACTTGTATATATAGCGATGTTTAGAGTTATGGACTTGCGGATATATACAAATATTGATAGATGAACAGACGGGAACATACATGTTTACAGATGTATGAAAAGCACACATAGATGCGTATATATATGTATAGAGAGAGAGAGAGACAGAGACATAGATATATACATCTATATATGTACACATGTACCCCCGGAGATGGAACGACCCGCAGGTGCAAGTTTGGCCTTGCGTTTGTTGAATTGGTGTTGCGTTCGCTGCTCCAACCGTCTGTACTCTGTTTTTGCTGCGGCTCTATATCTGCTCGTGGCGCCGCCTGTGCTGCTGCTGCTGCAGTCCCTCGGGAGGTTGCCGCCCTTTTGACTGTTGGTGCCGGTGCAGCACTGGTGGTGTCGTGTTGCTGCCGCGTCGTCTGACTTTCGTTCTGCAGCACTTTTCCTTCGTTTCCTTTCTCCTTTTTCTTGCCTTTTCCTCCTTCTTCCCCTGCTGCGTTGGTTGCTGCTGCTGCTGTTGCCGTTGTTGCGCTGCAGCAGCAGCATCACCACGTCACAATCGCTTCTTCGGACTGCCGTCGGTGTTGCTGCTGCTTCTACGGAGAGGTTCTGTCTCTTCATTTCTCCTTCGTTTCGCGTTTTCCTTCGCTTACAATTTCAGCTAGGCGCGCAGGGGGGACAGCAGCAGCAAGGAGATCGCGAGAAAAAAGTGTGGTGTAGTGATTGCTGCTGCCTACGACCCAGAGCGGGAAGTGCGGATGCTTGTACCTGCTCCCCACTTCGCAGTATCTGCGCACCGCTCTCAACAGCAGCAAAGAGGCCGCAGCAAGAGAACATAGAGCAGCAGCAGCAGCAGCAAATCCACACACAGCAGTGACAGCAGCCAAGGCCAGCCCGGCGCCAGGCAGCAGCAGCGGCAGCACCAAACGCAGAGGGTCAAAGAAAGTGAGAAACCCAGAGAAGAAAACAAAAAGTAAGATGACGCACAAGGAAAATGGGAAGAGAAACAACCCAGAGAGAGAGCAAGAAAGGCAAAGCGTCGTCCTCGTAGACAGCAGCTCGCGTATGAGGCCGCAGCCGCCTGGGCAGCAGCGCAGGAAAGCGTACGACTGGGTCCCTCACGAGAGAAAGACGAAGGAAAAGGACAGGAAAATAGAAGGCAACGAAGAACGTCCCAGCAATCGATTCAACAGGCAACACAGACAGAGAGGGGGTGAAGTGCATGCGCAGGGCCACACACGTCCGCCCATGAGCCTCATCAATAGTAACCCAGTCATATGTGGCAGTGCCCACTGCACAGATGTGTCAGGTGCTCTACGTCTCTTTCTTCTCTGTGTATACCCACACCAGGTGCATGCGCGCACTCTATACGGCCACACGATAGGACGTGTGTGTGTGTGTGTGTGTGTGTGTCCGTATGGGTGCACCTGATGTGTAGAAGAAGCCCAAGAAGAAGAAACTGCTGCAGAGGGGAAACAAATCACCGCAAAGGCACACACACACACAGACACACACACACGCACACACACACACACACACATACATACATACGTACACATCGCCACAGAGGCTCTCCACGTGCGAAGAGCAGCACATGCAGCAACACATATATCTCTCTGTCTGTCTGTCTGTCTCTGGCCCTCCGCTCTCTCTTTCTGTGGATATGTGTGTGTTTACTTGCTGCGTTGTTCGCGCGCGTGAGAAAGATTCTGCTGCCGCCGTGCGTGTGGTGAGGAACTGCTGCAGGTTCGCGCGCAGCTGCTCTTGCTCGACGCAGTCCCCGCAGCGCCTTCTTCTGCACAGAGGGAGAGAGGGAGACGAGACGGGGGGCGCGTCGTCTCGTGAGGAGACGGAAAGGACCACACGCACTCGCCGACCGAAGAGGAGGAGGGACACGCACAGCAGCCCGGGGCTTCCCGCCAGCCGCAACGGGCAGCAGGCTGTGGGACGCACGAGCACACGCGCACATGCGCGCCCTGCCGACGCACACTATCTTCTCCCGTCTCCCCTACACGTGTCTCTTCCATTGCCGGAGGCATCTGCTAAACTTCTTCCTCTCAGTCTCTCTTGTCCAGAGGTGTCTGCTGCATTACTTTCCTCTCTGCATTCACCAGTCTCTCCGTCTCCACAGGTGCACTGCTGCGCATGCACACCCGCACATATCGATGGCCGCTGACGTGCCCATCTTTCTGATCCTTTACACTTTTCCTTTCTCCACGTGGAGGGGTGCTGCCGCTTTCTGGCTGTTGTCGCCCCCCCTCTGTGACTCTGTACATGTCTGGGTGGGCGTGTGTGTGTGTCTCCCCCGCGTGGCGAGAGGAGACGGGCGCATGCAGGGCAAAGAGCGACCACGCGTGTCTCGCCGCTGTGGAAAAAAAGCGTCTGTAAAATAGTCACTGGAACACTTCCTGTGTCTCTGTAGTGTCGGCAAGTGCGTACAAACAAACAGAGGTATATATACTCACGCCCTACACACACACGTCTCTCTGTCTATCCATATACATATGGATGTACATACGTACGCAAATACGCACGCACACACACATACCGACATATTACACACATGTAGTGATACATACACACATGCACATATAAATATATATATGTATAGAGAGAGAGACAGATACAAATACATAAACTCACGCAGGACGCATACATATCTCTCTCTCTAATATACACATATATATATGTACACATACAGACTTATACCCCAATATTACACGCACATACTGAAACACATACACAAGCACATACAAAGATATATAGAGAGAGACATAGATATATACCCGCACGCAGGATTCACACACGTCTCTCTCTTTTTGATCTATATATATATATATATATTTGTACACAGATGTGTATATGTACGCACATACACACACACACACACACACACACACACACACACACACGCAAACATACAGATATATAAGTCAATATTACACACATACATTGATACACGCACACACGCCTGCATATACATATATATACGCATTCGTGCGAGTCTGCGTCAGACGTGGAAAAATAGCTCGGCTGTCTTTATCAGCGTCTGCATTGACCGAAGGAGGCGCACACACATCCAGATACCCACGCGCAGTCTTACTTGTGTACAACTATGAAGAGAAGAGACGCGAGCAAGTCACTCGTATTGAAGAAGTTTCTCTGTTTGTCTGTGTCTCTGTCTCGCCCTCTCTTTCTGGTCGTACACATTCGCATGTATAATTTATATGCGAAGGTCTTCTGCGCGTCTCGTTGTGTGTGCGCCTCACCCATCCACTGCCGACGCAGATATCGCACCCACACGGAGGTGGATGTTCACACACTTAAACAGATAGGTGCAGAGATTTGCCGACCGAAATTTCCATAGAGATATATAGATACATATCTGTGTACACAAGTACAGGTCCTACATGGATACACATGTTCGTATATGCGTCTCCATGTAGCAGGCCCCTCGTATATGTGTGTGTATCTGTTTATATACAAATATATCTATGTAAACGTATGTGTGTATATGAGTCTGCTACGTATAAGTAACCGTTCGTGACGTAAAAGGAAGACGTGGGTACACCACGCATGTTCCTGTGTGTACAGGAGACGGCCTCTCTGATTTTTACCACCTATTCAAGGGGTCGTCCAGTACGCCTACACCTACACACGTATATATACATACGTAAATCTCGGCCTGTGGCCCTCTCTTCTGTAAATGTGACGACCTCCCATGCCCTCTCCTGTATCTGCCTACTCAAGGTCCAGTACACCTACACACACACACACACTCATATGTAAATATATGTGCACATTCACATATATATATATATGTGTGTCGGTCTTTCGCTCTATTCGTTGTCTACACAGGTATGTATGTCTCTGTGTCTCTCTCTCTAGAGAGAGTCACACAGACAGACACCCTCACAGAGAGGGAGAGAGGGCGAGGAAATTTTGCTGTCGAACTCGACTACATATCCGTATACTCATACATGCGTGTGTACTTCCTTGTGTGAAATACGGTCGGATCTGCGCACGTTGGAAGGACTTGGTCATCTCCGTCTGGAAAGTCCTCACACAAGCAGTTGCGGTATAACAGACACAAACGCGGGACTGGTCTGTCTGTGTCGGCAGCACCTCCGCATGTGATAAAGAGGACAGGCGCGGCGGACACACGTATATATGAATGTACGCATATAGGTGGACCGTCGACGTTTACCGAAGTGCTTCCATCTCGCTGAGGAATCCGGCAAGAGGTCTCTTTCGAACACCTTTCAAGTGTGTGTGTTCCTCTTCTTCTTCTCTTCCTTCTTGACCTGCGCATTTTCTTTTCTCTGCTGTTGCCTGATCTCGGCATGTTGCTGCCAGTGCCCCTGCTGTTCCCGCCTCTCCTCTGCCGGCTCCCCCTCGCGCAGCCGCTGCTCCTGCTGTTGCTGCGTCTTCTTCTTCTTCTTCTCGTTCTTCGCCTTCGCCTCCTGCTGCTCCTTCTGCCCCGCGCCCTCCGGTTGCCGTCTTTGCTGCTGCCGCTCCGTCCTTCGGCTGTGCCGCTGCGGCAGAGGCAGAAGAAGAAGAAGCAGCAGCAGCAGGAGCAGAGAACGAGCCGAGCTTTCTATCTCCGTCAAAAACGTTGCTGCTCGCGGCTCCGAGCAGCAGCAAGTTCACGAGGTCCTGACTGCAGTGGCCGTACACTCCGATCAGCGAGTGGCCCGGCATATCCATGTCGCTAGCCACCTGCAGGCCACAGAAGAGGACGGGAGGCCAACACAGCTGATGCAGAAGAGAAAAAACGTGGAGAAGGACCGAGACAGAGATACTGAGTGGATACGTGTGCAGAAGAACACGACGGGGACGTCGCGTGTGAGACGCGACAGAAGGACGACGACAGCGCGCAGACGTCTCTCGCGAGACAGCGAGACGGGAACCTCGCAGCAGCAGACAGAGAGAGACACGCAGGGGGGCATGCTGCACGAGATGAGAAGCCAGAACAGAAAGGCACACCGTCCGAGCCGGCGGCGGGACAAAAGCGGCCACCGGCAGAAGAAGAAGGAGACGCGGGATATCGAAAGACCGAAAAAAACGAACGCAACGCACTTCTTGCGTCCAGCATCCACGCACTCGACTTGCTGCTGGACACCTCTCTGCCTTCCCTTACGTAAAAAGACTTCACAGCTTGTAAACATATAGAGAGACGAAGACACACACAAACAGACAAATATAGATATACACATGCATGTGCACATATATGTAGAGAGAGAGAAAGCGTGCCTGCCTATTTCGACTGTCTCCTAGGAGCTCAGAATACACAAGTATGTGCCCGTGTACATTCATACGTGTATGTATATATATATATATATATATATATTCAAGGGGGCGAGACTTTTGTCTACGTGGAAGGCGTTTCCTCATGTATATATTTTGGATATGGACGTGCAGACAGGACAAGGTGCTTTTTTCTCCTTCTGTGTGGTTCGTATGCGACTGCTAGGTGTGCGGAGCTGTTGCGTGTTTTTTTTAAGCGCATACATACACACGGGACGCCCCTGGGTAGCGCTCTTTCACTCTGTTAACACACATACATAGACAGATACACGCATACAGACAATGTCGGGAGGTGGCTGCTGTTTTGCGTAACTCGCTATACGGATAAATGTAGACGTATATATGTGCGTCTGTACGTATATGTACGCGTCGCAGTAGGAACAGCAGTAGACATCAGCAGAAAAAGAGCCGCTCCGTGTCTACCACACCTCTGTATAGACACCTGACGTACGTATTGCTCTGTGTCGACATTTCTCTGGATAGACACCTGAAGTAAATATTTTGCTGTTCCCCGCTCCTGGGCAGACACACCACTGCAGCCACTGGTCGTGAATGTGCGGACACATAGTCACTCACGGGGAAATGGACAAGATGTTGGGTTTTGTACACTTAGAGGGGAACAGATAAAGCAAATGTTTCCTACACTACCTGGAGTTCCTGCATTTATAGGGGAACGGATAAAGGTGAAGCTTCGTGCACGTACGGGGAAGTAGATGAAGTTTCGTACGTTCGTGTTCGTTCATATTCGCACATTTGTAGAGAAACAGATGAAGACGAAGTTGTGTACACTTGTAGGGAAGTTCGTGAAAAAGTTATGTAGAGATCTACAGGCAAATGAATAACGACACAGAGCTTCTTTATCCATCAAAACTCCTCCGGGAGGGGAATAACGGGGGGTATACAGAGAAAGCGAATTTTGACGTTCAACACGCTGCGAGAGGACAGCAGCGAGACCGAACTTCGTCCAGCAGCCACTACAGACTATGACGCAGAGCATACACGCGGAGAGAGAGAAACATACATATATATATACACATATATATATACATATATATGGCAGGCACGTGTGTAAAGATATGTGTACACATATGTGGAGCACTTTATATACATGCATACACACGTTTATATACATGCATATACATATACATACATGCACACTTACACACACATACACACACATACACGCACACACATACACACACATACACACAAAATTTATATATATACACATATACACACATTTATGTGTATATATATATGTGTGTATGTATACCCATACCCCCATATATATATATATATATATATGTATATACACGCGAACATCTTTATTTATACGTGTGTGTACACAAACGACGCAGTCTACACAAATATGTATATACAGATACACACACTCCTATACAAGTGCGTACACCTGGGTAAAGGTAGACGCCCATGTGTGTCGGTATATATATCCATGCGCAGCTATGTGTATACTACTTAAATTTGTGTGTACCTATACACATATGTATACACATATTGAGGCAGGTGTACGTCTATGTAGTATAGGTGTGTGCGTCTGTATATATTCGGAGTATATTCGTGCAGTTGTAAATATCTACATATACAGGCACCTCGGCTCCCCTGTTGTTCATCATGAGTGTGTGCAAACACACGTAAAGCTACACGTCTATATATGTGGACACAAGTGCATATACCTGTATATGAATGAACAGTCTCCTCTTCCCATATGTCTGTATAATAGCCAGAGGCACGCATGTGCATACGTACATATGTGTGGGTGTCTATACGTATATACGTGTGCATATCTACCTATACACACACACATATATGTGCGCTTCTGTACATACACATACATATACGCGTCACATGCAAATATATGTCCAGACGCGCACGTGCATATATACGTGTGTGCTGGCGTGATACACACACCTACACACGTGCCCACCGCGCATGCATGTTTTTATGCGTATACCTACTTATTATCTACACACCCGGATGCATCTGTTCACACACGTACATCCATAGCTATAAAGAGTCTCTATCAACACACAAGTAGACACATATGTATATGTTTACTTGCACACATCCACAAGACGGATTGATGTATATACTGGCATGTGAAACCTAGGTGTATGAGTCCACCTACACATACGTATATACACATATATACATAGATGTAGGTAGACTCATATGCCTATATGTGTTTCTTCACGTATGCGCACACTATATACTGGCGTGTGAAACACGTAGACGGCAGGGCGGGAGAAGAGGCAACCTGATATACGGGGGAGGCCGAAGGCGTCTAGAAAGACCTCTCCCCTTCTCCCTGCACCTATGCTTCGGGCCCTTCGTATATTTGTTGTATACGCCTGCATGCGTGTAGATAGGCGGTTTTGTGTTGCTACACAGATAAACAAATATATGGATGAATACAGAGATGTATACGCATGGGGCACTCCCATGCACATCACCCACACCCACGTACGTAAAAAACATTTGTGTGCACTACTACGCACCCAAATGTATGCACATACATACGTATATATGTATGTATTGAGAGGAAGATATGTAGAGGCAGCTGCTTCTTCATACGTACATATATACATGTACATACGTATAGGTAGAAAGAGACATACGGAGAGGCAGCTGCTTCTTCTTCATATAGATAGATAGATACATATAGATAGAAAGAGAGACATATGTATGGACGTACATAGGCAAGCACAGGAAGACAAACATATGCGCACCCGTTAATAGGAACTCTTATCATATGTACACATATATGTACACATATACATACAGATATATGCAGACGCGCGTATAGGCGTTGCACAGAGACGTATGTTGGAGAGACAAACATACCCGCATATCACAAACGCACCCCACGCACATGTGTATATATATGTACGTACAAATACAGGAACGGCTTTCCGATTGATACGTATATATATATATATATATATTCGTACATGTCTATACACAGAGATACACACACACATACGCGTACATACACAAACAATTACATACGCATATATATATATATATGTATGTACGTAAATATATATGGTAAGAAACTCCAGATTTGTTGGTTATTCATGTAGGGGAACCGAGAGACGAGGAACTTCCTGAAGACGAGTAGCTATCAAACCCTGCCTCGAAGCCGTCTCTCTATCGTAGTCCACTATCCCGCTGTCTCTGTCTCAATTTTTCTCCTTTTTTCTTCTCTTTCTCTGCATGTGTGTATATGTACGTCTGCCTATACGGACATATGTATACCGATGTGTACATGAAGAGGCACGGGGACACACAGGCAGGAAAGTGTCTCTCTGTATATATATATGTGTGTACGTGTGCTCACATGACTATATGTGTGTCTATATGTATGTGTACATAGAAAAAGGGAGAGGGACAGATGTAGGAGAGTACTGGTCTTTACCTGTTGAATGCCCCTAGTGAGGAGAACAGAAAAGAGGAAAGAAATGACGCCCGTTTCTCTTGCAAGAAGGACATCGTAAAACTGGCTGTAGAAGTGCATCACATCCTCGATGTGCGTGAACCGGTGTACGTACACCTGGACGTCCTCGAGCATCTCACTCACACTTTCTCCATCTTCCTCTTTCCGCTGTTCTTTCTTCCTTCTCTCTCTCTCCCCCTCTTGCCCTCGGTCTTTCTCCTCGCTCCGGCCCCCGGCGTTCTCCGTCTCCACGCTCATCTGCCTCGCCAATGCTGAAGAGGAGGCAGCAGCAGCAGCTGCTGCTGCTCCTCCTCCTGCTGCTGCCTCTTCTTTTTCTGCTGCAGCGTCTCCTGCTGCAGCACTGTCCGTCCTGCTGCTGCTGCTTGAGTCGCTCCGCGGCAGCAGCAGCGTCTCTTCTTCTGCTGCTGGTGCAGCCGGCTGCTGGACGTGGGCTGGTAAGACGTAGGCCACCGTGTACAGAGAGACAGGCGTGCTCTGGTAGAGAACAGCGGCGAGCGCTTCCACCAGCACGTGTCTCCTCGTCAACGGCGACGGCAGCAGACTCGACAGTTCCACGTTTCTCTGTCCTCCGTCCTCTCCCTTCCGCCCGCTGGTGGCCGTGTTGTTCTTCTCTCTACACCAAGTACGACTATTTCTCCTGCTGCTCGAAACCGCTCTTCTTCTCTGCCCCCCCTGCGACCACGCGTCTCCGTCCTCGTCCTCCGCGACGGCCTCCTCCTCCCTCTCATGTTGCTGCTGCTGCTGCGACTGCCGGGGGTGCTGCGGCGCTTGCTGCTTGTCCTGCTGCTGGTGTCTGCGCTGCAGCATCAGCAGGCGTGCGTACCGCTTGACCCGCCCAGGCGAGAACAGCAAGGCCCGCAGCAGGAAGCACTGGACCGCAGCAAGCAAGCCGCAGGGGCCCCCGTGCAGCTGCACCAGACCCCACAAGCAGCAGCCAGCTTTTTCTCTCCAATGCAAGCTGCTGTTCACTAGCCACTCGCATTCCGCTCCCTCCTCCTCTTCTCCTCCTTCCCTCTGCGAAGAAGACAACGACGGCGCAGGGACGTCTCCTGCGAACAGAAACGGGTGATGGAACCTGCAGGAAGAAGCAGCAGCAGCACCGCAGCAGGCCCGCAGCAGCACAGACGCCCACACGTGAGGCACGTCGTGCGCTGCACACACACTACGGCTTTTGACTGCGAACGGGGCAGAGAGACACAGAGACAGAAAGACAAGGACAGAGACAGAGAGACAGAGGGTTAAGCCGCAGTGCACACAGGTCGCCAATGTCAGCACAAATATAAATGTCTACGTACCACAAACAGAGACGTGCCATCAACGTCTTTCATACAGACTGCCCAAACAAGATATACATGCCTCATACGAACATACACCTAATACGGATATATGTACATATATATATATATTATGCATACAGTCATTTATGTCGATAGCCATTTTGTATACACATATATATATGTATATGCATATGCTCAGATGGGGCCGCGACACACACGTCGGTGCCTTTGTCGCACACGTGGAGATTGCCACCGCCGTCGTATTTAGCGACGGAGTGCCTTGCGACCGCCGCACGGAGACGCAGGCCACCCGGTATACGCATGTCTCCAAGTGGAGCCACCCGATTCATAAGTGCGCGCGCGACTACGAAGCAGGTCCCCGATCCGCAGTCTACACCTGTATAAAAACAAGCGCTTCGCTAAAAATTTAAGTAGAGTGAAAGAGATGCTGATGCAGACAATATCTCATGGTGGACGAAATCAGGCGGTGTACGTACACCGCACGAGACGGCACTGAGGCAGTGTACGTGTGAGCGCTTCCCCCCCTCCTTTCGAGAGGCTACGTCTGCCAGGACAGACACGTGTCTACAGAGGCATCCACTCCATATCCATAATACACACACAAGAACACACGTCTTTCCATCTCCGTCTCTACAGCGACAGTTCTACTACGTAAGTCGACGGCTTCCAGATATACACATGTGAATAATATATACCATATGCTGGCAGACTCGCTTACGTTGAGCAAGGGGAGACGTCGGTGTGCGCTTCGTATGTGTGTGTCTCTGCCATTTTCTGGTGTTGCTGCTTCTCCACAAAGGAACAGCCGACTCGTAGGCTGCGAATGGACAGAGATGCGTGTAGCTCTTCTGCCTTCCTCTCTACGTTCTCCACAAATAGAGGCATGTGCGCAGGTGAACGTTTACGCGCAGACGTCCACGACAGAGAAAAGGCTTCCTAGTACTCCACGTGTGTGTCGAAGTATACGTAGAAGGACACAAGATCCACAGCCGCAGGAAAGCCGCGACATCCGCCTTCGTATGTTGCGTGTCCGGAGGCGACAAAAGGACAAAGGTGGGGGATACACCAGGAGGAGGATACTATGTATCTGGCGTTACATTAAAACGATTCTTTGTATTACATTTTGTATTACCATTCGTTCGAGCTAGGACTTGGTAAACAGATTCCTTCTACATAAAAACCAGTCGTCCAACTACTAGAGAAGGCTCCCCAAAATATAAGGGAGTAATGAGCCGACACGGGGGTGCTGATATAATCCGAGGATATGAACTCCCAATCTTATCTGACCTGCTCTACACATATATATATATACATATACGTATATATATATAGACCGACACAGACGCAGGGACATGAGCGCGACGGGCTTTTTCGCTTGACATGTATATGTGATGTATATATGAAGGATGTGCGCAACATTGTTCAAAGGAAAAAGAGTTCCCTTCTGATATAGAAGACGTCCTCCGAGAGAAGTTCAGACATACGTGTAGCCCCTCCATGCACATCTCGCTTCACACACACATACACCTCTGCCCTCTCTGGTCCCGCGCTGTACATACACCGCCACCACACGACAGTCACAGCCATCCTGTCTAGTACACACGCACACACACACTCGAAGTCGCATATATATATATACAGCTAGATAGATATGTTTACATCTCTCTACATAGGTAGATATGGGTGGACCGTCGAAATGCTCGTATACACGTGCATATACATGCACCTTTAAAAGCTATCGAAGTACGCACATGTGTACGTATATACCGCCTCCGTGCCATCCGCGTGTGTGGGTACGTCTGTGTCGCTGATGTGTTATTACTCGAATGTGCATCTCTCTGTACAGAGATGCCCACTTCACTACGAGTGTACATATATATACATATATGTATATACTCCTTCTTGTACGAGGATTTACACGCCCACATGTATCTCACACACGTAACATGACGCATGCACGTGTGCAGAATAGTTATACGCATGCACGCAGATACATAGACACCTACGTCTATGGACACTCGTAGCTTATATAAATATATATATATGTAGGATTTCTTCTTGGTAACCGGGCTGTATTTGCGTGTCTTTTTGTACCAGCGGGAGAGATCGCTTGGGTCGATTTCTCTGTTCGTTCCCGCCTCCCCGAAGACTATGTCAAGCAGTTCCTTCAGATCTGGTTCCGCAGGCAACAGCTGCATTTTCTGCAGCAGCAGCTTTCTCATCGCTTCCTCCTGCTTCCTCCTCTCTCGACTCCTGCGTAGACTGCTGACGCCTGGGTTGCTGCTGTTGTTGGTGTTGGTGGTGCCGTTGGACGGCTGCTGCTGCGGCGCTCCTCCTGCGGCTTCTGCATCTGCCGCTGTTTCGCCTCGCCCAGGGTCAGCATCGGCGCTACCAGGAGGACTCCCAGGAGCAGCAGGAGCGGCAGCAGGTTGACGGACACACAGACGCGAGCCACCAGCCCGAGCAGCAGGAGAGCAGGAGACGGAGGACGGAGAAGAGAAGTACTTTTCTCTCGCCACTTCTTCTGCTTCTTCTTCCCGTATCCAGTTAACTGGCGTCTTGCAGCGGTCTGTGGGTGACTTCTGGCTTCGCGCCAGCTCCCCGCTTCCCGCTGCTGCTGCGTGTAGTTCTGCTTCTTCCTGCTGCTGCTGCTGCGTGCGTGGCCCCCGTTGCGGCAGCTGCTGTTGCAGCAGCTGCTGCTGCAGCGTGCCGCGCTTCTCCCGCTGCATCTCACGCTCCCGAACTTCCAGGTGCTGAGGAGGCGGCAACAGAAACTCCGATATATCTTCCGGATATCCACGAGCAGCACAGAGAGCACCAGCAGGCAACGACAACAAACGGGAACTCGAAGGAGACTGCAGTTCGTACTGCTGCTGCAGCTGCTCCTCCTCCCCCTCCTGTGTGGTGCCTGCCGCTGCTTCTCCTCCTCTTGCTGTTCCTCCTCCTGATGCTGCCCCCCCCCCTGTTGTCTTGGCGTCTCTCTCTTTTGCTGCTGCATGCGGCGCTGTTAACTGCTGAGGAGGCCGGAACGCTGCATCAATTTTGACGCATCGAAGCGAGCAGCAGCGCCATTGCACATGCAGCAACAGGTGCAGCAGCAACGGTAGAAGACGTGACAGCAGCAGTGCAACACAGCAGCAGAAAACCACCCCCACATTGCCAGATGCAGCGAAAAAAAGGAGTAGCAGCAGTGGACAAGCCGTAGCTGCAGCTAGAGAGGCACAGGGACAAATGCAGCGGAGGAGACGGAGCAGCGTGAATCAGAGCACGTGACTCGTAACGCTGTGCACGGGAGACGAGAAGAAGCAGCACAAGCGAAGAACGGGGGGAAGCGCAGACGGACACGGCAGGAACGAAAGGAGCAGCACTGGCGTGAAAAGAGGCGGCAGTAGTAGCCGCACGCAGCGCAGCAAAGGCAATGGCAGCACAGCAGCAGACAGCGGCAGCAGATGCGACAGCAGAAAAAGGAAGCAGAGTAAGCCAGTAGACTCCACAGTAGCAGACTCTACAGCAGCACAGGGACGTCTTGTAGCCAGAACGCAACGAGTAATAACGCGGGGCACAGGGCGAAGGAAAGACGTTCTTGTATTTCGTTGTCCTGGGCATGCAGGCCCCCTGTGTGCAGTGCTAGGAGAAAAACGTCTGTCACGCAGGCGTCTCTGCTCTCCTCTGGCGGGCGACATCATGGAGTAACACGCCCCTTCCCTCTCGTAGCAGCGTCAACACGCGCAGCAGTTGCAGCAACAGCAGCAGCACCGGAAGCAGCACAAGACGCACAGCACCATCCTCTACACGTGCTGCTGCAGCAACAGCAGCAGCAGGACCACCGAGGCACGGGCTTGCTAAACCATCAGCGGTCGCAACAGCCTTTCGCTGGAGGCGCGTGAGAAGTGTGAACACAGCAGCTGTGTCGGCGGCTGCAGCGGTAGCGTCCGTGGGGGCAAGCCGAACACAAGCAGAGGACAGCTGCAAGAACACGCGCGTTCTCCGAGTTGTGAGGCCAAGAATATCACGTGCAGGGAAAAGAAAGGGAATAGGAAGCAGAAGGAAGCAAGCAAGACGAAGAAGAGAAACAACACAAAAAAATTGTCGTCGCTGGCGGAGGAGGACAAGAAGAATGTCTCGAAGAAAGACACGCGTGTCTTTGATTTCAGCTAGAACCTGGGAAGTAGCAGCGGGAACGAAAACAGGAGGAAGAACAGGAGAGAGAAACTCACACGGGCAGCTTAGAAGAGACTCTTGAATCGCCTTCTGCAGTGCTACGTTCTCGTCTTCTTCCGAGCCCCCGGTGACAACGCAAGCGTATCCTCCCTCTTCCCGGCCATGGTGCTGGTGATGGAGCTGCTCCTGGAGCTCCTGCTGCTGCCTGGCCAGCTGCAGATACGGCTCGCT
Source organism: Sarcocystis neurona (assembly GCA_000727475.1). Taxonomy (NCBI): domain Eukaryota; phylum Apicomplexa; class Conoidasida; order Eucoccidiorida; family Sarcocystidae; genus Sarcocystis; species Sarcocystis neurona. The sequence goes on along the minus strand of KL647303.1, from coordinate 925,128 downwards.
CACCTGCAGCTGCCGCACTTGCGCAGGATATTGCTGCTGCTGCCGCAGAGACAAGGAAGACGAGACAGGAGGAGACGCAGCAGGGGGAAGAGAGGGAGAGTGCTGCTGCTGTTGCTGCTGCTGACGCTGTGGACAGGGATGGTACTGCTGGTGCTGCAGCGGCACCCGCTGCTGCCGAGGAGGGAACAGCTCCTCTGCATCACACAACCAGTTCAAAGAAGAAGGCGTTCGCTCTGTATGCCAGCTGGTTCCTCCTGTTTGTCCTGTTGCTGCGGCAGCGTGGACTGCTGCAAATTTTCCTGTCGCCGGCAACCCACTAGAGCCGGCGGCTGCTGGCCCTGCTGCAGTGCCTCCTTTGTGTTCTCGAATAGCAGCGACGCTTGCGGAGTCCACACCCCCTGCACGCCCGCTGCCGGCAGCAGCAGCCGCGCGAGGCGGGAACGGAGAAGCATGAGACGACGAAGAGGCAGCAGCAGCGGCAGCAGAACGCGGGGGACTGCGAAGAGGAGATGCGGCAGCTGAAAGAGAAGGAGAGGAAGAGCCTTCCCAAAACCCGAGCACTCCTCTGCGGAGTGTCGTCCCATGAAGCGAAGACGACGGCGAACGCAACTGCAGCGGCGGCTGCTGCAAAGGCGGCAGTGGCACAGGCACGTGTATCGGGAGCCGGCACTGCTGCTGCTGCTGCAGAGGCATGTGGAAGCTGCGCTGCGTCTGCTGTTGCTGCAGCGAAGGGGGAGAAGAAGACGCAGCAGAAGCAGCAGCTGGAGACCACGAAGCATGCGCTGCTGCTGCTGTACGCACGGCGTTGTAATCGTTCATCGACCGACGAATCGCCTCCTGCAGCTCTGCGTCTTCTTCTTCCTCCATCGCGCTGCTGCTGCTCCTGCCTGGGAAAGACACAACGAGAAATAACAAAGCAAAAACAGATACACGTCCGTCTCGCGTCGACGTCCTGCCACTGCTCCCGCCTGGGCGACAAAGACAGAGAAATCAGAAAATAAGCCCAAGAGAGACAATACACAGACAACTCGAGTTAACGACGTGCCACCACTGCAACTGCTTCCTCGTACATAACGCCAGACAGCAGCATGTCCCCTCTCTCTCTCCCCACGTACGTGTACATATATATATATACACTTGGACATTGTTTCATGCAGAAAATACGAATACACTTTCCTCTGCCCGCACCCGGTGTCAAAGGAGCGCGAGCACTACTGCTATAGCTTTTCTACATATATACATATATATATGCAGCTGTACATAGGTGCCTGTAGGTATACATATAGAGAGAGGAAAATACATGTACGTGTGTCCACACAGGGTAGACACCATGCAAAAACAATACTACTACCGCCTTTCCACATATATATGTGCGTTTAGCCACGCAGCAAATAGATACAGATGGACCACTGCCCATGCAGAGTGCATCCTAGGCAAGACCACTACTGCTACTCCGTCTCTACATACCTATAAATGTATGCAGGCTGGTCACAGATATATGTATCTACGCGGAGTACGTACACGTACATGTGCATATATATATGTGGCAAACTCCGTAGCTGCGTGTGGCACACCAACACCGACGTACATCTCCACGCTTGCAGGATACACTGATCCGCTACAGCAGGTGTCTTCATGCGCTGTGGACAGCATCCTCGCATGCAAGCCACCCACACTTGCGTCAGTCCTCTAGATACACATATGTACCAAAAGCAGGTGCGTGTGTTTCTACTGCCGCACACGTTGCCTTTCGAAGAGAACAAGACGAGCCCACGCGTCGAGTTGTGCTGCTATGAGGACCCTTCTAGCTAATGACTGTTGCTCCCCTGTCTGCGAGATGCGGAGGCGCGGGGCATCTGTGAAGAGACGGGGGGACAGGGCACCTGCGTCTGGGCACAAGAAAGACGCTTTTTTCGGCTGAAAAGGAGGCGTGAGACTCGCAGGAGCAGCTCGCAGCAGCCGCAAGGGCCTTCCACAATTTGTGGCAGAGACGCAACGACGGTATACGGGCTGCTGGTCAAGCTCTGCAGAAGTGCCGTCGTCGGGCGTGGGACTCGTGGCCCGCACCCACACATACCCACGCGTGCTGCTCCGCCACACATGTGTTGCTCCCTTCCCATGTGATGGTCCCCGTCCACTCCCACGACACGTGGCGGTTCTCCCCGCTTCGATACGTGTATATGTGTAAGAAGAATTCGGCGGAGGAACTTGAAGACTACTGCACACGCCACACACATCCACCTGCATCGCACGTACATACATGTATCGCAGTGGAGCATGTACCCATGTGGCAGCCACATGTGGACACTGGCACGAGGTGCACAGCTTTGTGTGGCTCTGGCCAGCAATGCTTTGTCCAGCTTGTTCTGCAGAAGCAACACGCAGGGTATTCGCGCTCCACACAGATATAGGCAGGTGACTTTTTGACGCCTACGCATGGGAAGAGCTCTCGTGTACGTGTGCACTCTACCCTGATGTACGTAGGAGTACGCTGCAAAGCAGGGGCACACGAAGGTGTGCGCCACCAGCGTAGAGAAAAACGAAAGTACACCTACATATGTGTGTGTGTGTGTGTTTTTCTACGGAAAGCTGACGGATGGGTCGGACGGAGAGAACACAGACACACCCACTCTTTGATGTTTCTATAGAGATGCGCTTTTTTCTGCGGACGTCGCACGTCTCTACGCGCAGTCGCTCTCTGTCCACTTTTTGAGTGTACGTACACTCCACACCAGCACTAAACGGTGTCATGCACACGCACGTATACACACGGGGAGTCCCGGCACCTGGACGACGGAGGAGAAAAGCCAAGCTTAGTGAGACAACAACCTCCTGCAGCTGAACTGATACCTGCACGTCGTAGGTGAAGATATCTCTATTAGTCACACATACGCGTAGTAGCCCCCCACACAGCAGAGGCACACACACAGTCCCTTCACAGAGGCATCTACACCATCTGTGGACTCTTGCTGTCACACTCACGTATCATAGGCACATGTAGTATCGAAGCCAGTGGCACATATTTGACATGGGGTCACGGCATCAGGCCAGCGCTGGACACACACATACGCTTTCAACTTCTCATACATCTGCAGAGATGGACGAGAATCTACTCCTGCGCTCGACGAGAGAAACACACAACAGACCTCTCTTTCTCTCTATATATACATATATATACATATAGGAAAGACGTGACCGGAGGCACCCGTGATGGTGCATATGGAAGTCATATACCTCGAACCCGCATAAACAGAAAGAAATAGACACACCTATATATTTTGCGGATACAAGTGCTCACACAGATACACAGGGGGACACACGACATATGCATGTATATGTACACATATACATGCAGATGTCTTCCGCCGCGCTGAATAATGCCCACACATACGTGTACACGTCTTCTTACATGCATATAAATATATGCGCATACATACATATGTCGTGTGTATGCATATATATATATATATATACATGTATATACATATGTACACATGCATGTGTATATGTTCCAGGAGAGACCTATGATTCTCGAGAGGAGGTCAGCTTATAGATACTTATCCGCGTATGTACCTATGTAGATGGATATCCACGTAAGAAGTCAGTTTATAGACACATACCCGCGTACGTACCTATGTAGATTTATATCCACTTAAGAAGTCAGTCTATACACATATATCCGCATATGTACCCATGTAGATTTATATCGACGCAAGAAGACGTATACACGTATGTGTGGACATCATTCAGCGCGGCAGAAGAGAGACCTCTACAGACATATTCGCGTGGACACTACATACACACAAACGACGTGTGTGTGTATATGCAAATACATCACGAACCTGGATATGTTGGGGAGTGACGGCATGTAACACTCGTACACACGCGGAAATGTATAGGTGGCGGTACACACCCTTCTGGCTACAGAGGGAAGCCCATCCCTACGCGTATACGTGACGTGCGGGAGATACATGTCATTCGAAGGCAAAGTGCGCCTTCAGAAAAACTGTCCCCTTCAGCAAACACGACGGACGGGCTTGCCAGCGCGGGTTATTTTCCTGCTTCTCTTTTTACCTCGTGTTGTTCGAACGGGAAAAATTTCTTGCTTCTGCTTTAGGTGGCACCGTCCGGTGCAGCAGCCGTGCCAGCAACCGCAGCAGCTACTTCCAGGGCTGATGAGGCCACTTTGAACGAGGAGTCACGCGAGCAGCAGCAACAGGAGTAGCGGGAGCAAGAGGAGCGCAGCGGGAGCCGAAGGAGCACCAGCGGCTGGGACACAAGGGCGGAAACTGGCGTACCTTCCCCGGTGCCGAAACAGCTGGCGCTGTTCACTGCAGAAGATTTCGCTCTAGCAAGAAAAAAGGAGTGTGAGCAGCACCGACAGCAAGCGACAAGTGCTGCTGTGTGCGGCAAACGAATTAGACCTGCACAGGAGCCGTGGTGTATACCGGGTCGAGCTGCTTGGTATCTCTCGGCTGCTGCACGCGTGCTGTTTCTGTGTGGCTCTTGTTGTTGCTCTTGCTCCTCCTGTGTGCCTCTGCCGAGGATGATGACGGTCGCCCATTTATTATACCAAGCGGGTACACTCGCTTTTGTTTTTGAGCAATCTCGAGGAAGAGAGGGGGACGGAAACGCAGACAAAAAAAGGGGAGTACACATAACGGCTTCTATAGTTCGATTGCCGAGAAGACAGTCTAGAACGCACTGCACAGAGTCAACGAAGCGAAACACGCTGCAATAACGCGCCTCCAACCTCCTGCAGCTGTCTTGATGAACACGCCCTCGTGCGGCGCGGCTGCATCTGCCAGTGCGGCTACTGCCCGTACTGTTGTTGGTCCTTCGGAATGCTCTCTACTTTTGCTCGGTGCAGTGCTACTGCTCGGTCGGCTGACCTGCGCGCGACTGCGGCTGTCGTTGCTGCGTGTGATGGCACTTCTGCTACAGTAGAGAGGCTCTGCAGCAGCTGCAGTACACGCGCCGGGCACTGCGGCTGGTGGTGCGCGCGGCTTCGCCAGCCACTCGGTACATTATTAAACTGCTTGTGCTGCCAGTGGGAAGCTACTACTGCCTACTGGTCGCGCAGGTGCCGACTCCATTCTCTCTCCTGAAGGGCGGAACACCGGAACCTGCAGCTCTCCCACCCAGTCACCGTGCTTGAGCTACGCTGGTACGCCGCATCCTTGTGGCATTGCGGTGCTGCTGGTGGACAGGCCTGTGGATACTGTGTTGCCGGTGCTGATGCGCTTCCTCCTGCGGTGACCTCCTGCTGCACCAGTTGCTACTGCGGCAGCCGCTCCTGGGGATCGAGACCTGTGTGTTAGGCGGCATCATCATTCACTGTTGTTGGTGCCTCGCCCTGGTCGCAGCGGGTGCGATCCTAGTTCTGCCGTGACTGCTCCTACGTGACGCCAGCCGGTGGTGCTGTTCCGGCTTGAGCTGCTCCTACAGTAGGAGGTCCTCTGCTTTTGCGTGTGCTGCCGCGGCTTCAGATCCGGCGGCTCCCCGTGCAGTTGTCATCACTTCAGTTGCTGCGCGTTTGACGCCGCGACTGGGTGGTCGCATGCAGCTCTGCTGCTGTCGCAGAATTGGGCCCGCTGTTACTACTGCAACTGCTGAGAAGCGGTAACGATACCACCACCACTGCGCCGGCGCAGAAGCCGTCAAGCTGTGCGAACGCAGTGCTCTCTCGGTGGTGTGTGCAACACACAGCTCCCGTTCCAGCACACGAGGCAATAGATGACATCTGGTAAAGAGCAGGCCTCAAGCGCTGCGGTGTTTCGCGTCTGTTGAGCCAAGAGGTCCACGCTCCTCCTCCTCTCTGCATCCCGCTGCGTGCCTGCGCCGGCCGCGTCTTGCGGCTACCACCTTCAGGCGTTGGCCGTGGCGCGTCAGTCCTGCGGCAGATGCCCTTGTCAGCACTACCACCGCGTTGCTGCTGCTCATGTTACCTGTACTGCGCTCCTGGCTGCTCCCGTTTTGTGCAGTTGTGGCTAGTTGCTCCGATTGAGGGGGAATGAGGAGGTATGTATTCATGTGAGGCCACACAAAGCACGACTGACTCACTTTTACTCGTGGTGGCGTCATCTGCGCGCGAGCTAGCAAACAGCGGAGCTACGTATGGGGCAGGAAACGTACGCGAACGTACATAGATAGGAATTTGCAAATCGCGCCTGTCGCAAACGTACACAGCTCGGGTCGCTTGTGTGTGGTGGGCGGACCAACTACACAAAGACCAGTGGAGAGTGAGCAACCGAGGAAAATGGAGATGGGGGACTGCCGTGTATAGTCGATACAAAACCACTAAGGTGAACGTGTACTCGTCTTCACGCATACATGATACATGCGGACTAGGCGTGTGTACGTATGTATGTATGTATATAGCCGGCCGATCTCCCTGTACATGTGTGCATGTTAAAGTGCTGTAAAATAGGGGAGGCAGCACGCAGAAAGAGAGGAAAACGGAACGTGGCGCGAGGGTAGAGACACAGCTGATCACACGTCCCGACACTCGTGCACTTCGTCTGCCCGCTTATGTGTAAGTGGATCCCTCACACACGTATACGCACGACTACGCGAGTCCGCGGATATTTATGCTTTTACATGAGTTCTGAGTCGCAGAAAGAACTGCGTGGTCGTCGACAAGCGGCCGCAGTACTTTTGCCTAGTACTAGGATTGGAGAGCCACGATAAACGGAGCAGTTCGATACTGCAAGGGTATCTCCATACACGTGTCGCTGTGTTTCCATGCGTATCGACAAAGTTACGTACGCAGACGTGCAGCAAGAGGGACCGCATGGCTTATACGGGTAGTAAGTAGTCACCCAGAAAAGTCGTAAAGTCTTAGTAGTTGGGCTGCGTTGCATAGTCAGATTTACGGTGCACAAACCGCTCTGTGTATAGTGGAACTCAGTAGTACAGAAGATGTACTAAGGTAACTAGAGCAACACTCTGTCGTGGGTGGTATCCGTTTCGGGTGAACGGACAGACTGAAACTTTGTTCCCAGTAATAGTGAAGCGTTCGTAGCATTGTCAAGTGCTTCGAATATTCTACGTTACGTACGCAGGGGAAAATCCTTGAAGGAGAGCTTGAGGGAAACCTGCTGCAGAGAGTATACACGTGCTGCTTTTGCACCACTGGGTTTTTAGTGGTGGTGAATCGGACACGGATGACCCAGTTCCGTGAATCTGAGAGAGTATACCCATGTAACTTTTGCACCACTGGGTTTCTAGTGGTGGTGCATCAGGCACAGGTGACCCAGTTGCGTGATTCTTACCGTACTATACGTGAAAGGTGAAGCGCTCGGCACACGACATTTACTTTCTACGTATTCTACGTGCTTAATAGCAGGATACCCTAGGCGGCCGAATACGCGTAGGTGTACCTACACGAACCTTCACATATTTTGGCCTGGACTTCGGCAGCTCCTGGTAACCACTACAAATATTCGTACGTGCTAAGATACACAGAACCGTACTTGGGTGCCGGTGTACAAAAGCGCCACTGCATATGTTTGTGTGCATTACATCAAAAATACATGTACACCTACATACAAGAATCATTTGGAAATTTATCTCTGCAGCTATAGGAGATGGCGCATCTACATTTTCGGCGATGTCTGCAACGTTCGTGACCATGGTGACACGTGAGGTGTACAGCTCGTCAGCCCCATGTGCGTAGCTGACGTAGAGGAAGTACTCAACGGTGGCGTAAGTGCGCTGTGCTCGTTGCATCCAGACGGTCATGCTAACGCAGAAGCTGTGTATGCTTGTATGGACGTAAATTCAGAAAGCCCAGTGAAGCATGAACAGTGTTGGAGCCGCAAGGAGTGGCAGGAATGAAACGTCGGGATTACATTGCAGGTCGTTCGTCAGTGCGGCCGCGGCAGCATCCGTCACTTGACAACGGAGCCGGATGTCGCGCACCCGACGAAACACAGAAATACACTTCCGATACATATAGAGGTGGACAAACTACATACTTTTCTCCCGCTTTTACCGTTTCCCGAAGAAACTGTTTCGTCGTACGAGGATATGTGAAACGTTTCAACCGTTACTGCCAGTATACATCGATGTGCTTTATTACCGGTGTCGCCCGGATGCGGGGACCGGCACTGGTAGTGGCGCGCGTGAACGTTATGGTATTTCAAATCACCTACGCATCTCTTCTTGTCTAGTTTAGTCCTCTCTCTCCTCCGTCAAACTATCCAGTTGAGTAGACGTCCGAGCACTGGCCCTCCTGGATCTCTGCTACAGCTTCTTGGCTGTCGAAATTTCGGAGATGTAAATTTTCCGACCTTGTGGTTCTTTGTTTTGGCGTACTCTTTCCCAGCTTCGGTAGGTGTTCCGTGTATTGCTGCCTTTTTTCCTCACACTGTGGCCTGTCCCCACAACCGCACTGCAGTTTCTGCAAAACTGTGCCCCACCCTCCGGGTCCCTCTGGTGTACGGCTCCACTCTTAGTTGACCTCACTTTCCAGGGTGTTTCATTCTCGCAGCATCTCCGTCTTCACTTCGTCACACACAAAGATAGAGCCGTCCAGACTCTTTCTCCTCTCTCTTCCAAAATGAACGGCGACCCGTGTCCCGCTGCGACTGGCGCCACCCCGCCGCCGCTGCGGCCAAGGGGGGAAAAGACGGCTAGCGAAAAACTCGCAGAAAAGCTCTTATTAGGGTGGACGATGCTTGGCGACACCTGCCCACAGGTATGCGGGAGATACGCAAGTTCTTTTTCCCACCCTGTAGTACGACGTTTGCGGGTGTGCCGATAGAACAAGTATGCCCCGTGCGTCCGTCCACGATTTTCTACAGGAGTTACTGTCCACCTGTAAACACTACTGGAAAGGTGGTCACCGACGTTCCACAGCAAACGTTTTGCGTCTGCGGCTCGGAACGTCATCCATAAGCGACCTTATCTTCCATAATTTGGGGACTTCGTTGTTCGTGAGACGTGTGTACATCAGCGCGTCATCCATAAGCGATCTTGTCTTCCATAACGTGGGAAGCTCCCTGTTCGTGAAATGTATGTGCTTCAGCGGTACAGGCACGTGGGGTTGCCTTTCCTCGTTCAAGGCCACAGTACTAGTGTCTTCTTGTTGGGTGCCCATCCACATGTAAATGCACCTGTATCCCGTGATTTTAAGTTGCAACCCAGATGTGTTTTGCGTTTCCGCATCTCTCACATCCCTTTAGATGTCGATCGGCTTATTCACTTCGTGTGAATGTTTCCATTTTCGTGCCCTCACTCTGTACCCCAACTTGCACCCCGTGCAAGATGCAGTATATCTAATTCGTCGCTTCTCACCGTGCAAGTCAGGAAGCAGCATTTCGAAGCTACAAGGTAGGTTTTTGTAGACTCAGTGAAACGATTATCTTGCTTATCTGGAGATGTTTACCTTCCGGCTCTCCCGCGTCCGTCGTGTGGATCTCGCTGTGTATATATACTATGTTTTAGGTATACACGCAAACATATATATGTGTATACGCTTGATGTACTCACCCACGCATACGCGTGTATGTATGTATTTTCCGTTTTCTCTTCTCGGTATGCAGTGTGCGACGGTTCCGCTTATGCGCGACAAGCAGCGACAACTTTTTTGCGTGGCGTGCGAGACGTTTCTTATCAAAGAGGAAGACGTCAAAGAGCACAACATGAATAAGGCTACCGCAGGGGACCAACAGCAGAGACAGGCGTCAGGCAACGAAATGGTGATTAACGAGGGTGAGAATCATGGCAGCCGTTTTTATTTATCTCCGCTTCGTGCAGTGTTGCTTTTCGTCACGCGTTCCATTGGCGCAGTGCAGCTACATGCCTCTCGAGAAGTACACATGAGTCACTCTTGACGCCTTCAAGCTGATGTGTACTACAAGTTTTCTAAACAGTGCATTAGCAAGGACTGACAGAAGAAGTCGCTCCTACTGGAGCATGTGTACATGAACGTATGTCTATAATATTTAAATAGTTATTCATATTGGGTGTGTATGTGCAAGTATGTGCTGGCAGATACACGTATGCAGTCAGCCGATTGTCTGAAACACCAAGGAGAAAGTGACGGCATCCAAGCGACAATTCCACCAGGAAACATAAACACGTAAATATACATATACGCAGCCATGGCACCTCAACTTGCATATTCACTCGTCAGTCGCCTAGTGCTGGCGTTTTGTGTGCGTTGTTTTCCTGATATCTGTGTGTGGAAAGTTCTGAGCATGTGCGTGCAGCTGTGTACGCGTGTGTCTCACTTCCTGTATTTTCACACGTCGTGATCCGTATGTATTTGTTCTATCACGTCTATTCATCTATCTGCATATATATATGTATTATTCTTTGAAAGACGCTGACGTATAAGGGAGGCTTGGTTCCCCCAGCGGTTTCTTGTATTTGTGGGTGGATGAGGTGACGTCTTTTTTTTCAGCAGAGGTGACTGGCAGAGTGCAGTATCGCTTGGGAGGACTGGTGCCTTTGTCTGCTGCGATGGAGGAGAGCGAGCGGCTGGTGGCGACCGCTACTACGTGTTCCTCCGCTGCCTTGGCGTCACACGACTGCAGAGGAGGAGCGGCAGCTCCAGCAGCAGGGAGAGACAGGGGGAGACCAGGCTGTACGGGAGGAGATTCGAGAAAAACAGAATCCTCTTCGGATGAAAGCGAATGTGACAGTTCGTTCGCTGATTCGAAGGTGGGCAGCAGCCACGCGTGAAAAGTGAAAATTAGTAGTTTTCCTGGTTGTGTCCGTCCTCTCGAATGTTTTTATATTTATCTGCTCAACTACAGCGCACTTGCAGAAATCGCGGTTTTCTTTTTAGTCCTTCTCCACGTCTTCGTCTTCTTTCTCCTAGACCCACAGCTTCGCATCTTATACGGGCCCACACTGCTGGAACATCTGTCCACCACAACAGTAGTTAGTGGACCTGTCCCTGGTTTTTCTTTTTCTGTCCTTCTCTTTTTCCTGAGGAAGGTGTAGGTCATTTCTTCAAGAAGTGGTCTTCTTGTTTCATCGGCGAGTCTCTGCGTCACGATATACCAGAAGATAATGGAACGTTGCGTGCGGCTGCCGTCTTCCCACTACCTTTCTCTTTGTGCTGCGGACACCTGTCGTCCTCTTCCCTTTCGGCCTCCTCAATTTTTTTCTTCTTCGAATTACTGCTGCTACTTTGTCCACTCCCTGTGACATCCATACGGCAGTTCTATCTTTACGTGTCGTTCTGTGACCGCGCGGTGCGCCCCCACTCACCGTTTACTCTCCGCCTGTGCGTGGCAGGGCTGAGGGTGGTCCTGATGGAGAAGAAGGCGTATTTACAAACGCGTATAAATATATGCGTATCTGTATTTGTGTATGTATACATGAGTGCGAGTATACGCGAATATTGGGTGTAGATCGACGCGCGCCTCCAGGTTATGTAATGTTGTGCGTCTATGCGAATAAGATGCGCAAGACAGAAGAAAATATATTCTTTGTTGATATATATATATATGTATATGTAGGTGCGGCGGTAAGTGCTTAGTACATGTGAAGTGGACTCTGCGGGCGTTGATTTTAGGTGTCTCCAGCGCTGTTGTCGTGGCGAGAGAATGTAAGACGTCGTTGCTGGGCGTCTTCTCCTTCTTGCGTTCCTTCGCATTCATCTTTCTCTTCGTCTCTTCCGAAGGCATCACAGGGAGACCCGAGAGGGGAGGAGGCGGCGGCAACACGCGGAAGAGGCGGAGGCGGATCTCCCCGTTCTCTGAGAAGTGCGGGGAGAGTGCGGAGAAACACGAGACAGGGGAGGAGAAACGAGGAAGAAGAAGACGCAGCAGCAGTGACGGATATATTCACTGGCTTGCGTGAAAGCACCTTGCGGAAAATTCAGCGGTAGGCTGCTTTTCTTCTGCAGCTCCTCATGTGGAACCGTTGCATCTGTGTGAGGACGCCACGCACTACAAAGTATACTTGAACAAAGACATACACACGCGTGGGGCACGGTGAAGGAGTACAGGAGAGAAGCCGGTGCTGCATAGGTACAAGGCTCTAGACGCACATGTATCTCTTCGTTGAAGGAAATACTCTTTCTGCCTAGGACATAGTCGCGTCTCTCCCATTCTTTATGTTTCTCTTCTTTCCCGTATGCGCAGTACATCGCTCTCTCGTTCTCTCGCACCCTCGTCGTCTCTCTGTGTACGTCCTGTTCCTCGTCGGTATATATCGGCGTTTCTCTTTTCTTGTCAGTACACATGTAGATGAGTACACGCGTGTGTCTCTCTCCTATATCAGGTGTGTATACATATATACGGGTGTACGTGTCTGTTTGTGACCTGCTTCGTGTGTAGCACGCCTGTTGCCGTCTGTGTGTACATGCCTAGAAATACATGTGTACTTTCCTCTTGCCTTTCTCCATACACTGACGTACGTATGTGTGCTCGCACGCGGGTCTTCCTCTTCGCCTGGTGCGTGCTTGGAGTCAGAAAATGATCTATAGATTCTTGCCAAATCCATGTGTACAAATTTGTGTATATACGTGTATGCATGTATGTCTGTGCTTGTGTATACGTCTATGAATAAATGTACGCGTCGTTATTTCCCATCTGGGGTCGGACTGTACACGTGTTTATTACACGCACGGATGTACACACTAGATTTGTACTCTTTATAAGTATCGTACATTAACGTGTTGCAGAGCAATCTGTCTGTGCGGCTTGCACCTCCCTTCGATTATGGGCATCTGTGGGCGTATTCAGGTACATGCAGATTCATTTAAAATATATATATATATGTCTGTGCAAGAATATATATATATGTCTGTGCAACGTGATCGAAGATGCTACAACTGTACGGTGTATATCGGACGACTTCGTCCATCCCTTCTGCGCGTGTATATTTATGTGTGCGTTTACACGCGTATGCCTCTGTGTGTATGTGTGTGTGTTTGGGTGTAAATATATGTGTGGGTGAATTTAGGCCCCCCCGTATACTACCAAAACGTACGTGTCCGCTATCCAGTGTAGACTTCACTACTTTGCTAGTGCCAGTCCGAACGGACATGGAGTGAATACGTGTGTGCACTTTTGCGCAGACGTCTATAGACGTGCTGAGGTACGCTTCTGCATCGTGAGATAAACGTTGAATTTGTGTTGCGTTTGTTTTGTAGATACCGGGCCTGGCTGGACGTCTCGGGTGACGACTGCGATGGAGCTGTTGTGGAAAAGTACGTGACGCTCTCTTTATTTTTCTTTTTTCAACGCGCTTTTGTTGGCTCTGTGTTGCCCAAGAGGATGCCGACCGCCGCTTCGTAATATGCTTTACCTTCTTCGCTGCCTTCCTACTGCGTGCCCTATGTCGCTACCTCTCTGTAGGCAGTGATACATGCTTGCACGTGTGTATATATTCCTAACGAAAACACGTTCCTGAGTAGATGTGGATGTGTATACGTACGCGCGTGAATGTGAGAGAAAGAGAGAGATATATACGATGATGATGCACACAAGTCTGCACACTGATATACACGTGTGTAGGAAATTGTTTGTTGCTAGCTCTTTGTTCATCTCACGCGTCTCATATCGAGCAGGGAGAGTTACTAGTAGTAGTATTAGTCCTACAAGTACTTAAAGAAGTGGTACTATATGTACTAGTACTGTATTACTAGAGGAGAATTAATACTAGTAGTAGTTGTTGTTCTGAAAGTACTAATAGGAGTGGTACTAATAGTTGTGGTACTAGTACTGGTGGTGAAAGTCCTGGCAGAGGTCTCATTCGTAGTAGCAGTTCTCGTCGTGTTTGTCACAGTAGTACTCGTGGTGTTAGTAGTATTAGTAGTCGTCCTAGTAGCAGTGGTAGTTGTATGAGCAATGATCGTAGTCCTGTCGCAGGAGTGGGAAGAGCACTAGGCATATATAGAGTTGTCTATGTATATATGTGGTGTAGGTGGAGATTGAAGTGGCTTATTGACGGTACTCGTACCAGTAGTGCTAAGGCCAGCAGTGGACTTTTTTTGAATAGACTGATTGCCTACAATGATGGGGACAAGAGCCTGTTAGTATAGAAGCGACGCGTGCAGCATATCCTGTCGGAAGAGTCGATACTACTTTGATGCGGCGTGGTAGAGCGCGTGAAAACGACGAGACAACATTAGTAGCAAGACGCATTTGTCTTTTTAATTGACCAGAGAGTAGCAGTAGCAGACGGTAAGCAGGCAGGGTCATTTCTGTTTTTCTACGAGCTGTACCACGAGTCATCATGAGAGCAGAGGGGATATATATATATATATCACGGATATACAGGGATATGCCCGTGGGTGGACAACATATGTGTATGTATCTGTAAATAAGCATACATTTACTAGCTGGTGATATCCTTCTTCCTATGCATATAGATACATATATATATATATATATTTACCGTTCAGACAATATTGATAGCGCGACGGACGTGGTGGAAGTAGGTGTTGCTGTGACAGTAAGGCGGAGTGTTGTTCTTGTGGGAGTCAGGCGTAGGAGGGTATAGGGGCGTATAGACCGTGCAGGACGCGTGCGTTTCTGGTGAGTTCTGGGAGTCTGCTTTTGTTGACTCGATGACTTCTACGTGTGTTTTTGGCTGCTGCTGTTCGCAGAGACCGGCAGGTCTTCTCCGCTTTGCACGCAGCCCTGCAGGTACTCGGCGATTTGCATCGGGGAGGTCAATGAAGCGTTTGCACAGGCCAGAAGAAGGACGACAAAGAACAGAAGGACGTAAAGCTGAAGACGATGAAGAGCTTCAAGAGTGACTGCAGAAAAGATTTCAAACAGACACGATGTGAAAGAGGGTCGTAAACTCCGTGTAGAAGCAAATTTCAAGCTGGCGTTACACAGAAGTGTCTGTGTGGATATGTGTAGGCCACCAGCTACACTTGCATGCGGAAGAGAGGGGCACAACAGCTACTAGATGTAGTGAGAGTCCTCATGCCGAGACAGACTAGTGTTTCTATGAATGCGTAACTCCACACGTCGGCACAGTGATACCTGTTTAGACATGTTACATAAATGTTGGAAGATATACGTCTGTGTCTCTGCATCTGGGAAGTGGAGAGATATATGCGCGTATCTGTACGTAATGGAAGAATTCGTGTGAAGGCTGCGAGAGCGAACCGCCGATGCCCGTGCACGTATTATGACGCAAGGATACCTGGTTATAGAGGCAGACAGGAAGTGCCGTCCGTATGTGGAAGTGGCGCCTGCGTAGAGAGGACGGTGTTTAGGTGCATGCAGTTTGGTGCCCCTGAGGTTCGGTCAGCTGTTCGGCAAAGTGCGGAAAAACACGCATCGTTGCGATTTTCTGTGCGCGCGTCTCCCCTGGGCGGATTCGTCTGCAAACAAGCACATCTCTGCAAATGTGTGCATGTGTGTAACCGTGCGTATGCGTGTGTGTGTATATGGGGGGATGGACGTTGGGCAGAGGCACAGACACGCGGATGCACGTGGCTAAATACACGCAGACGGCATCAGTGATTTTGACGTATATGCACGCGCGGGGATATATCCATTCAGATAAAGGCGTAAGCTCGAGTCTGCATTTGCTCACTGTGTTTAGATACTTATTTGTGTGTATGTACATGTGAGGGAAGACGTGCGCAGGAGTGTGCGCGCACGCGTCGGTGCTACGCTTCACAGATCCGTGCGTGGAGTGGTACTTGGAGATGCGAAAACGCGCGCCTCCGTGTAATATACAGGAAGATGTAAAGCTTTGAAAAGTTTTAAAGGCGAGTTGAGGTGCTTTCTTTGCTGAGCTACGATGAGGCATCAGCGAGGATTAACTTGAAAAAGTTACAACAAAGCTTCCTGCGTGTGTGCTGCGGCGTTCATAAACTACGGCGTAGCGTAAGTTCAGGCGTCACTGTTATTACTTGGTACACGTGTATGCCGTGTCGCACATCGTATACAGAGAGACGGATTCTTTATGAACTTGAATTCAACATTGGCTTCAACATGTGCAACAACCGTAACCAGTAAAGAGGTTTTCTTTACTTCCGTCTTTTGACGGTCTTCGTAAAATGGAGAAATTCACCCGTCTCCGGGTGGAAGGTGCTTCGCTTGTGGAATGGAGGTACATTGCGCAGATCTAGACGAAGGCGGCCTCGAGCTAAAGATGTCTCTGCACTTCCATTTTCACGTGCGTACACACGTGTGTAGTGCAAGAAGATACCCGGAAGTACGCGTACAGCGGAGACATTTACATACATACGTAGAGCGAACAGCGAGGTCATATCACGCGTGAAAGGGACGAAGGTAGCTATATACATACATGTGGGTACACACACGCATTCACATATATATATATGTATATAGATAGAAACGTGGATACATACATACACAAATAAGTAGGTAGATACACGTGCAGCGGAAACGCGCTGGCGCGAAGGCGCGAAGAAGATGCAAGTGCAAATGGGAACGAATCCAGCTCCACCAAGTACAAGAGTAAGTACATTTGGCTCCTAAAATATACAGAAGGTGAGTGTAATTCTGGTATCACATAAAAAGACCGTCGTGGAGCCTTTTCAACAACAGCAGCAGCAGCAGTACAGACGGTCAGCCGGCATGTTGCTGCTGCGATTGAATACGAGGACGTCTACGACAGTTGCCCTTCTGAGGTAAAGTAATAATACGCGTGAAGGAGACAGGGAACAACTCGAAAGGGACCCCCAATTTTATTCGGCGCACGCACGTCGAGTGGCACTGCCGAACAGGGTGGCTGCACGCTGGACGGACCTCTCAAATACGATGTGGGCACTCCCGAGTGAACACACAGAAAATGAAAGGAGGAAACGGTAGATACCGGCAATTAGGGGTACTTCTGTAGACGCACGCGGATGCAGGAAAAGGCTAAATAGCATGATTTTACTCACTGTTGTTTGTCAAACTCTGCACACTTGTATACGTCTGCAGCTACCGAAGGCATACATGTATATATGGGTATAAATGTTTATAATATGTACACCTGTACACAGACCCATGTATGTATGTATGTGTTTATGATGTCTGTATTTATGTACTTATGTATGTATGCACGTACGGATGTTTGTGTGTAAGTGTGATGTATGGATGGATGGATGTACGTGTGCAGCCACCACATCATGTTCGTGAACAACTATGCTTTGCCTACGAAAAATTGGACGACCTCCACAAAAGCGGAAAACGTGCATTAGACACACCTATAGAAACCGACACAGCGTTGTCCCGGCATAACGATCCCGAACATGCGTACAGTACACATATACGTATCCGGATGTATATACGTGTATATACAGTGGAACATAATGACATATTTGGTACACACGACGTGAGGAAAAGCGGATGCACGCACTGCTGCACTTTTTGCCTCTTGGCGAGGGACTGCAGTAAAATATCTGTGTCTGGCCAAGCAGCTACGCAGTGAAATTTTCGACTGATGCGTAGGACCGCGAGCACCGCTGGTAAAAACGTGGTGAAGTACGTCCTTTATATAGGTACGAACATACGTTTGCAGAGTTGAAGGGATTATGAGAATGACAACAGGGGAAGCTTTGTGCGCCTGTGAAGCTCCGTCGCTGTATAGGAGAAGATGCGCATTTTTGCCTGTGCATGTTTGCACATACAGGCAAGTATTGCGTACGTGTGCGCACATAAGGCCGGGAGTGTCAGTTAAGTGGATACGTGTGAACGCACTAAATTATTTTTGAATATGCAAGTATACAAATGTCTCTTTCTGGCAACATACAGGTATATGCGTGCTAGTGAACAGCCAATGAGAAACAGGCGCTCCCGGGACAGATAGCCCGTAGGTCTGACCCCAGAATCTTCGTTGTTGATACGTGTCTCCCGATGCAATCTGGAAGCTCCCGATGAAGTGCAAAGCAGTCTAGCTCTCTCTTCGCCGTTCCGATCTGAGATTCCCGGCATAGATCAGACAGAAACGTTGCTGGTGTCTGATGTGCGCACACCCAACAATCGTTCGGCCTCCTCGCCAGCACAAGGCAAGGATACATTTTTCAATGAATGATGCGCACAAGTGGAAAGAAGAACGAGCAGTAGGAATACTTGTTTCGTGTTTACACGGTAGGCACTTTATCCTTTCCATACACAGGGAAGCCGTTCCCGTTCATTTTTCCCTTCTCATGGAAGCACTCCCATACAGATATCACTCTCAGTATAGTCCGTCTGCGCCCCTTCTCTCATAAAGGAAAACGTAAGTATACTATTATTTGTGTCTTCCTGTTTGGTAAAAACTAGAAGGGAAGCTGCTGCAATGTTTCTGAACTAAGGAGACTTGCTCCTCCCTGCATTGTCAATCCTAAACTTTCCACTGCTGTGAAAGTGTCGAGGAACGTCCTTTACACAGGCGGCCGATCTCATTGCGTCCGTGGGTCTGTCTATCTTGCTTGCATATCTAGCAGTACACGTTTCGCAACAGAATACGCTTATTCGTGCGAAGTGCCTACTAAAATGAGCAATTCCTTTCTGCGCCTCCAAATGCACACGGTAGGCAGCCCAGAATCGAAAATTTCCTTCAGGACCGACACTCGCCTATTCAGAAACATGTCCTGTTGTATCCAACGTTATGAATGCAAGCCTCCGTTAGGGATGCACGCGTGCGCAACAAGTTAAGAAGAGCACAGTGTATATTCCTCTCGGGAATGTACGTTGATTTTAAAATGTCTGTCGACTTGAGGAGACACGCTTAGAGGCAGATACAAACACTTACAATGCACGGGCAGTGCATGCCTTGCAAAATGTTCGAAAGTATACATACGTTTGTGCGTGCGTATAAAGCAATATTCGCACAGGCAATCAGATCGTTTCTCATCCTAGCATGTCAGATTGTACGACTGACACATACATATTCCGTAAGCGATACCTGAATCACCCTTCTTGCATATTCCTACGTAACGTTTCCCAGTTTTTATCACATACATGTGAAAACGCACATAGGTATAACCTCGTGCGCTCGTGCTGAAACATCTCTGTGAATGCGCCCAGACCAAGCGATCAAAACACAGTAGCCTCCACACGTAAAAAGATATTACATGACAACGACACGCTAATTTAAGTAGTGTAGCAGGTAAGTCAGCTAGAGCATAAAGTCCTTCTACGACAAAAAATCTGACAGCGGTAAGTGGAACCAGATGCAGATACATTACAAAAATGACATTGATTCGGTTGTGCCGGCTGCACCTCTGCAATAGTGCAAGCACGACGTATTGCACGCAATTAGCACAACTCATTTCGCCGGACTACAAGTGACAGCAGCGGTACTACACAACACCGTCTGCCTCCCTCCGCCCACAACCACATGAAGAACGGCACCCTCAACAAATGCATCCGTACAGGTGCCCACAAATTCACTAGTGTACGGTCATGCATATGCTTCGTATCTCACTCACACTGTCGAAAGTATGTATACATGTATCATCGTACAGATAACGGGCGAATGCTCCACAGTAATTCTGCTTGCAAAATCAGCTTGTGCGTCAAGGATCTCCTGCCGTGGATTCCCATTTTTAAGTGTTGCAGTCAGTGCACCGTGGGGATTACATCTAGAGAGCGAAGATAGCATCTTCACTGCTGAGACGACTACAGATCTCCATTACCTACGTAATGATACACATAATGTCCATGTCTGTATGTCACGCGTACATGATCATTGCGCCAATCACCGTCACGCACCCAGTGAGTATAACCGGGGAAAAGGGTCGTAAAGTTATAGAGTGATTTATCGTGTGTAACAGCGGATCACAGTAGGAGTTGAGGTTCTGCATAGACGTATCCACCGCATTTTTACAAGGCACCTTCTGTGTTTCATTTCTCTTCCATTCCGCCCACACTTCATCGTCACAGCCGCACGCCCAGGGGTAGTCGGTATTCGCCGGATACATGAAATTGAAGAACGATCCTTGATTTCCTCCTTCGAAATTACGTGGGTCGCCGTCCCTAGCCCCTCCAAAAAAGACATGTAGAGCAACGTCAAAAACGTCCCCCGACGCAAGCTGCAAAAAGCCCTGGAAAGCACAAAGGAGGACATAGTACCACACATCGTTTGCACAGGTCTCGGGTTGCAAGGCAGAGATTTGCATCACAAGCATATTCCATGCGAAAAGTAGGCCATAAATACCAAAAGCGAATACCACTGAACGCCTGTTTACAGCCCCCGAATCCTTGATCGTCTAACATATTCCATGACACAATTACAACACATACAGCAGTACCTCCACTCCTTCTCTAGATTGTATTAGCTGCTTGCACAGATGGTTCCTGGCATACGCACTTGTAAAGACCGTAGGGTATTCGCTGTGCTCTGACGTGTAATCTAGTGACATTCCACGACCATAAAACTATAGAAGGCAATTGTACAAACCGCACGCGCCGCTATTCTCATGTCAAACACGGGCGTGAAGGCGCCTCTCTCTTTACCCTGCCACGAGAAACACTTCGAATGATGCAGAAGGCCGTGTATTTAGACGCTTTAGACGACACATTAGCAGTGAGTACACAGAATAAAGAGAAGCAATACTACACATGTAGTATAGGTACGTGATCTGTCAGGTGTCACTAACTCTCGAGATACACATAGAGAAGAGACCCAAGAAACAGTGCAGCTACGGGGAAGAGGTGCGTGAACCTTGTTAGCAGAAGGCCCTCTATTTTGTGCAGTTGTACCACAGTGTAGTGGCGCCGGGAAAAAGATACTATTTGTAAGTGCGTCATTCGGAACCGTTGACTACCACTGAAATTCCCACTCCATTACTGAATTCCCGCTGTCAAACTCAATTCTGCAAAAAAATAAAGTCTTAGTGTGTAGTGGTGGCCAGTACAGTACACCACGTAGCGTTACACAGGTACGCGCAAACACTGCTCGCCACGTTTTCTCTAGCGAGCAGCCGAGAAGGCGACAACTTGTCAGCATTCAGGGAGTCGAGCTTTTCGCACGTACTGCAATTGTGTACTCATAAGCACTCCTTCTCATTCTGCGTCATGATACAAAAGCTCAGTAAACTAGATCAAGTTGTTACGTAGAAAGTCGCTCCAGCTATCTCTTCATCGTGAGACCGCGTGAACTCCCTGTGGGAAGTGGAAAACAGTAAGCAAATATATGATTGGAGCACGCAGACAGCTGTGCAGCACGTACTTCGCCATGAATCTTTGCAGTGCCGAGATGTTATCCGACACACACAAGGTCCGTGGCACTTTAGATTAAAATGTGTCAAAACCTGCAGTGTTGATGTTCTAGTAGAGTTGGCGTACTCCGTGCCGCTTGCCAGTATATCCATGCACAAGCAGAGCCAGCATACGCCGTCACACGGGCAACCAGCAGGTCCCACCGTTCACGCGTACGTTAGCGTGTGTGCTCTATTCTCGTTGACACATTTACGCCAAGATTTATGAGCCAACGTCCTTGCACAGACTCTAGGCGCAGTTAGATGTTTCACCTGTCAGTACCCCAGTCTAACCTGCACTCATATACAAACCGTCCACAAATGTCGATCCACGCGTACCTTACAGGCTACCACGCGTAATCAGTGGGAATATTCAAGCACTGGTACGCCTGTGTAGTAACAACTGTCCATGCGCAGGACGTCTTGTTTGTTCACCACCTCTACACTGTATTTGTACATACGCATAAATGTATATTTATGCAGCGACTGGATTGGCAAAATTTCTGTCAGACCTTCCTGGGCTCAAAATCGGTTGATAAGGACAAAACTCCTCCTTGCCTTCCACCTGAGACGCCAAACATTCGCGCTCGAACAGTTTTTCTCGGCGATTTCGAATAGTTTATATCTTTTGAAACATTACTGGCGCCACGTTCTACGGAAAAAGTCTCTGACGTCAATGTGAAAGGTTGGACCTCGCGAATCTCTGAAATTTCAGGCAATAACAATACACACAAGTCACGCAAAAGAAGCGATGGCAGCGTAGGTGGCAGTAGTGTGCTACGGAGGATGTAGCGTTGCTCTGTCCCGAAAGGTATCACCTTCCGGACTACCCGCGAGATGACGGGTTCCGGTTACACCATCGAGCATCGTACGTCACCAGAAGTTGCTAAAAGGCACAAGAGCGCCGTCAGCGGCGAAGGACAAAAGAAGTCACATCGACGCATTGCGAAATGGACACAGGTAGACGACGAGGAAGAGGCACAGGAACGGATGTGCAAACACAGGTGCAAACAAGTGGAGGTGGGTGTGCACCAAAGAACTATCCAACACTGACATATGTCGGGCTGTAGACGTAGACGTTAAAACTCACTAGGCAAGTGGAAGCCAAGTTTCTCTGCGAGCGGTGCCTCAGGAGATTCACACATGTCCTGCATGCCAGCCTGGCACTTCTTGTGAGCGTCTTGTCTCATTTTGAAAAGCGTCTCCAAGCTGCCTTCTAAAGCTTTTAAATCTTGAATCTTCTGAATGCTGCCCGGACTCGCACCGCGTTCAATGAGATCTCTTAAAACGTCGTCTTCTTTTGAGAACAGCTGCTCGTTTCCCGCGTTTCTAGCCGGCTCGCCACGATTGCGTCTGCCGTAGAGCACATCCTCGAGCCGACCTCGAGATCGCCATCGACTTTCACCAGAAGGCCTCCCTTGTAAGAACAAAGGTGACCCAGACACGCTGTGTTTGCTGGCCGTCCTCGATAGATTGTAGCCCTCTGTCCGGCGCACAAACGACGAGACTGAGTTAACCCGCAGCCACAGTGTTCATGCGCATGTCTACATCTACTCACAGATGCAGGGTGCTGGTCTGTACAGGAGGGAAAAAATACGCAGAAGAGCTCCACCCGAATCTGTGTGATAAATTGCCTCAGTGTACAGATACAGGATGCCCCAACAAAAATTCTACATTAGCATTAATGCCTGGTCGTACCAGTACCTTCACTCCACGACTGGAAAAATTCATTTCTCTCTGTGTCCTATATGTAATCACATATATATTTTAAGAGGCGAATGTACCTCACGTACATGCACACATGCACGAGGACTCCCTGCAAAGTTGGCGAGTCGCCCGTTTTCGGCAAAGTGACTCAGAAGTTGACGAAAGCGTTGCCTGTGTCTCGCGTAACGTCGCATTTTCAATTCGGAGCGCAGCCTACACTGCAGCGACACACACACCGCTTGTGCCCCCGTTAGTGCAACGCGCGGTGCAGCTGGGTGGCACACTATCCAGCTTGTACAAAAGTGCTGGTGTGATATGAAGGATACGCGTACGTGCTCATAATTCCGGCAAAGAAAATGTATCACGCCCTCAAACGGCCATCATGTCTTCATTTACGGGGAGCTTAACAGTGACCGAGTTAGCAATACACGTGTGTTATAGACACACGTATGTGTACTGCACATTTGTCCAACTCTAGACATAAAAGTTCATATGCGTACTCCTGTGTGTACGGATGTAAGGATACACGTCATCCCACACTAGCGTCGGACGCCACCCGTGTACCTACCTGCAATAACTTCAACCAAACCGCAGATCAACGCGAAAGTGCAAATACTCCTGGGGGATGCTCGAATGCTGCCGAAGTTCGCCATTAGAGCAAGGAGGGTTACGTGTTTGCGTATTCCGTGTAAGACGTAAAGTGTAACGAAGCGATCGCCTTCGTCACAGAATCAAGCGGTGTACTGTTGCGCAGGAAGGGCTGTGGAAGCCAACACGTGCAAAATGTGAAGGGTTTGCGCACTCTGTGTAAGGTGGGCTGCTTAACAGAGACACCGACCCCACCACCCCATCAGGTGGCCTCTTCTTGAAGTCCTCTGACATACTGCTTGTCACGCATCACCTCTGCACTCATTACGTCAGGCTTTGGAGAGCACAGAGGGAATGCTGGTATACCTTCTTGCTGGGGTAACAGATAGAAATTTAATGTCCAACGTTGAGGGTCACGAGTCTACTTGTAGGTAGAGCGCGTCGATACCTTTATCTGACGCAGACAGGGCATGAGTTTGTGTAAGGCCGTATTCCTCTCTATACGTGATATCGAGACGCATACCCTCAGATTTCTGTGACAGCTCCACGCGTACAGTCGCGTAATTAACGGTGAATCCTCATGGTGACGGCAGAGAGGACGGAAAGCGATAATGTCAGTGACAGTTCTGGTGAATAGGCGTCCTTGTCCGCACCACTGAAAGAGAAATTGAGGCCCTGACGACACCGAGGGAACTTGTACGCTTCTGCACGGGAAAAAGTCCTGTCTCGTTATCCCTACGTTTCGACAACAACGCGAGTAAGCTCATTATTAACACCGGCAAGGGAAGCGACAAGACGTCTTCACGGGGTTGCTATCAAACAGCCATCGTAGGACGCCAGAGTCGTCGGCAAGATATCCATCTCATTCACTCGACCATGTATACGTCGTATTCTGAAAAGTGCTAAGCTGCTCAGGATAGGCTCACGATGAATGCAAGGCTAGCCACAGTTGCGTCATTGACAAAACGTCAAACACGAACGAACCTATGTTGGCTCTGTAGGGTGGCTGTCTCGCGAAGAGCTTAGCCCGCTGCACTAAGGCTCGTAGACATTGTGCTCTTTCGCGACGTACGCGGCATGCTGGAGGCGTAGAGAACATAGAGCGTCTCATTATTGAAGGCAGGTCGAGCTTCTGCTCCCAATCTGTATGCAGCAGTATTTTTCCTCAGTCGCCATATAAAGGATAAACCTCCCCCGCCACTCGTTGGCACTACACAGGAATGAGTTTGTAAGTTCTCACAAGGGAACCTCTACACCTGCACGGAGAACAATCGAGTTTTCCCTGACAGTGGAAACTGGAGAGACTATAATATTTTAGTTACGCCGGCGTCGCTACTGGGTTTAGTAGCAGGGCGCCACTCTTCCCATTATTCTTCCGTCTGCCAATCAGAATCCGCGGCTTTTGTCCTACAAGCCTGCCTCTTTAATGTTTCTGGTTAACAGAGTCTAATCGTTACGATATTGATCAGTCTACAGCAGTGATTCTTCGCGCGCAATTGATCAAGTGCCACACCAGGCACCAGAGCAACATCATACAGCTCGCGTTGCGCGCAATTGATCAAGTGCCACACCAGGCACCAGAGCAACATCATACAGCTCGCGTTCAACGAATATAAGCGGAGACACACTGCGGATTCTCAACCTTTCTGTACACGCGATTGTCGTTTCGCCTGTACGCAGCAACTGTCCGACAAGATGTGCGGATTCCGATCCCTTCCACACAGAAAAAGTCCTCCTCTTACGCATTGTGGAAGATGAGATTATATACCTGGGTGTAGAGCAGAATGACGCAGTGGTGGGATGGTAACACTTGTATAGTGCAGTTTGCATTCAGCTGCCTCGAATGCAGGTGACAGATGAACTCACCGTTTCAAACATTTATGTATGTCTCTACCGTCTCCAAATGAAGTCCTTCCCGACGACTCCTACCAGTCGATAACCAGTCTTCGTTGTGCGCGTTGTTTTGGCTCTGTTGGGGCCACGCTGATGCATCACGAGTCGCAAAAGCTTTTTTAGTTAACAGGCGCCTTAGAAGGCGTTGGAGGGAACATACGAAGGTATCTCCAACAGGGTGCCGTTTCCAGCTAGGAAGCCGAGAGGATCAAAATGCGAATGTGTTTTCAGCCTCGCAGGCGTGAATCTCCCCGATATGTGGTAACCTAATTTGGGTGATCCTTCACTTGTATGGCCTTTCCATGTAGACAACTCATTTTTCTGTGTGCGCTCCACTCCTGCTACAAATCTGCGGAACAAGGGCGCTGTCGTGCTCAGCCCACATGTTTCGCTCTTCCAGCGCCAAAAAAACACCTCTCGGCAGATGTGCACTTGGGTGAAAATATGGATCCTTAAAACTCCCAGTTGCGGGTAGTTAGGGAGAAAGCTCTGTAATGTAATACAGTGTACTCTTCTACTGAAACCTTGTGCAGACTTTATCTGTTGGAGAGCCCATAAAGCCAGTGCTGTGACATTACACGGCGCAGCTGTTGCTTCGTGGGGACTGCACCTCGTCGTGACGTGTTACAGCAGTATGCGCAAAACAGAGCTGTGCAGTCTACATGAAGCACCCATACACGTCTTCTGTGCTATTCCGGCGTCATAATAACTTATGCTGTACCCAGCCTCTGTTCGAGGACGCCAGTTTCGTTCGAGCGTCAGTCTCGGCCACGGGGCCTGCCACGTCCTACGGTTGCCGAGTAACTCTCTGAAAGCCGGCGTCGTGGATTTCTGAGGGATCGGCAAGGGCGAACTGAATTACACAGCCCGAATACGCACGAATATACAGAGTCTCGAGGAACCATATGGCTACCAACACCTGCGTAGTTCGATTTAGAAACGCCTTTTGAGTGAAACGCTTCTTAAGCAAGTTTTGCAGATTTGTTTACTGCTCCTCCTGCTCTGAAGTAATAATACGTGCAGTTCCTTTCCTGCAGTAGTGACCGACAACCGCTCAACAGCGCTGTGTAACGACACACCAAATCCATCTACTTTAGTTGTGACCGACAACCGCTCAACAATGCGGTAGTGTTCGACCCAATGCAGTAGAGAACTTCACCCGACGTGCACAAGCCATTCGTAAGGTCACGCTGTCTCCCTCCTCTCGGCAAAGAATGTGTTGTGACTTGTTCGCGACCTCCCCAAAATCCTACGTGCTTCTCTGCTGTATCCACGAAGAATACATACGCGTACGTTTGAAGAGTAACCCAATCCGGCTCAATAACTATGTGAGGCGCCGTCAAAGTCGGGCAGTCTGCCTTCGAAACAGCTGACACACTATACCTTCAGCTGATGCCGCCGTACCCTTCCTGAAGTGTTCATCCACGTACCTTTTTACTTACCATGTGTAACAGAAGGCACGCTGGTTTACATCTCCACGTCTTTTGGGATACTTCAGAAAAATATCGAGCACCACAGGCTACCCATGCACAGTAAGAGGTACATCTGCCCTCACAGCTGCCGACGACGCAACTACGTCGCCACTCGGCTGCTCGAGTCCCCCATGTGCCCCTCGTTGATGTCGCCGCTCTGCTGAGCCCGTCCGCCGCTACGATCTGCCACCTACGGTTCCAAACCTTAAGACCACTACCAGCGTGGTCGCTCCTGAAGTGTTGGTCCACATATCGGTCCCCTTCTACACTCGCGGGACGTTCTATACTTTACTGGAACCGCGTGTCGCAGTCCAATACTGTCCAGTCTCGGGGCACAGGTTTGTGAACCACGCAAACTGGCGGGATTGGTCGTCTCATTTCATCCTAAGGCATCAGTGCGTGTGCACGTGGACTACGGCTGCCAGGTGCTTGTACAACATACCCAAACCGGGCCCTACAAATAGGGCAGTCCGTAGTTCGACGAGCTGCCTAAAACAGTTCGATGACGACGAGCGAGTCGAGTGCGGCTTCCACCTGGTGCTGCGTACCTAAACGCGCGTCTCAATTCATTTATGCAGCTAATGCCACCAGTCACCACAGTTTCTCCATAGCGAATAACCTTGGCTCGCCGCGAAGTAGACGGTCCGTCTTCCCCCAAATGAGGGAAGAAAACCATCTTTTCCGTCTTTTGTAACTACATGGAGCGTCGAGGGTACAGCTAGTGCTGGTGAAAACAAGACGGCCATACAAGATTTGTTATACTTTGTCGGTGCGAACACCCCTATGCGCGATTCCAATGACCATCCTACAATATCGGGGGACGCCGGCTCCCTCAACTTTTGTTCTCCTGGAGATGTCACGCCCCTGTGTCGACAAAAAGAGGCAAAGCCCTCGCATTCTCCTGGCCGTCTCACGGTTCCTTTATTGGTTCTAGTGTCTCCACCGCTTCTTCTAGCGGCTGCCGTTTTCATAACGCTCACTAATGTGGAGACGCGGTGTCCCGCCAGGATCGCCGTTTGCGTGGGGTATTTGCGTACAGTTTTGGTTTTCACACGCGTAAGCGGATTGGGTTCTCCATGGTAAACACGTTCACGCCACCGCGAATCAGACTCGCAACAAACCAAAAGCAATCACACGCGTTTTTTGCGTGCCTTCTGCTTCCTCTTACGACGTGGAGGAGGGCAGTCCCGCTCAGGAGATATATTCGGTGCACACGGCGAGATGATCGCGCACTCCCCCACGCACTCCTAGAGCGATCCCATGTGAAGTAGTTTGTGCTCCCCCTGGTGAAATAACTGGGAATCACACGACAACCGGCCCCGTTTTCTCCAGAGGGTCTCACTGGGAGACGTTTTGTTTTTTAACGCAGTGCGCGCAGTTTTTCGCGCGCCGTATCTTTCTTATCACGGGCGGAGAGTTTCCTCCCCCAGCAACACAGGGTGCCTATCGAGAAAACTCGACGCATCTGAGAAGGCTGAGACGGGAAGAGTACGGAAAACTCGTGTTCTGCCCATCGACAGGAAGTGTACTGCTCGGTCGTCGTGGCTAGGCAAGCTGGTTACAACATTCGGATCGCAATCTCTACCTTCGCGCGAACCGCGGTGAACGCCGATTCGTCGTTTCCCACTGATCGTGGTACGCGCCGCGATATAATCTTTGCTACAGTTTTGACGTCAGGGCACTCTCACGCATTCTCTTACCTCTTACTCTGTAGCGTGCAGGCGTTTCTTCCTCCTTGGAGGAGAACTGGGAGGTATCGACCCGCGGCAATGTTTCCGGACTTCCCGCCGTCGCTTCCGCGGACTCCCCAGTGTCCCCCTCCCCCCCTCCCCCCGGGCGCAGCCGCTCCCCCGTGTCGTCGTCTCCGCCGACTTTAATCCGGGTTTTTCCGTTTGTAACTTATATATGGGTTGGTACGTATGATTAAAGATCTAAGCGCTTTTTATCGTATATAGGGGTGCAGAGTTGTAGCCGTACGCGTGTGTGGGCTGATGCGAGACTACATATGTACCGCAGCTCCACCCGCATATGTATCGCCATCCGTACCTGTCAGTAAGCCGGAGGTTCCACTGGCGTATTTACGGCAGCAGGGAAGAGTTAGCGACACTTAGCTTCGTTTTGGTCGTGTAACGCGTAGTTTGACGGCGTTAATTTAATTCTCCGTTTGATCGAACTGCCGTAGCTGCTAAACTGTGTTGCCAGTCTTCGCGCGCACTCCCTCCTTCAGCTGCCACGCCGCCCGAGTTCTCGAGTCCTGCGCATCGTCCGTGACGTCGGAGCGGCAAGGGCGGATTCGTTGCGTCAGAAAATGTGGGCTTCGGTACACTGAAGTGCTGGTGGTCTTTTATGTCAAGGGCGGCCCGCTGGTGGTAACTGATAACGTATCCGCAGTGCGTCGATAGTGTTTTTCAGTTTATCGGATGTCAGATGTGAATGTGTCAGCCGTGACAGTTTATCTTCTGTTCCACGCTGCTAAGAAATACGGCAACAACTAAAGCGAACTCTCAGAATGTTGTACTTGGGTGTATTCGTAGGCTGAGAAGGCGTCTGCCCACAGTTGTGTAAGCCGCTCCCGCAAAGAACGCATGTACAATTAGGTCCGGCAGCTTGTTGCGCTTGTAAGAATATGCACGGCGGCGATACATGGTAGACGGAGGGTAGGAGTTGTTCTCGCCCCTTCCATGTTGCATGTTTTTTTTTATTCGTCGCCTGCGAAGAAGAAGCGGCGAATTACGGGGATGTGAAGGAGACGTCCAAGTAGGCGGCGAGATAACAGGTGAAAACACTTACGCAAGGTTTGTCGTTCTAGTGGAGAGATTTTCCAGTGCATAGGGAACACAACCGGTGACTGGTGATGAAACGTGGAAGCTTGGACGATGTTGGTTGCTGTTGTGAGAACGTGTGCTTCTCTGCATGACCGAGTGTGGAGAAGTCGGTGAAAGAGCTACGGACATTGCTCAGGGTTCACTTGTTTTTCTTTAGCCTTGTTACTTTTAGGAGGAGCAAGCAGTAGCACCAGGGGGACAGGTTCAGGTGTGATCTCCGCAGCGCATGGTGAGGTTGAATCATCGCAGCGGCGGCAGCAGCGCGGCAGCACTAGCAGCAGCAGCAGCTACAGAAGTACTGCAGCAGCAGCAGCAATCTGTGAAGCAGCAGCAAAAGCAGGATTGTTGCACAGCAGCAGCAACACATTTTTCTTTTTGGCGTTGTTGAGCGCGGGGGTCGAGTACGACTACTGCTGCACCTCGCCATGTTTGAGGAAGAGTTTTTTTCCGAGAAGAATTGGGTGGCTGCTTCAGCGCATCTTTCTCCTCCATGTGCCTCGTAGAATTTTGCCGTGACAGAAGTTTGCAGGGTGACGGGTGTGCACGTGTGCAAGCAGTTCCTGCTGCTTAGTGTGTGCACACTTCCCGCAGCCACATCCGGCCCTGTCCAGCAAGACCCCCCTTTTCCCAAGAACAAATACTTCCGAATGCTGAGGTGGTTATTCGCTTTAGTTGGGCTTCCTCTGTGTCGCGCCTTCATGTTTTCATGGGGTCACAGTTTATCCGTCCCCACACGTCGAATTATTTGTGTGGCCTTCTCCGGTGTGGGTTGGGTGATTCGTGCGGTGGTCGCCCTCCGGGACGAAAGAACACGTGTGTGCGCGCAGGCCTTTTTCCTGACGTTGCCTATGCTGTGTCAACCAAGTAGCGATCGCTGCGCCGTGTGGATCGTGTCTAGCCAGCAGAGCACGTCTCATCCAGCTTAGCATTTCACTCCGCAGCACCGCTGTTTCGGGGAAGAGACTACTGCGAGCAGCACTGACGCTGCTGCTCGTTAAGGGGAATACTCCACATGCAGGGATAGTGGTGCCATTGGAAGCTGGGTAGGCGACACTTTCTGTATGCGGTGGTGCTGCTGTTTATCAGAGGGGGACGCTGGCTACGCAGGGTGGGGTCGCTTGTTGAGATGGGAGAGGGTGTGCGGGCAGCTGTGCACCTGTCTTTGACGAGCCATTCTTTTTACGCGAAAACAGGCTGCTTCCCTAGGAAGCGGGAGTGCGTGAAGCAAGGCTCAACGTTGTAGGGTAGACGGTACACGTGTGCAGCAGCGCTGCTGATTGCTAGTGGTTGAAGTGGTAGCGCCGGTCCTGTGCGACCTCTCTCCTGCGACTCTTCAGAAAGAAGTGCGGTACGGCAACGACTCACACTGCTGGTGGTTTCTGTTATCCTTGGGTGCCGCACGCCGCGGTCGCTGGTGCATCTTCGCCACTGCTTCATTGTGTATGCGTGTGTGGACGGTGGACACGAGACCCAACAGTCCTGCAGCACGAGTTCGCCGGACTGATATGTGTATGTGTGTGTGCAACACCACATCGGCTGCGTCGTCCTGTAAACTAAAACGCTGGCGTGTGTGTGGACCAGGGCGAGTCTGAACACAGGTGGTCTAAGGTGTGTGCGCCTGCGGGGGAGCTGCTGGATGTGCTGTGCAGTGTTTCTTAGAGGTAAAGGCAGCAGCTGAGTGTGCTGCAGCAAGGTAGCACAGAGCCGTGTGCCAGTGGAGCCGCTGTTTTTGTAGATTACAGATGCATGTAGTGAGTAGCAGCTCCTGCTGCCGAGTGCAGTGTGGGTGTTCTTAGTGAAGTACCCTGTTCTATGAGCTGGGCTGCTTGAGGGGAAGTACTGCAGAGACCCTACTGCAGCCGAGAAGTGTAGGGGTGATGCCGGTGGATATGCGGGGCCGAGCGGCAGCAGTGCAGGAGAGGGTGCGAGTTTTCCGGGCGGGCACGTAGACGTGTGTTCTTGAGAGTGACGACAGACCGAACGCTTCTTCTCTCGTACCTTCTTACGAAAGGGAGGAATTGACGACTTTTGGCTCGTTTGTAGCCACGAGACAGTTTTTTGCACCTGTTTTTTTCAGAGATATCGCTTTCTCGTGCAGGCTGGAATCACTAGCGTGGGTTTAATGCCAGAATCTCGCTGTATGCAGAGAAGCACTTGGTTGGTTCGAACAGAAGTGTGTAACCAGCGGCAGCTCACTTTGTCGACAACCAAGAAAGCGTACTTCATTCGAAACGCGGTCTTGCAGTGTAGAGGGTGATTTTTCCGACGGAAAAAGGTGGGGCGCAGCAGCCGGGAGAAGTAGTTCTGAAGTGAGGAGGGAGAGGTCCTGTGAAAAACGCTGTTGAAGACAGGTCTGCGGTTTATAGCATATACCGAGCGGAAGAACCCACTTGAATAGAGGACGGTCCGTGCATGCACCGCGCACTGACCTCTCTTCCCCCATGAGGAAATCTGTGTACAGAGGAAGTCGTTTCACCAAGGGTATATGTATACTAAGAGAGAAGCCCGGTTTACAGGAGAAACAGCATCGTGTATGAAAAGAAGTTGTTTCTAAGGGAGACTGTACGCCGGAGAAAAGTCGCACAGGCCCTGTGTTTTGCAGAGCGACGGACAGGAGGAAAGGGATTTTTAGAGTCAATTTAAGGAGAAAGACATTTTCGAAATTGCTTCCCGTTTGCAACACGCCGCGGTTGAGGAGTTCGATAGCTTGACTGTTGGCCGAAATAAACCGAAGAGGAACAGTGTGCTTCTCTACTTTGCAGGGAGAAGGCAAAGAAGCAGATTTTCAAGAAAAGGATTTTTTTGGCTAAAAAAAGTTCCACCTTCAGACAGGAAAACTTCTGTAGAGGGTGCACCATTTCTGTTCGAGAGTGAGCTAAAACGGGGGAAGAACGGGAACGCGCACGCACCGCATCTGTTCGTGCGTATATAACTCTGTCCCCTCCACAGGGCGGACATTTTCCAGGTGCCAAACAGAAGAGGACAAAGGAGAGAAGGTCGAGTTTCATTGGGCAGGCTCAGTAAGGAGCAGGAGGAGGGGCATTTTTACGTACGGCAGCCGAGTGAAGAGAAGACAAGGGACTACTTTTTTCACAGAAAGAAGGACGTGTTCTTGACGTCTGCTAGGAAGGAAGGGAACCACAGCTTCACATCCGTGCGCGTGCTTGGCGGGAAAAGTGGAACAGATTTCTTTTTTGCAGGATCTTTAAAGTTCGCCGACAGAAGAGCACCGAGAGCGGCGAAGCAGCAGGATACAGACTCAAGTATGTTGGAGATCCACGATAACACAGAAAAGCAAGAGGATAGAAAGGGGGCCGCGAATCAAGTGGAAAAAAATTATCTCATTGAAAGCAGGAGTCGCACAGCAAAGGAGAGCAAATAGACCGGGACTTGGGAGGACTTTTGCTTGTGAGTGGAAACATTTTCGCTAAATATTTTGGAAAAGCCGAACACTGTCGTCTCGCATGTGTCGTCGTGCAGCTGCAGGGGGCCAGAAAGAGAGGGACTGAATTTTCAAGGGAGAACATTTGTCTGCAGCGGAGAGGACAACGGAAGCAGTGCGTCTGCATTCCTGCTCTATCGATTTGTTTCACGTCGCTGTACAACGGGAAAGACAGACGGAAGACAATTTTCAGGACGGCTGTGATGCAGCGCACGTACAGGAAGAAGCAGGGGTTGCATGGAAAGTTTTGAGTTACTCATTTTCGCATGAGTTTTTGAAAAGTTTTTTTTCGAGAGTCTTGTTGGAAGCCATTGCAGAACGTTTGTTGGAGGTGCGCGCTTCCGCTTTGATTTTGGTGCCTGTCTTTACTTCGCGCCGCTACCGCGTCTGTCGTGCTCTTCTCTTTTCCGCGGTAGCTCCGTCCCTTTCAGCAGGAGCAGCAGCAGCTGCAGTAAGAAAGGGGCTGCTGCGAGTGCGTTGGGGCATGACAAGAGGGAGACGAACAGGCCTGCGAGGGCGAAAGGAAGAAGGGAATGCAGGAGTTTTTCATCTGCGCAGAAAGAGAAACAAGCGGTGGTTTCACCTTTCTCACGGGAGGGATGCACAGGTGTGTCCGCGCGGAGGTACATCATACGCTGTAGTTAGGTAGGTGGTCGAGAAACTCGTGTTCTGCAGAGGATAGAAGGGGGCGGGATTGAGAGAAAGGCAAAGTGTTCTCTCAAATTGAGGAAGAAAGAGTACGAGTAGAAGGAACGGTCGCTCGTGTAAGACAAATTAAAGCCTCGTAGAGACGCTCGTGGAAAAGAGAAAGTGGCAAAAGAAGCAGGGTGTGGAGGAAAAGAAAAGGATGATTGATAAACGGATGCAAGAGGCGAAGGGAAAAGGGAGAGCAAACAAATTGGTGCGTAGACCAGGCAACGGCTTTCACATGTACATCAGAGTTGCTGTGGCAGCCTGCCAGAGAAGCAGCGGTGGAGCGATTCTTGTACGGAGTGTACCAGCTTTTTCTTCGTGGGTTATAATTCTCCGACTTTCTTTGAAAGGATTGCATTATTATTTTCAAGGAAAAAACAGAGCGAAGCGTTTATTTCTACAAGCGAACCGCGGGTTTCTGTCCCTTGAATTATCGAAGAACAGCCATCACATCTTCTCTCAACGTCGTAGCAGGGCTGTTGATTATGGAAGCACACCCCGCGTGACGGCAACAGGGACACGTGGTATACACAAACCAGCATACGCAGCCGTGGAAATACGCGTAACGTAGTGCTCGGCGCGAGAGGTGTGTATTTCTTGCATAGACCCGTCGGCTATATACACGTTGTGGACACCGGTTGACTTGGCGGGACGAGACACCGGGGAGAGAGAACAGCCACGTCCGTAGGGAATTCCTCGCTTCGTTTAAGTCGCGGCCGTAGGGGGGGCCTCTAGATACCTTTCCATTTTGATCCCTTGGCCTGGATATCTTCCCATTTCTGCTTTCGGCAGTCAAAGTGAAAAAAGATGGAGCACAGAGTTCAAGAGAAGGACGTGGCGGCGCTGGGCGCGGCGTCTGTTCGAGAGTGCGTTGTTTCTTTGGTGGACGATGCGCTGCAGCAGGAGCAGCAGCGGGTGTTGGTGGTGAAGCAGGAGCGGCTGCAGGTTGAGAAGACGCAGGAGCAGCAAAACGGGAAGCATGAACAAGAATGCATGGGAGAGAGGAACGTGGTGCAGGGCCAGAAGCAGGAGGAGGAGGTGGTGGTGCGCGTGTCGCAGGAGCAACAGCAGCGGGAGAAGACGATGTCGGACCCGCAGGAGCAGCAGCAGCTGCAGCTCTCCGAGATGGAAGGAGGGAGAGACGTTGGAGGAAAAGAAAGAGAGGAGTTGTTTTTGACAAATCTGTCTGCGAAGGGTAATATGGAGCCGCAGCAGAAAGGAGGAGGGCCGGAGCGTTACCATCGCAGAAAAGGGGAACTCTGCGAGGAAGAGGAAGAGGAAGAGCAACAACAGTTTCCGTCGACGGTTGATTCAGTAGCTTCTTCGACGACGAGTGGCAATGCTAGAGGAGGAACCCGCACGGTCGCAGGCTTTGCGCGAAGCAGCACCGACGGCGGCACTGCTGCCTCCATATCGCAGTTTGCCTGCGCACAGGCCGTCCGCTCAATATCAAGCACTCCGCTGCTTACTGCAGGTGCTGCTGGCGACACTCCGCTGTCGGTTGCTGCCTTCTGTGATGCTACTGCGGCGCCTCCGTTGCAGCTGCCGTTGCCCGCTCCCGTCAGGAAAAAGGAAGAGCTACAGGCAGCAACAGGTGGCGCAGGAGCGTCACTAGCGAGGGGTGAGGCGGGCGAAGGTGGGGTCACCCTGACAGCAGCAGTAGCGGAAGAAGCAAGAGGGGGAGCAGCTGGGGAGGAGGAAGCAGCAGCAGCTGGGACGGCCTCAGAGAGAAAGGAAGAGGAGGAACACGTGAAGGAACAGAGAGGAGGAGGACTCCGTGGCGGTGCTGGGACTCTTGTGGAGACACACGAGACAAGATCTGGGACTCCAGGTGGCCTTGCAGCAGGGGCGGAAGTGGCTAGTGCGGAAGCAGCAGCGGCAGCGTCTGCGGCGATGGGGACGGGAGGGGGAAGAGGAGGACAGGGAGGAACGGAAGCAGCAGCAAAGACCGCAGCAGACGAAAGAGACACTCGGGGAAACGTAACAACAGGAAAAGACGAGACAGCTCCTCACCTCTCTTTCCGCGTGCAGAGCCGAAGGAAGCAGTCGGTAGCCGAACAAGGCCGGATAGCAGCTGCCGCTGTGGCTGCTGCAACTCGTCTGTTCAATCGAGGAGAAGGAGCGAACAGCAGCAACCCCCGCATGCAACACCAGCAGCAGCAATCTGGGGGTATGGGCCGTGGAGAGAACGGACGGTCGTTTTCTTTGGCTGTTGCGGGACCCACGAGCTACGGCTTTCCCCGTCTTTTGCGAGAGCAGAATAATCAGCAGCAGCAAGGAAAGGGTCTGCATCAGGAAGATGAAGAGCGGCGTTGGCGACAGCACATGCAGCAGCAGCAGGAGACGCGGTTGCATCTTTTCGACGTAGAGGGACAGGAGCAACAGCAGGCACAGGAGCTCCAACAGCAGCAACCGACGGAAGAGAAGGAGCAGGGCGAACGCGAGCAAGCGCAGCAGGAGAGCAGTCATTCTCTTGCGATACAGTTCTTTGCCGCAGAGCTGCAAGAGGAAGAGAGGAAAATGTTGAAAGCTTTCTGCGGTGAGGAAGAGGAGGACGTCGCAGCAATGGAGGATTCGTCTGCACTGCTGCTGTCTCACGCAGACATGCTGTTCAGCAACGGCAGCAGCGGCGAGGTGGGGCAGCGGGAGCCCGCGCAAATGGATAAATTGTGGAACAGGAGCAGGAGCGAGGGGGAGCAGTGCAAGGAGCTGCTGCTCGGGAAAGAGTGCATCAGCTCCTCCTCCTCCCCTCTCTATTCGCTTCTCCAGCAGCAGCAGAAAGACGCACCTGCCTTGCTCATCTCTGCTGCTGCGTTGCAGCATGATACGAGCACCAAGAACAGCAGCTTGGCGGCTTTCTCTCCGCGCAAGCTGTCCCCGGCGGGGGGCTTTTTTCAAGCAGCAGTAGCAGCAAGCAGGGACATTACTGTAGCAACAGCTGCAGCACGAGACGAAGCAGCGCCGATGACAAGAGAAGAAGGTGGGACGCAGGAAGCAGGCAGAGGAGGCTTAGGCGGAGGAAGAGAAGATGAAGAGTTGAGCACGAACTACGCAGGACTCTTTCAGAGTACAGAGGGAGAAGAAACGGAGACCAGCGGCGGACTGCCTGCTCAACTGCCTACCTCCTCTGAACGAGACGTGGTGCTGTCGTTGATAGACTTGCCTCGCGTGCTGTCTCTCGCGACTCAAGGGTCTCCTTCGCTTAAGGCCGCTACGTACGCACGAGAGCAGCAGCCACCGGTTCTTCCTCTCGCCAAGCCGTCCAGCTCTGCTGGTGTTGCGGCTGCCTCTCCAAGTGCGTCGCTGCATGCCCACCTCTCTCCGGCTTCGCGGCAAGAAACTTCCGACCCCGCCGTGTTGCACCAGCAGCCGTTTCTTCGCGCGGGCGCTGCCGCCGCGGCTGCTGCAGCTGCTGCTGAAAAAGACGTTGTGGGAGCCCAGGCTGCACCAGCAGCGTGTCTGCCGCGCGAACTTCCGCCAGCACCAGGACAAGATGGCGGAGGAGCAGCGACACCGCCGTCTCCGGTGCGGTCTCTCTGTCTGCAGGCAGCCATGCGTCCTCCCCCTGGCTTTGCTACGAATGCGGGAGAGTGGCCGACGACGCAGAAGGTCGAGCAAGCTCGTCATTGCAACAGCGATGCTTCTGGGGCGTCTACTGCTGCAGCAACGACGGCCGGTGCTCTGGGCTCTACGACTGCGGCGAAGAAGCAGACCCCCTGTCCAGCAGCGGCACTCTTCGCCAACGCGACTCAGGAGTCTCTTGCTGCTGCCGTCGCTGTCTTAGCAGCCGTTGCTGCAACGCCTGGTATGGGGTCTGGTGCTGCTGGATCGACTGAAGCAGGATACGGAGGAGAGTCGACTGGGGCTGCGTGCGCGAGAGACCGCATGTTCTCTGTTGGACACCCGTTTGGAGCAGCTGCCGGAGCGGGAACAGCAGCAGGAGGTGACCTGGTGAGCAGCTGCGGCAACATCAACGCGGGCACCGCTCTTACTTCTGCGTCACCGTACTCTCGTGGCAGTAGCAGTTTACTTCCGCAGAGAGAGGGACGCGGTACCCCCGACAGTTGCAGGAGCGGCTCGCCCTTCGATACTGCGTCGAAAGAATTGCTCCTTGCAGCGCTGACACGCGAAGCAGCAGCAGCGACAGCAGCAGGGGTCTCTAGTAGAGTGGGAGGAGGAGGAGGAACTGGTGCTGCAGCAGGAGGCCCAGGGGGATCGGCACTAGCAGCTGTTGCGGTTGCACGACAAGCTGCGGCGCTCGCAGCGCGTGTGGGAGAGAGACACCAACCGGGGAACGGAGGGGGAGGAGCGGGAGCGGCAGCAAGCGTTGCTGCTGGTAGGTTTTTCACAGGAGAGGCGACAGGAGGTGGGAAAGTAAGCAGCAGACCGGATTTTCGTTCGTGTCAGGGAGGCTTGCGTAGTGTTTCTGCCGGAGAGAATGACAACAGAGCTGGTGCACTACTTCTAGGGAAGCAGCAGCAGCTTCTGCCGCTGCCGAAGCACCGCAACGCGCAGCAGCACCAAGAGCGAATATACGTGCCACGGCGTGGTGGAGCAGAATCAGGAGGGAGCCTCCGGCTCTTCGATTCGGCTGCAGAAGCACGAGCAGGAACTGAGGGAAGATCAGTAACAGAGGGAAGAGCGGTGACCGAGGGGAGAACAGGTCAAGCGGAAGGGGGACGTGCAGCCGGCTGCGGGTCCTCTTCTTTTTCATCGTACGGAGGAAGAGGGATGTACAGCGGGACGACCAACGGCAACAGCGGCGGCAGCAGACATGCGTGGCTACGTAAGGGAGAGTACTTGGAGCTGCTGCAGCAGCAGCAACAGCAGCTGCAGCACGGCAGCAACAGCAGGGGAGGCTACGGCAGAGGACAAGGGGAACGCAACAGCAGAAGAGCAGCAGCGGCGGCGGCGCGCGAGAAACTTGCTCACGAACCGAAGAAGGACGGCTTCAAAGTCTTCTTTGGAAATGCTTCTGCTCTCACCACGGAAGTACGTACTTGCGCACTGTAATCTCTGCGTGCTATGTGCTGTATTTCTCGATTTTTGTCTGTGTGTGTGTATATGTGTCTGCACACAGTCATATATGTAATTGCTTGCCGCCTTCGCGTCGTGTATTCTGTGTCTGTTTAAACGTAGACAGCTGCCCATATATATATGTATAGTTTGTACATATTGGTGGGTGTGTATTTTTGCGAGCGCAGCGCACTGCTACAACCCGTAGTGCGCGCGAGCGTACACACACGTACATGTAAGTAGACGTACACACATA
This sequence comes from Sarcocystis neurona, assembly GCA_000727475.1. Lineage (NCBI taxonomy): Eukaryota > Apicomplexa > Conoidasida > Eucoccidiorida > Sarcocystidae > Sarcocystis > Sarcocystis neurona. Next base: position 886,109 of record KL647303.1, on the reverse strand, counting down.
CGGGCGTGTGTGTCACCTCGTCTACGGCCCTACTGCTGTGCTGCTGCGGCGTGCTCTGCTGCGGCGTGTGTTGTGCTGCGTCTTTCCGGGCAGTTCTGAGCGGCCAGGTGGGGGTGCGTGTGCGGAGTCTCCTCCGCGTAGACCGACCCATGTGAAGTGCACGTCGTCAGGTGTGTGACCTGGCGTTGCTGAGCGTCGCTCTTGCTTCACTTGCTGCGGTGAAGCATCAGCTACGCATTGACCACAGACCACGCATAGGCAGCGTGAACAGGCCCACAGCAGCAACAGGAGGGTACCTGTATACCACCAGCAATGTCAACATATTATGTATACGTCAGATACACGTATCTCTATCCATTTATATGTGTAGGTGCATACGTGTATGCGTATATCTGTAAGTGTGTGTAAGACACAAATATATCGTATCTGAGAGAGTATATACATACGTGTATGCGGATCAGGACGTGTGGTGTCTCAATCTCCCAACGTCAATCAGTCCGAGCATCATACACATTCACGCGTTTGTGGAAAAGTATTAATGTAACATTTATACAAACCGTAGTCTATACAGACACCCAGATGTATGTGTGTGGGTCTACATTTTATCCCTTTGCGTGTGTGTATGCGCGTGTACACGTCGCTGTTTTGAGGAAACACGCACATGAGTCCAGCCTCTTCATGGGCATGTATAAACTTGAACAACAACATTCCGTGTGAGAGGAGGAAGCGATTTTCTGCGTGCCGAGATTGGCGTCTGTGTCTGTAGAGTTTTTGGGAAGTCTGACGCAGACCTGCCAAGTGTGGCTCTCCCCAGGGGGCTGCACATTCGCGACGAGCGAAGAGGGAAGAAGACGACTTTCTGCGGGTGTGTCGTCGTGACTACTGCTTTGCAGGAGGAAATGTACGGACTTTTCCGGCAGTTTGGAGAATGCTCAGAGTTGATTCTGCTGCGCGATCGACGACAGCGCTTGCGGGGCGCAGGGTTCGTGACCTTCAAAAATGCCGCCGACGCCATGCGAGCGATAGAGGGACTCGACCGGAAGTACACAGTCCTGGTAGGATGCTTGCAGACGCGTTCTGTTTTCTGCCGCAGCAACTTCCTGCTGCAGGGTCTGCTTTCTGTCTGCTCGTTTTTCTTTCTAGCGCGTTCAGTCGGTGTATCGGCTTCCTCGAATGTAGTGTTTTGGTCGGGCACGACCTTGTTCCCTTCTTCCGGTGTTGACTGCCTATATCACGTTTCCACACAGCGAGATGCGTGTCCCTTTGTCCCGGTGTCTCGTTCTGTCTCGTCCGTTGTGCAGGAGCCTCTTGAAGGTCGATTGAAAACCCACCACCTCTTATTTTTCCTCCTTGGCGTGTGTCACCCGTATACGACGAAGCCGCTGTGCTTTTTGTCTTTCCCGCCCTGCGGCGGTCCACGCGAACGTATGAGGGATAGCACACGTTTCCTAGCGAATCCACGACCCTCACCCGCATACATACATATGTATACACATACGTATGAGAGTCTACGGAGTTGGGTATGACTGACTGTCGTGCACTTGTGCAGCAGGTCGGCGTGCAAGCACCTGCGCAAGCGACGTCTGTGTATATGCAGGGATACGTAGTACAAAATTCCACAAGTGGAGGCGCGCAGTCGTGTTCCACTCCTTCGTACCATATGTACGCTTGACGTGGGTACGAAAAAGGGGGGAAAGATGCCTATTTGGGCATTTGGGAAGAATTCACGGGGTGTCTGTAGGCTGCAGAAAAAAGAGTAGAGCTGTCGGGCTGATGGGCAGAAATAGCCGTGGGCACGTCGCGGTCTCGTGTGACCAAGTAGCGAAGAGAGGGACAGAGAATCGAGTCGTCGCGTACGTATGGCGGAGACGCGGCTGTAGGTAGGCTTGAGGTATAGACCTTCCGAAGGAACAAGAGTCTGCCGAAGTTACGTCTGGCCCTATGTTCCGCATGCGCGTGTGGTTCCACGTATATATCGCGACTACTGCATGCATCTTGTTTTTGGCCTGCAGTTTTTCCGTCGGTCACACGTGTGTACACGTATGCACCTGTGTGGATGGACATAGGTGCGCATGCATTTGTGTATGTGTGTGTGTTTTGTGATACACAATGCCTTTCTCCTGCATGTGGACGTAGAAGGTAGAACCTGCTCCCCGAGGGATCTGCGTCGCTGCGTCAGTGTTATCTTCCTCATAACAGGTGATGTCTGTACTCCATTCCTGTTCTTCACAGGGCGGGACAAAGCCTTTGGAAGTGAGAATTCCGGAGAACAGCGAACAAAAAAGGGAACGAATTCGGGCGCTCGCACGCTTGCGAGCAGAGAATGCACAGCAGCAATCGCAGGAGCAGCAGCAACAGCAGCACGGGAACCAACAAGAGCAGCAGGAATACAACCGACAGCAACAACAGCTGGGCTACAGTCCACAACAACAGTACACGCAGCAGCGGTATAGCTTCTCGCAGCCGTACAACAGCGGTGGCTCCCGTCACCCGCAGTACACGAGTCCTTCCCAGCGACAGCAGTTCGCTCAGCAGCAGCACCACCCGTATACAGCGCAACAGCAGCAGCCGCATGGGTACCACGAGCAGCAGCCGCGCGGGGCGCCCGGGCAGCGGGCACAGCAGCAGCATGCGTACTACTACGACCAGCAGCAGCGAAGGAGGACATCACTGCAGCGGGCACAGGGATACGTGCTGGGCAATGCGTGCGAAAGAGGAAAGGAGGAAAACAGACAAGACATGATGTGGCAAGCTGCAGGTGCGCGTCTGCGTGAAGCCGCCCACCGATCCGGCGGTTCTTCACCGAAACAAGAGAAACTAGAGGCTCCTGCTTCAGCTGCCGTCTCGCATCCTGCCGCCGCACTCGAAGCGCTCTTGGTCGTGGCCGCAGCGCAGCATCAGAAGCAGCAAAGGCAACAGGATTATAAGAACCGGGCGTCGGCGGAGGACACTGCGGACGGTGCGCAAGAGTTGCTGGCGTGGGTGCAGGGATACACCCGACGCGAAGACGGGAGCGGCTTCGCTGTTTTTGGCGATCAGCAGCAGCAGCACCTCCCGCAGCAGAAGGAAGGATACCCGACAGCTTCAAAGCTTGCTCCTTCGCTCTTCCACGCACCAGGCAGTGCCGCTTTCTGCAGCAACACACTGCACGCGGGCAGCCCTGTTGGTCACAGCGCGGCGCCTGGGGGAGCGGCAGCTGCTGCTGCTGGTGAGCGAGGGGAGGAACAGGGAATCTGCAGAGATACACGCACCTTCGCTTCGGTCCTTTCGCAAGGCTGCCCTCCCTCGCTGGCCCTGAACCAAGCACTCGCAGCAGCGTTCCCTTCCTCCCCAAGTGCATCAGCAGACGGCGTGTTGTTCGAGAGGATGAGGAGCAGCAGCGAGATGCCCGCAGGGGGCTCTTTATGGCAAGACCCTCCTCTCTCAGGAATCGATCAGAAGACTGGTGAAAGTTACTTACCTCGTCCCACAGCTACTGCTCGCATTTCACGTGGTGATGCTCTTTCTACGGAATCCGTCGGTGCTGGTTTTCCTTCCATCGCGTCCGTGATTGCTGCTGACGGGGCTGCAGCGGAAGATGCACACCCCCGCAACGGAGCCGTTTCGCCAGCATGCGAAGAACCAGGTCTCGCGTATATCAACGCAGTAGCTAATATGCTGTCGAGCCGGAATACCTGTCTTTCTTCGCCCTGCACAGAACGCCAGTCTGTGGCCGATTCCGGCTCCTCCCGTGCCGTCGCCAGCAGATACGGTACTTCCCCGTGTGCCTACTCCCAAGTGCCTGCTTCTGATGCGGCGTCAGTACTTCAGTCTGCTGCAGGTGGGTCGCCCGCTGCGCCTTCTCCATTTGTTCCTCCGTTTTCTGCCGTGGAGAAGTCCAACCCAGTGAACGGCGACGTCTACGACAGCAAAACCGCGGCTGCAGGAACAGCGCTCAGCACGCTTGAAGGTTTGCGATTTTCGCCATCGCAGCAGCAAGAGGGAGGCACAAGATTCCCTCCGGATGTGCTTTGTGGGGCCGGGAAAGTCTCGGAGTCCTGGATCAAGAAATTGAGTCTGCTGCGAGAAACTGACTGACACACTGCGTCGCCTGTGCACGTTGTCCGAATTATCCGTGCAGTGGGTCGCACACACACACATACTTACACGCGTACATATGTGTAGATACACATGTACATACAAACACACGTGTCTGCCTGCAGATGGGTGGATGTATACTAAAGAGGACAATAGAGCGCCAGTGTCGGTATGAGTGATGTGCCCTGCCGTCTTGACAGCAGGAGGGAAAAGGAGGGGCCTGCAGAGAATTCTGACAGGCGTGGTTTCTCTTTGAGAGATTAGGTTGGTCTCCACCGTCACTGGGGGGAACAGGTTGATCGATTTCGCACACACTGTTGATTCAGATGAAGTCGAGTTGAAGACGGAGACTAATAGTTTGTAAGTGGAAAGAGATACTTTAACGGGAGCTTCGACTATTGGCATGTGAGCTCCCATACGGAGGTGAAGAAGGAAGGCGACGGTGACCGCTGACTTGGGTTGAGGCAGAGGATGAAAACTTGTGATGGAATCAGGGAAGCAAACAGGTGGGGCTGCAGGCGGAGAGGAAGGCACCCACCACTTAATTTTGGTGCGTCGTAGTAGGTGTCAACTTCGTCCTTTCCCAGGAAGGGTGCGGAGGAGGGGTCTCGTCCTCAGAAGGAATGTTTTTTTACGAATTCCCCGTGCTGGTATTGCGAAGGTGCGCTGGTGTCACGCGCAGCACCTCGTCGGCCGGCTACCCGTTGGAAGATATGTATACTAGAGGTGACAAATGGATGGACATACACTAGTGAAGACGCATGTTTGACAGTATACCCGTACGTTGGTGCGGTTCGCTTGGAGGTGTCTCACACAGGAGGACGCATGTCTTCGCGGGGCTGTGTGACAATGGGCCGCCGGAAAGCCCAGGGTAGTGTGAAGGTTGTCGGCACATAGACGCACAAGCGGAGCAGTGCACAATCGCACTGTATGTGTAAAAAGGTCGCAAACGTGTCGAGATGTGTCTGTTCTTCACGTGACAAAAGGTTTCCAGTGTTTTCCCCTGCACATGCGTACACTAGTAGTGTGTTTCGCTGTGTAGGGACAAAAATAGTAGGTGCGTGTATTTTCTTTTTCTGCGCGTGAGAGGTAGTGCCCCAGAGCTGAGGGGGTGGCTCCGCAACAGGAACACTCGACTTCTGTTGTGGTAGTGCGCTGCAGTGTGCGTAGAACGCATGTGTGCGCGAACGTGCGTTGGTAACTCCCGATGATATACGATTGTGTGCATCGCAGGTAATTGTAGATTATAGCTGCAGTAACGATATCTTCCGTGGAAACTGGTGGAGTCAGTTCACTCCTTATTAGAAGTTTCTTCAGTATTATGAAGACCGAACCAAGAATACACCAGCTGTGTAGGAGCACGCGAATGACAGGTCTTCTTGCGGGCGGCCTCGCCGCACGTGTATTGGGCGCGCAGCCGTGAGGAGGAGAATGAACAGGACGAGCGAATGGGTGACCCTCGGAGCCCCTCGCTCAAGAGAGTGCGTTCTTCGCTTACAAAAAGGTGAACGACGGAAAGGTGCGACGACTACTTTTAACACAAGGACAGCGTGCGAATCCTTGTCCTCTTCCTTCTTGACAACGGATGCTCGATTGCGTGGCAGTTTTCACGTATGCGTTGTACGTACTGTACTGAAACGGCAGTGGAGAGCGCTGGTGGATCCGTACTTGAAGCTCCAGCGAGCGCCAAAGCGCGTCGACGGCTTTGTGATGCGGAAAATGCGAGTGGCGTGACTGAACTGTTACTCAGTGCATGGTTTATATCCTTCCCTGGACGAAAGTCGGGTTTTTGCGACGTGGTCCTGGTGATCAGTCTCGTTGATTTCTTGCTCGTCGGAGGCGCGAAAGACCGCTATCGAGCCGCTAACGATGACGCAGATGGACATATGCGGGTGTACTCAGCTGTGTGCTAATCCGTGCATGTGTACGTGATGAAATGTGCACGCAAACTGCGCATCCGCACGTGTGCATTACTTGTGCGTATGCAGACGTGTGTGTGCGGGTGTGAGTGTGTATATATATATACTCACCTAACCTGTGCGTTTATTCTACCTACATATACACTGGCTTTGGTTACTGACAGGTGGACATGCCATTGAGCATGCACACAGCGGTCTTCCCCACTAGGTAGGCGTTGTGGGGGGCTGACGCGATTTGCGAATGTTGTGTTGCGCCCTTCAGAGTGGATTGTGAAAGAAGCGAAAGCAAGAGGTCAGCCGCTGCCATGTGCAGACAGCATGTACTGCTGTTGCATGTGGTTTGACAAATACGGTAGGTAGGTGCTCGTTGTATGTGGCGACGCCGGGCTGACGCCACTGCCGCTACCGTTTCTCTGACAGTGTCTTGTGGGACGGAGGACGAGCTCGGAATTTATTGCGTATAGCATTCGTTCTAAGCTACGTGCGTATTCTTTATCTGGTGAAACTGTGCGGGCATGCGTGCAAAGCCGTAGCAGGAGGAGGCGTAGCGTGTATCTGCAAAGTTTAAGTTTCAGGTCCGACGATAATCCGTGTTCGTGTTACTTTGTAACACGGTCGCTGATGCTGGGTGGCTTCCGTTCTCTAGAAATGAAGTGAAGACCTGCAGATCTGCACATCGGTGAACATTTTTCTCCACAGGCGTGTAGGTTTCTGCGGTCGCAAGTAGCACTGAGTAGCGGTACAGAAAAGTTTCTGCTACTTTTCGATATGATCCCGCTTCGTGTTTTACGTGTGTGATTCGCCGTACACTGTAGTGCATGCTCAACTCGCTAGCTGAATTCAGCTACGACGCGGGATGAAAACATCTTGTAGCGCTTCTGCCGTTGCATGGTGAGTGGAAACCCACGCTATCAGCTGGAGCGGTGGTGGTGGAGGAGGAGGGCAGGAATACAGGAAGAATATGTGAAGTAGTAGCGAGAGCTACGCAGTGACGTGGACACACGGGATTTGGGTGGGAGAGAACAACTTAGTGGTGGTGAACCGTCTATATTGCATATGTGCTTTTCGTTTTCGGTGTCGGGGTTTCTATCTGGCCATCCTGAGCTTGGTGCCCAATCACATGTGCATTCGAAGAGCCTCGAGTTATGTCGTTTTTTTCACCGGATTATCGATTGGTGAGGACTGACTGTAGCAAACGGCTTTGTAAAACGGGCAGCAGCGAACAGTCATGGTGTTCACTGTTAGCAGACCTGTGGGCTATGTGCGTTTCTGTCCGCCGCCTGCGCCAAGGTGTAATTGAAGTTTTCGTGAGACGTGGAGTAGTATTGGGTTGGCCTCGCGTCCGCTTGAGCAGCTTTCGCGTGTGTGAGAAGTTCCCACTATTTCTTTTATTTTTAATCCCGCATAAGAAATTAAGTTTGTGTAAATCTGCAGCTGCGGGAGATTGACTTGTGTGTACGGTGTAGAAACAATGCACGTGTCTTTATTACGCTTGTGTATTCAACGCGAAGACACGCGCGTACGCGGAGAGAGGTGGACGTACTGACATAAGCGTAAACCCGTGTACAGCAGTCAACAGTGTATGCGTAACTCGTGCGTCCGCGCACTTGGAGGGGGAGTACGCTGTGTTGGTGAGCTGGTGAGTTTGTGGCAGAACGCTGAGAATTCGTTTACAGTCGAAAGGAGGCGAGTAGATGTAGGGTGTCGAAGACGTGGACAATGATAGTACAACCGTCCTTGACTGGCTTGTCTTCCATGTGTGGCGGGTGTCTGTCTGACATTTGCCGAGCAGGAGCCGTGCTTGCAAAGGAATGGACGTGCGCAAGAGCGTGTACACGTGTGTACGTCTGTGAACTGCAAAGTGAGTGCGGCCACCCTCGTCATACTGGTGTTCGCGAAATGGGGTATGCTTTCGCGGTGGTATCTGCCTTCAGTGCAGAGGGTTTTGCGCGAATTTTCCTCCCGTACGCTGGGGGAACTCAAATCTTTACGTGGTAAAACATTCCATAGTGTGCCTAGCCGGTTCCAGTTTATCCGGGGTTTTGATGGACGGGATTCCGTGTATCTTAGCCTGCTTGTATGCACGACATCCTGGAAACGTCCGTGTGCCTGCCAGCTTCCTAATTCTCTGCAGTTTGGTTGATGGTTAGTCTTGGAGGTGAATAATGCATACGTGATGTGCACATAGGTGTCTGTGCATATGTAACCGTGTGGCTCAACTTCGGGTTTTTCTCACTGTGAAGTAGCGTCTGAGCAGTCACCGTAGCTCACAGCGGCCCCGGTGATTGTGAGAACTCTGCATTGACGGTGGTGTAACATAGAGAACGTGATCACTTGTGGAAGTGACGCGAAAAATGTTTATGCTGGAAAACGGCGATGAAACGTCAGGCCGTCGTGTTGGTCGTGGACTCACGGACGTACTACTAAGTATTGTGCGTGAAACACACGCACACAGTCATCAGAATGCATGCATGTCCATTGCGCCGTCTTTTGCAGTGATTCAGCCCGTGGTGTATGCAGTGTCAGACACGTTCTCGAAAAAAATGTAATTTCGCATTGAACACATGAATTTGTCATTGCGTACAGAGTCGTCGCAAGCACCGATTTATCAGTTTGGCAGAATGTTGGCTGCAGTTCGCATCGCAGCACTCACTGTTTTGGGAGGTCTAGTGTGTAAATTCACTAGTCTACGATTTCGAACAGGACCGAATTAACGTTGTATGCATAAGTGTTTATAGAAATGTGCTTACAGCTTCTTCATAAGGTACGCGTACACAAGGGCTGATGAAAAGATTGCTGATTAAGCGGGGAATCATGTTAAAGTCACACAGAAGTAGTTTTGGTCTTACTGGTTCTCAGCCGATAAGAACGCCGCTGAGTTTTTTTCCATTGAGGAGACACGTCTGATCGCCACTTCGGTCTGACTAATCCATTACTGTGCAAACCTGCTCATACCCCTTACCCATCACCCGAACGGGTGTGTGACGCACGACCGAATGGCCTTCCTATGCAGGCCCGACACACAGGCACGACATCATGCGGTAGTGCGGTTCTGTAGAACTGAACACAACCAGGAGCTGTCTACATTTAGTGTAGTTGTGTATCTGTGTCTCCGTGTGTGTCCTCGCCTATCTCCGACTTGCACGCATGTATATACATATATATATATATAAACTGAGCGACTGTACGTCACGGCCCGTTGCAGGAAATGACGGTATCGTAACGTCGATCAGGCTAACATGTACGATTCTAAGACTTCTGTTTCGTTATCAATTTCCGACTCTTCTGAAGGGTGAGGATACGGCAGAGGTTGCTATAGGTTCGTTCTGCAAATGGAGTTTCATTTCTGTAAAAGTCTGTATATCCTGTTGCAGTGTACGCGATCCTTGTTTCTCCGCATAGCTGTGAGCAGTAATGCTTATGAAAAGTAATCGAAGGTGAGACATCTTCGATGACATGCGACGTTGTGTTACTACTACGTGTGAAACATACAACTCTCGTGTGCGAGAACAACTTCTGTTTTATGACTCGAAGTAGTAGAAGGTCGGCTGTGCCCAACTCACCGTGGGCTCCGCGTTGAACAGTAATTTACGTCTGCTGAAAGCAGCAGCGTGATTTAATTTGCATAGTTCTAACTTGTAGTTGAGTTGGTGGAAGTCCACCTTCGACGTGGCGCCGTGCCCCGGCGCTCCGCGGCAGGAAGTACTGTGTTTCATTCTGGTTCGAAAACGCGCTCCTTGACCTAAGTTCCACGCAATTCTACGCACGATTGTGTGGTTAGCTGGTTTACAGCTTGCGCTACTGTCCGTTTACGTCCGAGTTTTCCTCTCTGTACGTACATATAGAACCACAACTGACAGGTGCATTAGCAGCTGAAGAATGAGCGGCGGTATGAGTTTTCGATATACCCCGTCGGGAGACTCGCACTGGAGAGCGCTCCTGACAAAAAATATTGGAAAGAAGCAGCCTCGCAGGTCCAATAGAAATATGACCTAAGCTGCGTAGTGCATTGCTCTTAAATCTCCAATTTTCACTGTCACAAAAGATGCTTCTGCAGTAAATTAGCAACACCGTGGCTGCTTTTTCTGGAACAATTTTTGCGGGTGCTGCACCTTCATTTCAAGATGTCGTGCAAGTAACTATGATCCAAATGGAGATGTGCCTCGTACCAGGTGCATCTGGCACCAGGTTACCCAATCAGGCACGTTGATACGCCCAGTGGAAGGAATTATACAGATGCGCCCTGGAAGTCACCTTGTGTGATAGCCTAGTTGCCCGGATTTCTACACTTACACAAGGTATAGGAAGACGTGGCTACGACGGGAGAACCTCATGACGCATCGCGTAAGTTGTTGCATCATTCCTGCAAGGGGGTGTGTATCTGGGCTAACAAGAATGATGACACAATCGCTGCCAACGCCACGTGCACTAGACATACGCGGTGTCAACTCGACAGGAACAATAGGGAGGGCGAAGCTGTAACTAATTGCAGACGTACGACAAAGTTGTGGAGTTCTGTGGTATGCGTCGTAACACGGATGCTACGCGCAACAAGGACATAAAGAATGGCGATAGTACGACGCACTCCTGCTACATGTATTGTACCCACCATTTCGCGGTATCTGTTGTAACGCGAGTACAAAGAACGACAGAAGCAGGCAGACAAGGCCGGCTTGATCAGGCGGCCGTTGCAGACTTGGACGAAGGCATGTCTTCGCTCATCCTGTCAAAAATATTCAAGGTCTTCCCACAGAGCATGACAGTTTACCAACAGGGTGTTGAGAGGAAGTATGAGTCAAGTAGGCAAGCGTTTTGTTTGTCAAATCAAGGAAATAAAAAATAGAGCCCGGCCAAAAGCACTCAGAATCGTAAACGTTTGAGCTCCCCTACCGAAGAAAAATGAGAATGCTACGCCAACGTATAACCGAAAATGGATGCCTCTTTGCGTAGTCAATTGCAGAATACCACAATTTCTTCCTGCACAGTACCGGGCCGAGGATCCGAACTTGCGGAACAGTGTATTACGTCCTATACACATCGTGCCAAACAGACCCTCCCCTCTGCGCGTGCGGGCGCTGTAGCCGTGCATGTCATTCCAAAGTGAGAACGCACATGTGCACATACACGCCGACGGGCGAAGTCTACGGTCCGTCAAATGAGTTGCGCGAGGTACTGTCTTGTCATACACATCTGTACGTTGCACAGAGAAAGAGAAGTACATACCTGTACACACAAATGTGTGAGAGTCAAAGTATTCTGTCGATGGACGCTGAATTCTATACACACGTTTTGCACTCGTGTGTGCACCTGTGCGTGTACAGTTCGTAGCTGGTCCTGTATCCTTCCTATCTGTTCCCTAACCGTGTGTGCACACACGCAGACCTTGGTATCCGACGTACAGTTTTTTGCCGCAGCACCGACGACGATCCAGCAAGTTACGCACGTACACATACCTTGTGCAGGCAGCATTTTACGGTATTGCTTGGTTCTGTGCTCGTGGTGGCTGATGAGTATCCACTCATCAACTGCGCACACTGACGTCTTCACACGCTCCCGAAAACAATATTGTTTAATTCCTCTGTGCGCTGCCGCACAACAGCGACGTATTCACATGCTTTCTTACACGAAGGTCACTGGTCTTTCGACATCCTCCGTCTCTCCTGTATGAAGTCGCGTCTCACTACTGACATCCTTCAACTGCAAATATTTCTCTTCGAGTTTGTCGTTATACATCATCGTTCCTCTCCCGCTGGTCGCCACATTTCTTCGCCTTCGTCCCAGCATGCGTTTGAGACTGGCACGTGCTATCTCTCTCTTCTCGCTCGTTGCTAACACGCTAACGTGGAAGGGCCCGGCGTCTTCCTTTTCCCGCTTCTCGTGTTTAATAATCAGGCGTCACAGCTACAAATTAGTACGCTGCACTGGTACATTCGTCACTTCCACGTCTTCACGTTTTCTCGTTCGACTTTCAAACTACCACATGTGGTCCCCCTTGTACCGCTCTCGTGATGGCCCACTTTGCGAGTCATCTCAAGTCGAAAGTCACTAGACCGCTGAGGAGACGACGACGGTAGCCGCAGAGAGAAGTCCGAGGATGATAGCATTGGCATGCGGCATCGATGGTGACGCTGCGTTCATCTGGTGGTTAAGGGGATTGCATGCGGCGGTGATGCCCTGTGCAGAAGTGTCGACCTGGTTCCTACAGGGCACAGCTTCTATTTCCTTATTTTCCCAGCGTTTCCATTGATTTTCATCACATACGCATGCCCACGGGTAGTCTGTGTCAGACGGGTACATGAAATTGAAGAAAGAGCCCTGGTTCCCGCCGTCAAAATTCTGCGGGTTTGAAATATCCATCCCGTTCCCGAATAGACTTTGCAGCGTGTCGAAAATCCCTCTCGAACGCGCTTGCACTAGAGCCTGTCAAACAAATGCACAGACGACGACACAACGTCACACGTACGTGTGTGTACACGTTTCCATGTATCTACTTACCTACGTGGCAAAAAGACACCCGCGCGCATCACCTGTCTACCGTACTCCAACAACATGTGTAAACGAATAAACGCAAGGAGACAAAAGTAACACGAAGCGCAGGCGCACACACCACAAAGGAAAACAGAGCTGGGGATTACAAAAGAAACGCGGTGTGGCGATATGATGTGGGAAACAACGCTTCGAGTACTTCGCACCTAAAGCAGAAGATTTTTTGTCTTGGCTGTCTCTTTGTCTGCTTTATACGTCATCTTAAACAACCAAATCGTTATTGCTCGCCTTCACAGCACCTCCAGAAGAATTTGCTTTTCTCCCAGCTTCTCTCGATATGAGACAGGGCGGGTGAACTGCCATATCGAAAAAGTTGGTAGTGTCAAACGCTAACACTGCAAGGTGTTGCTTCAGAAGCACCTGCGGCGCTTCGACCCCATCTATCAAAACAACTTCACCGTATCACAAAGTATACGTGTAGGGGTAGACGTCCCTAAGTGTGGGTACAGGCGGATGGACTAACTACCACGTACCTACGTGAACGTCTCGAACAGTAAAAACTGACACAATGTAGTACGAGACACCATCAACATTCGATTTCCTTCGTGTTCACTAACTACAGTTCACAAAAGTACGAACGCGAGAGGTTAAGCCTGTGTTAGATTGCTCGCTCTTCTCTACATCTACTACGTACGCGTGCATATACGAACACACATGCTCAAAATCGTCTACGCAATGAATGCTAGCAGTAAAAGTCAACACGAAAGTGATGCGTCTAAAGAAGCGCGGCTGAGAGCAAATACTGCAAGCACAAATCTGCAGTAAACAGCAAATGTCACTGCCCTCATTATATATGTCCTTCTCCCTTACACTTTTTCTCTCTGTAAATACTTCCTTCACGCACGCCCCCATGAAAAGGATACGACGGGAAGAGAGTCACACTTCTGAAAACAGCAGGACTCTGAAAAAATCTGTTCAGCTATTGTCAGGATCTTGCGCGTCTATGCAAAGACGTGAGCACCCAGCACCACCGACAGAATCAGCAGGACTAAAAAACTAACACAACTGCAAGCGGAAGCTGCTGGCACATTCCTCTTCAAAAGAATATCTATCCGTCCACATATATATAAGCACATATATATACGTGTATACACAGGTACGTATATTTATATAGATGCACAGGTATGTTTGTATGTCGTAAACACATACACACATATGCATTTGTGTATGTATGTATGTATGTATCTATATATGTATGTATATACTTCTGGGTACACCTATATAGTTGTGGGTACACAGATATACGGGTGTACACTTATTTATCTCCGTACACGTGATACACCGGTATATTTAGATATCTGTATGTATGCCTACCTGTATGCACCTATGCGTAGATACGTGTATTTACGGGTGCAAATCACTGTGTACGCATATACATATATATATATATATATCTGCCTGGGAGCCTATGTACGCGTGGAAATGCATACGTGTGTGCACGCGTGGTCACTTGATACACATGCATAACGGCGGATGATAAAGACGAACGGTACAGCAGCACTATGAAGAATAGACAGAAAAGCTGCATGTAATACAGAGGAACTACAGTCGAATACATTGTTCGCACGTGTGCAGAAGTTCTTAAATCACGTGAGATCACCTCGACCCTGGACGGAAGTGGGCAAGTCGAATACTTCTGCGGCAATAAATCTCCGCCGTTTCGGGAATAAGCGGAGTTTACATATTACCTGTCCAGTGCCACAGTGGGGAATATGCAGACACACACCGCCATATGTGGTCATGCGTACGTTCATACAGGCCTTCTGCGACCGCGTACGTTGGTGGCTTATGCGTACACGCCACGCAAGCCGGTACGAGCATTTAGTGTACGCCTGTGTGTACACTCATACCTAAGCAGGCTACCCGCTACAGTAGTAACATCTCGGCTGCGCTTGTGTGTGCACTCATACCTAAGAAGGCTATAGACAGCGGTAGGAGTACCTTAACAGTCTCTCTACACATGTGCAATGCAACGATGAGACTTCTGCGGAAGCCGTTAAGCTCACGAAATTTGGAAACAGCGTAACCACCCCACACCGAACAAAGCACAGGTGCTCTACGCTGTGCACATCTCAGGGTCGTCGAGAACGTGCTTGGCATGAACAGATCTTGCAGTGCCTGCGGAAGGGTGTATCTGAAGTGCCTCTGTCAAGTGCGCACCGGCCTTCTCTCGTTGCCCTCGTAGTCAGACATGTATATACATATACATATATATATTCTCGCGTTATAAACAAATGTACAGCTTCGTAAGTGTTCTTCTTCAGGTGAAGCGTGTCCTGTCCTGAAGAAGTGTTCTTCTTCAGGTGAAGCGTATCCTGACGCCTCCATGTGTGCTGCTATGTCTTCGAATGCAGGCAAGCCGTGAGACACTCCCTGTGGGTGGAGAAAGGATGACGCTAGAGCGAGAAAAGCTCCGTTGTGTCTGATTTTCCATTACTGAGACATTCGATTTCCCAGTGGTGCACTCACTAGAGGACGTATTATTCGAGGACCCTCGTCTGGCTGCATGCGCAACTGAAGGGGCGCGCGCCTGGACCTGTGAAAATTTCTTCTTTTCCTCCACGCGGCCGAGTTCTTGGAAACTGTCTCTTTCAGTTGCTCTTCTTCTACTGTTGCGTCCTCCCGTACTTCGGGGTACCACGTGTCTCCCCACAGAGGAAACGTATTTCCACCCCGCCTTTTCTTCCGGCTGTTGTCACTCTCATCATTACTCCTACTGTTACTGGTGGCCCTTGTTTCAATGCTGTAGCTGCTGCTATCTTGACCGCTGCTTCCTCCATCGCTGCTGGCGCTGGTGCTACCTGCGCTTCTGCTAAAGCTCCCCTTTCTGCCTTTCTTGCTCTCCGTTCTGTTGCTTCCGCCGTAGATGCCCACACTCCTGCTGCTCTTTCCGGTCGGGGGCGTGGCCGGCGGCGGTCTACCGATGTCGGCATCTTTGTGTCCGACTGCTTCTGCTAAACTTCGATCTGTCGCACGTTCACCAGCGGCAGTTTCGAAATCGGAGTGTTCCCGAATTTTCTGCTCCTTTGGCCTTGTAGTCGCTTGAAGCAGGAACGCGCTTCCAGCGTCGTTATTCTCTGTCGCTTTCGTTTCTTCATCTATCCGACGTTTTCCTTCGTCTGCTTTTACTTCAGATCCAACCAAAAAAGACGCAGTAGCAGCCACAGCAGCACTCTCGTCATTCCCCTGCACCTCCATCACGTCCCTGTGTTTCTCTGTTTCTCCATCGAAACCCCCTCTCACTTGCTTCGCGTTATACCCCGTAGATGCTGCGCCGCTACTGTCTACTTGCTCTTCCTCCCTCGGGCCTTGTAGACTGCTGCTGATCCCGGCGCCGGGGGCGGGACAACGCGCAGCAGGCAGCGTGAACCGCGTTATCGTCGGTGCCTCTGACGGGGAAGGGCGCAAGTGGGGGCACAAAGGGAGATGCAGCACCCACAAGGAGAGCATCAGCATAAGGAAAACAGAAGAAGACGAAGCTGCCGCTGAGTGTCCAAAAGAGAGAGATCACTTCGATATAGAAGAATAAAAATATCCCAAAATGTAAGGAAATCCCTTGCCTCGAACACCATATATATATATATATATATATATGTACGTAGACTACCGCTACGTGACACACGTTTTCTACCTGCTTCCCCGACGCTACTGTATATATACACATATATATATATAGGCACACGTACGTTGATGGATCTGGAAGCATCAGAAAACCACGTGTAAGTGCATACGTGATACTCACACGGCAACGCAAAAGCTGCCATACGACACACGAGGCATGTGCGTGTACATCCCGGTCTCCGAGTGTCGGCTCTACAAATGTCAGGCATATTATAAAGACGTACATCAACACCTATATCCATCTATACACACCAACACACATCCTGGTTGACTGCCGGCATAGGGAGATAAATACACCTCTGCAGGAGAGCAGCAAAGAAGAGCGCGGCAGCCGCTGAGAAATGACTGCAAGTTGTGCAAAGTACCTTCCTGTGACCACCCTGTTCTCGAGGAGACAGCACCAAGCTGCACTGTGCGTAGACCTCTGTACACGCCATATTAGCAGGGCGTACATCACGTCCTGCCCCTTGGCGTTGCGGCGGGCTCTCCTCTCTTTGTGCTACCGACAGTGATCTTTCCACTTCTCTTCCACGTATACGAACATGCGCACGTCTCTGCATTTGGCAATACATATGTATGTGCACATGTGTGTCTATACGCTCGCGGATATGCACACAAATGACCGGACACCACTCGGGAGGTACACGGTACACCGGCTTGAGGCAGGCCCCACTTTCTGTAAAAAGCCACCCTTCTTTTTCCTTCTCTCCTTTTCTAGTACAAGACGCTCTTGCAGCACCCCCACCTCCTCTTGTGATCCCCCTCTTCAACACCTCTTCGTCTTCTTTCTCTCCCTCTCTATCTTGCGTGACAACAACTTCACACTCAAATTAAGCGGTGCCCACATAGGCGCGCTCACAAACATATATTGTACGCACACATGTGTACGGGTGTGTAGAGCAACCGTGCTATGACGCCAGGAAACAACCATATATACGTGTATACATATATGCTTGCATATATGCATATGCCATATGCTTGCATATGGGTGTGAAGATACGAACATCGCAATAGGTGCACTTCTAACACGTATCTTACACTACCTTTCGTGTGCAGATAATAATACTATGCATAGCGCGCAAACAGCGCCCGGAAGAGAGGTACACATAGACGTACGTATATATCTGGAAGAACGCGTGTGTATCTGTGGCTGCTGTGTCGATCTTCTGTAGCGCGAGGTAAACCTGTGTAGCTTTCTACACAGTCTTGTGAGTCCGCACAGACATGTTCTCCACTCCGTACCTCCCTCGCACCACTTCGCGCATGCACGCTTCATTTAGATGCACACATACATACATGTATATATATCCCTCTGCTGACGTAGATATGCATAGACATATCTGTACACCCGTACGCATAAATAGATACACGCCTGTATGCACATGTACATATAAACACGTGTGGCTCCTTCAGAGTGTATCTCGCCTTGCGGTCGCTGTGCTTGCTCGCGCAAGTACGCCTGAGTCATACCCATTTTACCTGCGCGTCCACGGTTGTCAGCAGAGATATGTACAAATGAAAAAAGAGAGAGAGAGCTGCAGAAGACAGCAAACCCTCCTTACTGGTGATGTGTTTCAAGATTATACGCGTAGTTCAGCGTCTTAAGAGCCCCACACGTGTGCCGCACGCTTAGACTCCACCCAGATAATCTTTTACCTTGACAATCCCGCTCCCTACTAAGGTGTACCGTGACACACAAATATAACACTCTCATTGTTTTTGTTGCTATATCTGGGCCTACAACTCCTTTGACATACGTATGTATATATACATACACGAGTACTCGAAAACTCTGTATCAGTTATTTCCGCGCACCCCCGTACACAACCCCACACCCTGCACGGACGACTCTTCCTGTATATACATATACTTTATGGGTACCCACACGCACATACACGCGTACGTGTACGTACGCACATGCGCAAATATATGTGTATGCATGTATGCACGAAGACAGAACGCATAAGCACAGCCTTCGGTAGCTCCTCGAGTGCCGCATACCTGATGGCTTTGAGAGTCCAGCAGTTTGCCAGGCGGGTTTCTCTGGAGTTTCACAGGCGTCTTCCTCCCCAGCGAGACATTTGCGTGCTGCTATTCTGCGCAGTTCAGATACTTTTTCAACAAATCGTTCCACCGCCAACATGTGTTTTATTTTTTCCGCTGCTGCTCTGCTCAGCCCTCTCCGTACCATCGGCTCCAGCACTGCAGCACAGCTATCTGTCACGGAGTCACTCCCACCACCGCTTTCCTCTTCTTTGTTTCTCGCTGTTGCTTCTGCGCTTGCTGCTGCTTCTTTCTGCGAAGCTTCTTCTTTTCTTTTGGTTGCTTCTAATTCTGCTGGACTCGGTTTAGACGCGGCGTCCCTTGCGGCCTGCGCTTCTTCCTCTAACGCTTTCTTTTGTGCTGCGGCTGCTGCTCTCCACGTCGCAGTCGTACCCTCTGCTGGTCTCCCACCTGCATCCACTGGATCTGGTGCTGCTTCTGCTGCATGTGGCGCCCCTACTGCCGCTGGTGCTGCTTCCTCTCTTTCTCCTGCTTCAGGTGTTGGTTCCTCTGCTGCTGCAAGTACTGCATTCTCCGGCGCACCTACTTCTCCCACTTTGTCTTCTGCGTTGGTCAACGTCGCTGAACGACTTGTATACTCTGTTGTCTTCGAAAGAAATGAAGCCCTTCCTTCACGTCTCCAGATGTTTCCATTTCCTCTACCACCTGATAAATAGACCCCTCCCGCCCCCGACGGTCCGACTTCAGCTTCCATTGTTGTAGCTGCTTCTGCTTCGTTTTCTCCTCCTGTTGTGGCAGGTTCTTCCCCAGCTCCACGTGTGTCTCCGCCTCTGCCTTCTTCTGGCGACACTCGTCCTGCTGCTGTCTGGTCACCTCTTGCCGCAGCGACTGCTGCCCCTTCCCCTGCTGCTGCTCCACGTGCACCTGCTGGCTTCCTTCGCGTGCCTGCTGCTGCGTATGCTACCTCAACGATGCCTGTTCTCAATGCTTCCGCTGCCGATATGGGTAACGCTGCCGGTGCCGCATGTTCTGGGGCTGCTGCTGTCAGTGTCACCAAAGCTGGCGCTGCGGGTGCGGGTACCGAGACTGTTCCGCCTGCTACGGGTGGGGCTGCTACCGCGGCTTCTGTCGGGATCGCAGTTGCTGTTGCTGTGGGGAATGCTGCTGCTGTGGTCGTTGACGCATCCGTTACTCCCTGTCGAGGCAATGGCACTGTTGTAACGGTGGGAGTAGCAGAAGAGACAAACGTCGTCAGGGCGCCGGGTGACGCAGAAACGGAAGGTGACCATGCTCCATCAGCCGCCCCTGCAGAAACTGATACTCGGGCTGCTGGTGTTGACTCTATTTCTTTTTCAGAGGCCTGCACGGACGCCTGCTGACGATGCAGCAGCGGAGGCAGCGCTGCCAGGACGCTATCGATATTACTGCTGCTTCGTCCCGTCGCGTCATGGAGACGGAGGGACGAGACAAGTCTGCCGCTGACACGAGACAGCTTCCACGTAGATGGCGCTGCAGACAAAAAAAGCATGATCCTATACACGCAGGAATCTGGTTGATAATGAAAGAGACGCTTTTGCTGAATCGGCGTTACAGCACGAGGACAAAAAGCAACAAAGCAAGAATCCGAAGAAGACAATCATTCCTGAAAGGAGACGAGGAAGAAACAAAGAAAGACAGAGTCTGTGTAGATCGAAAGTCTATATTTGGTCGTTTTCGCTCCTCGTACGGATTCAGGAGATGGCGCACATGTATAACGAAATGCTCCCCCTTCTGCAGATGATGTAATCCAGGCGGCTTCTTCATCTTCTGACGTATTACGCCTACCTGAGTTGTAGCCTTCTGTGAAAAAGGAAAGGCGGCCCAATAGCAAGAGGGACGTCTGGTCTAGCTACCACTGCTGGAGAGATGCATAACGTAAAGAGACAGAGATGCCGTCTCCCCTGTAGGTGAAGTGTAAGAAAAACTTGTTCTCCCGCAAGACAGGCCTGGAAACCACGCCAGGACCGAGGTGGTGAGGACGACTAAGAAGAAAAGGACGAAGACGAGAGAAAAGCGAGATTACTGTGGCGGTTGTAAATCTGCCTGCTTCCGTAGATCACATCTAACAAGAGGACGACGACGAACAAGACAACTACGGAGTAGTATGACTTCTAGCCCACAGGGTACCAGGAACGAAACGAAAAAAAGGAAAGATAGCATAACCACCGCGTGACGGACGACTACAGAACTACCGGCGCACCACCAGTCCAACGACTAGTTGAGAGAGTCAGAGACGATGGAAAGACGGACATATTGTGCCAGATCGGAGTCTAATCACAGAAAAAACGCGAAACGGAAGAAAAGCAAACTCTGAGTAGCCGCCAGCCTTCCTCATCAAGCACCATCGTCACGCAAAACGGTCAAAGACAGCAGCACGTGTTTGTGCAAGCAGTGGAAGCCAGTTACACACATAGATGTACGCATAAATATACAGCCTTTTACAACTACAATACTGCGTGGAGCGCGAAGCCTAGGCACGCGTAAATTTTCTGTATAAGTAGCAGAACGCTTTCTAGGTCCTACATCAGCGGAGCACGATTTTCAGCTGGGATGGGAAAGGGTGTCCACACGTGAAGTGTGTGCAGAACTATGTGGAGCTGTCCAGAGGAGAAGAGAGACAAGAAGTAATGTGCAAGATAAACACCGTACACACGCGCGCGTGTTGGGGAAAAGTTGCACACACACACATATACGTTTGCGTTTGGTGGAAACTAGGGGGACGCCACGTTCAGCAAGTGTCTGCTTTTCTGTGTGCATTTCTTTCTCTTGTTTTTTCAGGAAGTTCACGCAGCGTGCAGAGTTGCTCCTGAGAAGGTACCTCCGACCTTCTTCGTGCGTGCGAAGAGACATGAAGAAAAGTGACGCCAGCGGGAGAGCGGTAGGTACGGAGAACCACTTTGTGCTAAGCGTCGCAGACTTGGGCGGGGCGCACCGAAATACAAGAACGCTTCATCGGTGAACACGATAGGAACACAGAGCATACGCACACACCTGGGCGTACATACACTTTCATATGTATGTGTGTATATATATATACACATATATACACACGTATACATACAAACATACCCACGGATGCAGAGCAACCATATCCCGTCTTACGAGCATATATACAGTTGTTCTCCTCCTATTACCATTTTTATATGCAGGAATCGTAGTGGTATGTCGTGTACTGTGGAAAAAGTACAAACACCCATTACATATACACGCCGCGTGCATCACACATACGCAGGTACACACACATGAAAAATCTAGCCTCCTAACATATGTGTGTACACACACCGCGTATCGCCACTTACTGTTGAGAAGGGTAAAGAAAACAACCGCCCAGGCGACAGCAAGACAGCGCCATGGTACTGTTTTCGCCTGGGATGTAAGTGACGAGGAGTATCTCAGTCGCAGATGGCCTCGTCCTCCCCACAAAGATGAAGCCAACGTCACACAAACGCCTCCACACGACGTTCTTTGATATTGCGGCTCCGAAAATGTGGGCCGTAAGGACAAAGCTGAAGTCTCGTTACTATTTTTGTGTGGTACGAACTTGATCACTGGAGTAAATGGGGCAGAGCAGCACAGGCAGGAACTCGCTGTCTTCTTCGACTGAAAAACCTTTTTCCTCTCTTTCTCCCCGCTTGTTGCCGGGTCCTTCCCCCACTTGAACGAGGGAGGATGTCTACCGGTCATGGCTCCGACTTACACCGCGGGAAGCGGTTAACGTGAACAGACAGGAATGCATGAAACAAGGCCAGCCCTGCACGTCACTTGCCGGGACTTCGTCTCCGCTGAAAACGCCGGGAACGCACAGTAGACACACGCAGCTGGTCTAGAGACCCTGAGCCAGGGAAAGTAGTATCCAGAACGGACGCCATAAGCAAGACGAAGCCGCGACCGGGGGTTTTAGTACGCACACAAGGCGCGCCAAAGTGCAGCCTATCCTCAAATAAACGTGTATTATCAGTACCCTACGTTTCCGACAAGCATAATAACATATCTACACATATAAAAACTACTCACGCAAAGACGTCATGCGTACAGTGTGGTAGACATGCGAGCTGCATATTACTAGGGGAGCAGGCACAGTTGCAGCCACGCTGCAGCCTGAATATTGTCAGAAAAGCACGCACAGTAATGCGTCAGCGCAAGGTAGACCGGTTCCATGTTGATACACCCACCAAAAGAGCAGAACGGTGCCCCGCTGCACGGAAATCTACGCCATCTTCTACCTTCCCGGCTTTGGCTGCAGTCTGCGTGAATGCTTTTAGATTCGTGGAGACAGGGAAACAGACGGCGACACCTGAAGCTTGCTTACAAGTATATCACGTGTACCAACGCCATATGTACTACTGTGCATCTAAAGGGAACCACGCACCCTGGGAGACGGCACAAACTTGTGGACACACGTGAGCTCTTCGCGTGTGCAGACCACCAGCATCCACGGAAAAGGCTTAAGTTGTGGGTCCACGTGAGCTCGCTGCGTCCGCAAAACCTGCCTATGTCTAGAAACTCTGTCGCAGAAAAAGTACCAGATCAATGGAGCACTCGCTGCTTCCGCAGTGTACACTGTGTGAATCACTTTCCGTGACCGATCGTGCACAAGCATCTGAGGTTAAAATTCCACTGAATTGGAGGAGTTGCGACTGAGGAGTACCAGTAGTAGACGTAGCGCACCACTGTCCTTGGGCTCTCGTACCTCGGCATTCCGGTGCAAACAGTGATGAATACCTCCGTCGATTGGCGTGCTGGTGCGTCCCGCCAAGAGCCGGGCTCCAATCGTGAGCTTGCTTTCACATGGAGTGGGCATCCACATACTGAGATAAAACGGGGAAACTCCGCCTCTTGCCTGCGACCGCGGTGGTGTTCTCGGCTGGTGACATCAGAAGAACGGTGACGGATCGAGAATACAGCCTGAGGCGTGAACAACTTTGCTGTTGTCCAGGTATGGACTGGAGCGAGAAATCTCGGCAAACAAACATAAAAATGGGGACGGTTACAAGACGAATTCTATAAAACTAGACGAGTGCTTCACTAGGATTACGAAAGGTGTTTCTACCGTGAAAAATTCGAAGAGTACTGCTACCGCATCTACTGGGTTGCCAACGAGTATACTCGCAACGTTGGCCACTCAAATTTTCATCCCACCATGGACCTCTTTACCAGAATACGCGAAAATCTACTTCTGCAGACTGGAACGACTTCCAGCTTGTCGAAAGACGCCTCACTCGCGCCTTCTGCAAATTGCTTTCCAGCTGGAAGTCGCCAGTAGCACCTTTTTCGCTTGCTTTCCAAACCAGAGTCGGTTGCACACGTGAAACACTACGACCAGCGCCCGAAAATTCGATTGGCGGGTACCCGGATCCGCGATTTATCGTACGCCGGAAAGGCAAGAAAGCCTCAGCCTTCCGGAAAAAGACGCGGAGACAACGATAAAATTACGTAAGAGTTCCAATAGGGAGCTAGCCCACCTGTGGTCGCGCCCGAACATCCGAAGGTTTTTCCCTACCGTTTCTGACATTCAGCGGGCGCGGCACCTAGCGGTGGCTGCGGGAAGTTCTGGCTTGCTGCGCGGCCCTCCATTCGAAAACGAATCATTCACAGGAGGAGCCAAACCGAATTTGTTCTTCTTCGCCTGTACCGATTGTAGAAGAACAAAGATTTGTTTAAGGTTGGGAGGAGGTCGCGTCCGGATTTACGAGGTCCTCAAGTGGTGTACCGCTGGGCCTGGCCCGTTGGGGCTGGATCAGCTATCGACCGGCGTGTCATCGGCGCCGGCGCGCTGATACGCTTAGCTTTGTCGATGTAGCGCCAAAATCCTCTTGATTACTTCAGAATACAGCAGGAAAATGCGTGCATCCCCATTCCTCCGATGTTAGCGTGCTGATCTGATAACGTATAGGACAGATCCACGGTCTCGCTTACCCCCCCGGTGTCTAGCTGACACGGAAAACGCTCACTAAGGATGATGAACGGATTCCCCGGCTGTTGTGTGTGTGACTACCAGTCAATGCAGGAATACGCGTTAAGGCGTTGCTCTGGGTTGCGGGAGAAGACTGAACTTGCGCGGTCCACAGCATCGAATGGGCTGCAGTTCCCATGTTGTTCACAATTACTTGTACTACAGTTCCTACCTTACCTGGAAATATACTACGACTGACTACCTGTATTTGCAAAGTCCCTCCTGCAGCATGTCTCCAGCATCTGAGGGCTCTGTTGTCTAGACACGACACGCATTTTTATCACGGGAGTGTGCTTGTGTACCACACTTCTGTACGTACGGATGCTTGCAGAAATGCGGACATTCCACGATAGATTATACGCAAGTCGACTTCGAGATGTCGTGCCTTTCCGATCTCACCGTAACGAAGGCAACGTATACAGCGTAAAAAGTATATAACCTCAAGACGCAGGGTGGGACCGCTAGTTAATACGTGTACGTGAGTCAAATATACTTCACTTGATGAAACACGGGTGTACGTACAAGGATAGTACGGATCATAAATCGTACATGAGAAATGTACGATGTGGAAGTAAATCGGTCGTAGAGGAGCACGTTTACAGAACGGCTTCTTGCAAACAGTAGCTACTGATATAACAGCCTTCATGCTATAATGGTATTGTCAAGAGTCTCAGTGGAAAAGATCGCTTTTGCTGCGGGACCTACCACTACCGTGCCACACAGTACGCAGCACACGCGTCCACAAGTGTATCTGTGTGTTTATCGCAGTACAGGAGGGAGCTCTGCAGGCCAGTCTATATACGCAGCACACCTGCCTCACTATGCATTCATCAGCCCTACGGCAGAAGTGTAGGCAGTTCGCCCACCTACGCAGCCAGTTCAGCTTCGATGCACCGCAGATGCTGCTGTTGGTGTCTGGCAGGGACCACGTGCGTGAAGCTGTACGACTGTATCTGGCTACATGCCGATATGTCTCTAGTTGGAAACGTCGGTTGTTTCCTCGATGTCTCTTCTCCGCGCCCTGGCGCCCTATCTGCCAAGGTTTCCTCGCTATTGTGCAGATCTCACACCTCTACATACCAGACATAGCGTATTACGCTGCCTTTGAAGAAGATCTGTTGCACAGAGTGATACTCAGCTGCAAGGCCCAAATACAAGAGACGGGAACAAACCAAATCCACGAGGCAGAACACATGCTCACACATTTGCATCGCCATTATAGTGAATACACGCTTTACAGACTCACATATTTCCCTAACGCTTCACACTTAACAAGTACGGCATTCAGAAACAATCTTAGAAACAAGGGTATCAAAGCAAGTATTATGTGGTACCAGCTGGCTGAACAAATAGTCGGTTAGTGCAAACGTGTAAACCAGGGCCGTGGTTTGTAGGGAGGGAATGCCTTGTATGGGAGAACGTGAATAGTCACGAGGGTTGACACGCAAGTCGTCTACCGTAGTGGATTGAATAGATTTGGTATTCACAGGAGTGTCGCTGCACAAGGCGAGGACGCCTCGTTCGTTTTTGAAATGTACTTGATGTACACATGTATGTATGTGCATGTACGCGTAAGCATCTCCGTGTAGAGAACGATAGCGGGACATGTTAGTACAGTGTCCTCCGACTGCGGACGACAGAAATCGGCCGGTATGTGTGTACGTGTGTACATATTCATCCGAGCAGCTTGCTGTGGCACGGACTGGCAGTTTGGACCCCACACTCTGGTTCTCCGTGGCTGGCCCTCCTATTCTGGTTGGTGCTTCAATTCTCTCTGTAATTCTATGTGTTCATTGTCCCTCGGGACCGCAGTTCACATCATGCATATGCGTGTCCACATATGCATATGAGTATTTTTTATCGGTGTAGATGTGTCCACGGTAACAATGCCCCTCACTGTCCTCCGTACATGCCCCAGTGTATGTTTTGTATACGGTGGTGCATCTTGTTCGTGTAGAACCCATTTACACAGACCGGCACTGCGGGAAATCACTTATCTTCGGCGTCTCCAAATAAGTGCACGCAATTGTTTTGACGGTACGCTAGCTTAGGTAAGTAAGAGGTAGTGCAGTGCACAACTTGAGAACTCGGTAGATGATCCAAACACGCAGATCAGCTACACTCGAAGTTTATTCATTTGATTTGAATCGCTTGCGGAAGTAGAGCACTTGTACAGGAAACACGCTGATATGGGTGCCATAGCTGTACCAGTAATAAAACTAAAGCAGTTACAGTACCACCGCAATTGCGTCGGTAGACCACGTGTAGAAAACTACCGCATATATACGACTTTGCAGTGGACAAAAACCTGTACATGCAGCCAGTAGTAAAACGGAGAAAAAAGTGCTGTCCACATTTTGTTGTGTAGGTGTATACGTTTTAAAGAACTTATTCTGTGTGAGAACCCTCAGTACTCTGCAAATGTAACACGTGGAGACGCACGCACGCGGTGGGTCGGGGTACTCGCTCGCACCGGAACGGTAGGTAGTCGAAAGTGTAACTGCATAGGCTGCTTACCTCTACAAAGGAACCATTGATAGAGTACGTACATAGGTATACATACGCTTCCGCCTATATGTGTATGCACACGTGTACGGGAGAACAGATTTTCGAGCGTTTCAGCTAAACTGCTTTTCTCAATTTCCATACCAAGAGACGGTTTTTGTCACTACAACGTGTATATGCGGGAAAGAAGTGGCGCGGACACGACGGTCAAGCAGTTTATCCTTACATCACTAACTGCCCAACTTCCGCGTTTTTCTTCAGCTGATATCAAAGCTCTGCGATATATTCGTAAACTGTACCCGCAGAGGACGCGCTTTTCACGAAGGCTGCTGCATCGTCTGCATAGCTGAGGGGTGTTGGGACGTTTGACGTGTCGCACTTACACACAGTAACCACCTGTACGCAAGTACCATCTGGCCCGTAGAAGACAACACTCTCGCGGTATGTAATCCTTCGCAGACACGGCAGCGCCGTGTCCTAGCCGAACCCGTTGCGGCATGTGGAGAAACACGTTTGTGTGTGTGACGTGAAGGTGTGTCGGCTTGATACACAGAGAAGTGAGTAAATATGTGACATGGTGATGTGCTGGCGTGAAGCGTCTGCTGTATCTACGCTCAGGTACGTGCACTGTGGACGCCGTCTTCTCAGTCGAAACTACTGTCGCGTTTATAGAGACACGACTAAGTATTCAGCGTCGATGTGCTGGCGCCCAGACGCTGCTGAACTTGCTTTTTACCCGCTGGAGACAACATGAGGAGTAGCATTCCTGGAAAGGGCTTCAAGGCTTGGCTCTAAGTTTTTGAGCTGGCCCGGATTCATTGAGCGAAGGAGACACAGAAAAAGGTACACTGTGGACGTATACAGAGAAGCAGATGTAGATGTAGAGAAGTACAGGTGTATGTGTGCAGCAGGCCACGTAGGTGTGTACGCTTACACGTTAACGTATATATTTATATATGTATATATGCACGACTAACTGCATGAAAAAAAGATGCATGTATACATATACGTGCACGTGTAACTACTGTGTATTAAGACATGCGTGTATAGTAACAGATGGATTTATTAACAAAAGCCGACATAAGTACACACAGATGGGCGTAGACGTTGGTTAGTCCACGCGAATCTTTTGCAGGGGTCCTTACAGATGGGTGTATACATATATACAGGTACGCGTGTTATTATGTGTAGATATATATGTGTACGTAAATGGCAGCACCCATCTCAAAGGTCGAGACGCTTCAAAGCATTCACGTCAAATATACGTCATTTCCCCCTTCCAGCAACAGTAGCTGACTCCGTTGAGTCGAGTAACAGTGCTCTCCCATCAAACAGAAGAGCGTTATATTTGTCACGAATATGTCTGAGTTCGGGGATGTAGCTTTCGCATTAATAAACTGAAACGTACTTTTCGAAGCAGTATGGAATTACTGCAGAGTCTTTCTCCGCTCTGTCTCCGTTGCACACAATAGTGAAACGTGTGTTCACATACAAATGTCGTGATTGCTACCATTACAACGGTGAATATTACTCCTGTTGGCCGTGGACTTGTTTTCAGCACTATTGTTTTTATGGAGGCTAGCACACTTTTACTAGAGAGGACGCGGAACGCGTTCCCGTCCGCTTCCACGTCCTGCGAGTGGGGGGAAAAGAGTGCCCCGTCTCCTTAGTTTTCATAAAAACTAGCCAATCGCCGCGGTGTTTTTCGCCCTCTCCCTACAAAAGAAATTCGCTGTCCTACATTTTGTGCTCGTTGAAAATATACGTCGAAACGAAAGGTAGTCCTCCTGTACACGGTGACGTATGTGCCAAGATCTCAAGCACCGCGTCGGTATTTCGTGTGACGTGCCGCGTCGGCAACTATGGGGGAAACAGCGCTTTGCCACACATGTTTAATGTACTGTTGTCTCTAATGTGGTTCGTTGTATGTAGGACGAAGTTAGACAAACGCTTACCGGAAGCTTGAACACGACGAGCTTCTATTGAGGTTGTGAGCAGATACACGTATATACAGAAGTACGTTACGCTGTATATGGAACCCCGCAGCCTATGCCTATATTACATACGTAATTAATATATATATGTATACAAGTATGCATAAAGTGAGGTGAACACGAAATTTTCAGATATGTAGGGCGCATATATGCATTTCCACTTTCAACTCACGCCCCCGGTGCATCCTTCCTTTGTCTTCCTCCTCTTCGCTTTCGCGTGCATGTGCGTCACTTGCAGTAAATGTCCACTCGTGCAGAAACTCGCAGGGTTCTCTCTACTTATTTGTAATTGCCTCTAATAATCAAAGTCCTGTATGGATATCCGTATTCTGCACTCGTTCCTCTTCCGTACCCGGCTCGAGTCTATATGCATGTATACCCGTGTATATCTATTCTCTATAGATATAGGTGTATTAAGCATATATTTATGTCCGTCATGCTTCTTGCTTTTACATCTCTTCGTCCCCGTTCTCCGTCTCTGAAATCAATTATCACGTATACGTATAGGTGTGATACACAAGCACGTATATCGTTCATCCCCAAATAAATACGTGTGTTCAGATATCCGGTACAAGTACGTTAATCTGTATTTCCTTGTCTCGTCGGCGTGTAGAGATGCACGTTAGTCTTTGTATCGTTCATTAGGTGGTGTACGTATATATGTACACAAACACGCACGTATACACACATATGTGAGTGTGTATGACGTGTTCTTGTGAGGTCTTACCACAGGTGAGGGCCTTCCATGTTTTGCTGCATTTTCCACGTTCCCTTTCGCGGTCTGCGTTACGCGTACACGGCAGAGGATACGAACATTCCGTCTTCATCGGTTTTGCTTTTTCGTTCTTTCCTCTAGTCGATGCTTGCAGTTGCTACTCAGCTTACTGTGCGCAACACAGCGTAACTGTCTCATTTTTCACCGTCCTTTCCACGCACGTGTAGATCTATCACTTTCCTTCGTCTGTAGCTCGCTACCGTAGAGAATCTGGTTTTCCTAACACTTCGTCCCATCTGACTCCTCCTGCGTATCCCCACCTCTTTTGTCTGCACCGCGTCATTTCTTCTGCCCTCCCTCCTTACACGTTTGCCACGCTTCTGCCCCCTCCCCCCCCACGTTTCACCGCGTCCAGTTTTTTTGCTCTCCAGTATTCCGTCTCAACATTCTCTGTCCATTTCTTCTCTTCTTGTCCCCTGTTCCTCCTCCTCGTGCAGTTTTTTGTCCTCCATTCACCGGGAGAATTTGTTTCTTCCGCGGCCGCTTTTCTCAGCCGACCCGGACGGCCTCCTTCCCAGCACACGCCTCCCTCTCCCCGGGTTTTCTTCTACATGCTTTTTCTTTTGGGCGTTGCACGTCTCCGCATATCTTTCATCGTCTGAGCTCCTCCTCTTTGGTCTTTCGTTCTGCTTCGTTCTCCTTCCTCCTGTAGTTCCCGCTGACTCTCCTTCTCCCGTGAGACTCACGCTCTTTACATCGCCTTTCTCCTTGCCCGTCACAGTGTCTTGTTTTCTCGATACCTCTTCGTTCTTCTCTCTTCTTCCTCTTCTTTGTGTCTTGGCCCGTTTTCCGGTCACTTGCTGCTTTCCCTCCACTTCAGCTGCACGTCCTTGTCATCGAAGCGAGCACCGTTCTTGCGTTTGCCATTCTCCTTCGTTTTGGGCTGCTCTTTTACTTCCCTTTTCCTTCCCCGCGGTGGTCTCCTGCTTTCCCCCCCCCCCTCCTTCCACGTTGTCCCCGTTGTCTTCTTCTGTTGCGGTCCCGCTCCGTCCTTCTCCTGCCTGTTCACGGGTTTGCCCGTGTTACTTCTTTTTCCTTGTTTCTTCTACCTCCTTTCTGTCTCCTCCTCCGGTGGCACTGCATGCTTTAAATCTCTCTTCTCCTTTCTTTCCTCCACTTTTTCCTCCTCGTCCTCCTCCTTTTTCCTCGCCGTCCCTCTTCAAGTCGTTTCTGTCTGCTTCTTCGCAGCTTCCCGTTCTTCGTCTCCCCAATCCCTACACTGTCTCTGCCTCGTCCGTTTCTCTCCTCCTCTGCCCGCTCTTCTCACGTCCTTCTGCTGTCCGTTCCCGCCTTTGCGTGGCACCACTTCTTCCCCCCCCCCCCCCCCCCCCTCCTTCTTCCCCCCTTTTTCCGCTTTTCCTGTCCGTCCTCTTCCTCTTCGATCCTCTCCGCTGCTCTCTCTTCCCGCTCTTGCACCGCTGCTTCTTCTCTCCGGCTTCGAGGCGTCATCTCGACTTCATTTTTTCTCGTTCTTCCCCGTCGTCTACGTCTTTATTCGTCTCGCCCTTCTCGTTTCCTTGCTTCTTCTCTCCTCTCATGATGCGCGTCCGGCATCTGCAGACGTATTTAAGTGAGGGAGGTCTGCTGCAGGAGTCGGACCTGGAGACGCTGCGTTGCATGCGTGTGGGGATAGAGACAGCGTACTGGCTGCGGCTGCTGTCTCCGCTTCGCGACCCCCTGGGCGAGCCGCTGGGAGGCATTTCGCCGTCCTCCTTGATCTACGCTTTAACGGAGCAGCTGGAACTGTTCCAGCACCACGGCATCATTCCCACTTTTGTTTTTGACGGAGTCGTCCCTGCTCCGCAGCACGCGTTCTTCTCCTCTCACCGACAGCATTTTATTGAAGAAGCCTGGCTTCTGCATGCGAGCCAGCAGCTCGCTCTTCTGCGGGAGCGGCAGCGACAGCAGCAGCAGGACCGGCAGCAGCTGGGACAGCGCAGCCAAAGCGGCGACGATGCGCCGATTGCAGAGGCCAAAGCGGAGACGAAGACGCGGAGGAGGAGGAGAAGCCGAAGAAGGAGAAGAAGGAGGAGGAGGGGCAGCAGCAGCAGCAGTACGAGCAGCAGCGCGAGCAGGAAAGATGCCGTCGCGGGAGGCAGCAGCTGCAGCGAGCAGCGAAGGGAGGGAGAAAGAAACGAAAACGAGGAACACGTAGAGCCAGAAAGAGAGCACACGGGGAGGGACCCCCGCCTCGGCAGCAGAGGGCGGAAGGGAGGTGATACAAACTCACATGAACAAGAAGCAGCGCACGGGACGAAGGTCGCCGTCGAAGGAGACGATGAGGAGGAGGAGAAGGGAGAGCAAAAACGAGAAGGAAGAAGAGGAAGGGAGGAAGAGAAAACAGAGGAAGGCAAAGGAGAAAGACGAAAGAGCAGGAGGAGAAGTGTCGAGGAGAAGGAAGGGGAGAAGAACGACGAGACGGGGAAGAAAAAGAGGAATAGAGACAAGGAGGCGGAGAAGGATACTGGAGAGAGCGAGAGGGAGATGAAAACGGAGGGCACGGAGGACAAGGGGAAGAAGAAGACTCACGAAGAACGTCCGTACGTCTCAGGCTGCGGCACGTGCAGCAATGTAAGCGACAAAGCGACGGACAGAGGGCGTGTGCTTCTCAACAGCGGCAGCTCCAGCAGCACGTCTCCGTCCGCGTCCTCGGACGCTTCTTCCTCCGCGGCTTCTTCTTGCGGCTGTGCGTCTTTCGAAGAAGTCGGAGAAAGCGGCAGCAACAGCAGGCGACGAAGAAGAGGAAGCAGCAGGAGGGTTTCGCCTGGGAGAGCAGCACGTGCCTCAAGCGGCTGCGTCGCTGTCGCAGAAGACAGTTTTG
The DNA here is from genome assembly GCA_000727475.1 of Sarcocystis neurona. Taxonomy (NCBI): domain Eukaryota; phylum Apicomplexa; class Conoidasida; order Eucoccidiorida; family Sarcocystidae; genus Sarcocystis; species Sarcocystis neurona. The sequence goes on along the minus strand of KL647303.1, from coordinate 853,855 downwards.
CTTGCTGCGGGAGCAGCAGCCAGAGCTCCAGCACGAGCTCCAGCAGCAGCAGCAGGACGAGGAGGGACAGTGAGGTCCTGGGTCGAACCAACAGCAGGAGGTCTAGTAGCAGCAACAGTAGGAGTAGCGGCCACACCAGCGGCGTCAGCGCCAGCCAGCCGCAGATGTCCTCTCCCTCTTCTCTTCGTCTCGATAGCAGCAGCAGAAGCGTCAACAGGACCAGTGCAACAACGCGTTCTTCTTCGTCTTCGTCTACTTCGTCATCTGCGGGCCTGTGCGTCGACAACAGCCGCAGCAGCAGTTGTACCAGCGGCAGTGGTCGCAGCAGCAGCAGCAGTGATATTGGCCCTGTCTCCGGGACTTCCGATCTACTGAGCAGCAGCAGCAGCAGTCACAGTCGCTCTGTGCCTCCCACTTCTCACAGCAGCAGCAGCACCCGCACGGTCGCCATGCCGACAACTGCACCCCGTTCGCGGCCGCATCCTCCTCACATTCTTTCAGTCTCTCTCTCTTCTTCTCCTTCTTCTGTCTCTCCGTGTTCCTCCTCCTCTGCCCCTCCGTCCTCTTCTCCTTCGTCCATGTCGTCTCCGTCGTGTTGTCTCCGCGGTTCCTCGCATCCCTCTTCTTCGTCTGCTTCTTCTGTCTCTGGTCTGGTCCACTCGCCGACTCGTCCTTCCGCTGCTTCGGCCTGCGTCTCCTCTGCGTCGTCCGCTTCCTCTTCTTCTTGCAGCTGCTGCTGCGTATGTGACTCGTCGGCCTGCGGGACTTCCTCTCCTTCTGCGTCGTCGGACGTTCTGGCGCAGAAGTTTCTGCAGGGCAGCAGCAGCGTGACGCCCGACGTGCTGCTGTTCACGTTCCACTTCCTGAAAAGCCGCGGCATTGCATGCGTGTGTGCACCCTCGCTGGCCGCAGCGCAGCTGGTCTACTGGGGAAAGCAAGGCCTCTTCGAGGCCGTCTTGGGGCCCCCCGCGCTGCTGCTGTTCGGCGCGAGCCGCGTCCTTCTGCAAATCGACTGGCGCAGCAGCAGCTTCCGCTGGGTGGAGCAGGAGCAGCTGCTGCAGCTCTGCGGCGTCTCGTCTCCCCAGTTCCTCGACGCCTGTCTCCTCGCCGGCACCGAGTACTGCAAAACGTTTCCCTTCCTCAATCTACCGGCTCTCCACCATCCCTACAGTCCTCATTTCTCCTTTCGTACTGCCATAGAGTGTGCCAAGCAAGCCCCTTTCCTCAGCTACGTTCAGCAGTGCCCTACCGAAGGCACGCGGAGAGAACAATACGAAGGGTAACTATAGCGAATGCGGCGTTCCTATGCGTGCACGCCCCTGGCCCTGCGAACGTGGCTGCATTTCGCTCTATCCATATACATACTAATCTCGCTGCATACGCAAAGAGGGGTGCACAGGCGTGGCCGTAAATATATATATATATATCTTCGTACGTGCGCACACGTAGCTGTGGCCCCAGAAATAGATAAATAGATGCGAACAGGTGTGAATCTATGTGCGTGCGGCTGTATAGGGAGCTAGACGGCGAGCACGTGGAAACTGCTGTGGCTGTATACATACGTATCTCTGTGTACCTGTAGACGTACAGGTACGTATACGTACGTCTACGTATATAAATGTTGACCTACGCAGCGGTACATATACATAACTGTATATACATGTGGTTACATATAAGTAGATATATACGTATTCATGTATAGGTGTAATATCCGTATAACTCTGTATGGGTGTAGGATCATGCACATAGGATGTAGCTGCATCGATCTAGAGCCGTCTGCATACATATCTGTACACTCATGCGGCTACATCTCTCTCTCTCTCTATATATATATATATACATACATACACGCATTTATGTGTGTATATATAATATACATGTATATCTGTATGGGTGTAGAGTTAGGCACACAAGATGTAGCTGCATGCGTCTAGATAAAGCCGTCTAAGGGAGAGTGTACATAAGCATAGGATACGGAATCTCGATCGTTTTTCTCGTCACGTGATAGCTTCTCCCGCAGACCTGACATGCAGCAGAAGGTGTATATGTGTCTCTCTGTCTCTGTCTATATTTATCACTATATATGTGTCTCGTTGTAGCTACTTTCAACAGAGAGACGCCGTCCTCTGCTCTTTTGTCCGGTGTGAGTCAGTCAGGCAGGGAAGTGGGGAAGGACAAGTCGTACGTGGTGCAGTCACGAGGCTCTGACTTTCCTGCACGTCTATGTAGATTTATATCGTTCTTCGTTGATGCAGACCTGTCAACATCTCTTCACTCTGCCAGAATGATAGTACAGCGTCTTTTTCCTGCTACATGTTTCTTCCCATATCTATATGTATATGCTTACACTGCTGGATCCGTACATATATATGTGTATGTATTGCTGTATCCGTCTACACGTGTATATATATATATAAATGTACAGTACACCTATGTGTACCCAGTTAGATGGGATAAAGTGTTTTTTGTCATTCTACCACCGTCTATGTATTAAATTAGCCGAAGAAAAACAATGTCATTCCATACGTCCGTCCGTGCGACTCTAACAGCGTGCACCGATACGTCTCTTCTCGTTGTCATTCTCGGTGTGAGTGGCGTGTGAATGTGTGGAAACGGATAAAATTGCGCTGGAGCGGCCACGCAGACGTCCCTCTTGTGTGCGAACGTGAAAGCAGATCCATGTATATATATATTTGTGTGTCCCGGAAGTACGTAGACATAGATGCATATACACACCTACCATTGCACCCTTTCGTATATACAGGTCTTTGTGAAGATTTACATATATGTTTTGCGCATGCATGTGGTGTGTATGGTATATATTGGCGTGTATGCGTATGTAGGAATCTGGCTTTGTTTGTTACATCTATTGTAATACCTTCACATTTATATATATATATATCTGCACATAGGCGTGTGTACACATTTGTATATGTGTATCAGGGTTGTCAACGTTGGTGCGTGTCTGTGTAGGGACTTACAATCAAAAAGACGTCCATTTTTCTCTCCGTTGCAGTTGTAAAGCGCAGTCGCAGGAGGGCTGTCTCCTGTGCGGCATGTAAAGGCGTGTCACAAATACACGCGTGATTGTATGTATGTATGTATATATATGTGTACGTGTCCACACACGTATGCGCGTATTTGTATGTCTTGGAGAGTATCTGTAGAATTTACGAGATCTACGCAGATCTGCTGTGTGTACGCGTCTCTGTATTTTGACAGTGTTTGCTTCTTTCTGTTTTGTCGTACCCAAAGATTTTGGCGGATACGTATATACACACACGTATACTCAAATACATGTACGTATGTACCGAGCGATAGAGAGAGAGACTGCCTAAGGACAGAGGGGAATAAAAATGTATGCACATTTCCGGTATACGCGTGCAGTTACATTTGTAGTGTTGTCGGGGCTTTTTTTTTCTCGTTGCAGCTACTGCTTCTGTAGGACACTAGTGAAGTACCCCCTCGTGCTGCAGCTGTCTGTGGGAGTGGCTCCTCTTCTTCCCGACGAACCGCAGCAACAGCAGGACCACGACGATATGCAACAGCAGCACGAGCAGCACTTGCTCTTCTTGAACAGTCGCCAGCCACAGCAGCAGCAGGATCTTCCTCAGCAGCAAAAGCAGCAGGACCTTCCTCAGCAGCAGCAGCGGGACGTTCTTCTTCAGCAGGAGCAGCAGCAGGAGGACGTTCCTCAGCAGCAGCAGGACTATCCTCAGCAACAGCAGCAGGATTTTCCTCATCAGCAGCAGCGTGCTCCTGTAGAGCAGCAGGAGCCCGTACTATCTGAGGAGCAGCAGCACCAGCAGTGCGACGATTTGTCTCCGCCGTCTCCGTCGCAGGAAGGCTGTTCTTCTTCTTCGGTAGTTCCGGATGTTCCTCCTCCGCTTCCTCAAGAAGCAGAAGAAGGAGAGCGGCTCCCACGAGACTATTCGCGAGTGGCGGGAAGGCGCCTGCCTCTTCACTTTTATTTCTTAATGATGGAAGGAATTCTTTCCCAAGATCTGCTGCAAGCGTTTGCTTTCGAACAGTGGAGCGACAGCAGACCACCTTGCGCTGATTCTGTCGAATATAGAGAAATCCTCACGGAAGTCAGGGAATACAGGTGTACCGCACTAAGTAAGTTATTACACACGTTCGCACATACATACACACACACACACACACACACACGTACATACACATATGGACATATGTGTGCTGATTTCGATGTATATACCTATATCTATCTATGTATATATATATATATATACGTGTGTACTGATGTGTGTATATTTCGTCAAGTACATATATATATGTATATGTATGCACACGGGTGTACTCGTTTGTTTGTATTTCGTCAGGCACGTAGATGTTCGTTTATATTTTTTGTGTGGGTGAATCTGTGCGTGTCCCACATCGAATAAGCTGTACGCATATATATATATATATATATGTCTGTAGATTGATAGGTTGGGGAATCTACGACTCAAAGTAATGTCAGTATACATGTATTTATATGTAACATGTATGTGTATGTACATATGTGTATATTATGTGTGTATTACCCTAAGTGAGCTGTATACTTGTATAGACATGTATGTAAGCCTCTACAGAGATGTGTCACATGTAACTGTGTATACTACGTTGAGGACGCCATACAAGGCATATACAAATATGGACATGTATGTCATATATATATATATATGTATATAGACGTTTGTCGAGGTCTGCGTGGAAGGGGATGTTTTTTTCCCGTTTGCCACTGAGGCTGGACGAGGGAAACGAAGGTGGTTATTTCTTGCGTTTTTCTCGGTACGTTGTCCATTTGTGTGTACCGGCGTCGGTGCCGTCATGCTGTTCGCGTGTTCTCTTTATCTCTGTCGCAGGAGTCTGCTTTTCGTGGCTTGTTAGTGGATAGCAGCAGAAAAACGTTTCTTGCACACCGTGTCGACTCTGCTCTTTTTCTCACCTCTTACGCATTCTTCTTATATACCCTTCGGGAGCTGAGGAAGTATTCCTCGTCTTGAACATTTATTGACGCATCTTCCGGGGATGTCGCGTCCAACAGTTCCTCGTCTTTTTCACCGTCTTCGTCATTTTCTTTCTGTAGGGGTACTCGGTAGGGCAGCATTCCTTGTTCTTTTCTTCTGCTTTTTCTTCTTCTGTTCTCACTCTGAAGCCTTTACTCCCTGTTTTCTGCTCTCTCCCCACAGACATGCTTGCCGCGTACCTTCATGTGGACTTCCGGCAGCGTCCAGTCCTGTTCCACCCCTACGAGCCGTGCGGCTTCCCTGCAGGAGAGGAGGCCCTTGCGTTGCAGCAGCAGGAGGAGGAGGAAGGGAAGAAGGAGGGGGAGCGGTGTGGGCGGAACTGTGATAACTGCGGCGCGGACAGCAACAGCAGTGGCGACAGCAGCAGCAGCAGCGACAGGAGCGGTAATACGAAGAGCAGTGGCAGCACCAGCAGCAGCACTTCCAAGCGGGGGGGCAGCAGCAGTCACCCGGGCAGCGCCCGTAACAGCAGCCACAGCAGCAGCGTCAGTAGTTGTAGCGGCAGCTCCTCGCTCAGCCGCAGGAGTTGCTGCAGCACCGGCGTGCGCTGCAGCAGCGGCAGAAGTAGCAACCAAGTGCAGGCGTACTGGTTGTCGCCGGAACGTTCTCCGAACATAAGGCGAAGATGGTATGTGGATGCCTTAAATGTGCAGGAAGAGATGGAGCGGCAGCGAACCCAGCGGGTGGATCTTCTCTTCTGCCTCCGGTGGCACGCGTACGCATTCCACCATAATCTCCTTCATCGGCTTTGTGAGAATTCCTCGGCTGCTTGTGTCACTCCTGCTGCTGCCGGGCCACCTCTGGCTCCTCTTCCTTCTATTCGAACTGCCGATGCTTCTTCTCCTGTTGCCTCTCATCTGGCTCCTGCTACCGAGCCGCCAGTCGCTGCTGCTGCTGCCGCGGATGCGTCCTGTGCCGGCGGCAACGCAGCCGCAGCATCCCCGAGCGGGCCGCAGCAGCAGGACCCGCACCAGCTCCAGCGTCCAGGGCAGGAACGACAGCAGCAGCAGCCACAGAGCTGCGACAGCGTCCTGGCAGCCGCACACTTTCTGCTGCTAGATGCGCTTGGGTTCTTCGCGGAGCAGCTGGAACCGACCGTCTTCGGCGAGGCGCTCATGCAAGCCCCTCCTCAGTTTCAGGCATGTTGCGCGATATTACTTCTCACTCTAAGTTGTAAAGTGTGTAACTAACGGAGACGTGTGAGAAGGGAGACGCAGACACATACAGAGACAGACATAGAGGCGGCGATAGGGATAAAGATAAAGAGAAAGACGGGAGAATACGAGACAATGAGAGAGGGTATCCACGCATATATATACAAGCACGCTTGTGCTAGGTGGACCGAAAGCGAGAGACAAATAGACACAGAAATACAGACAAAGAGAAAGAGAGAGAAATAGAAAGGAGAGCGAGAAACAAGATATATTTGCATAAGTTCGTATGTTTGAGAAAGAAAGGGAAAGAAATAAATCACATATATACGTATATGCATATATGTGCGATGTTTGTCTGCGGGAGGACCTGCCCATACACCCGTACCACACATAGGTGCGTATATCTACAAACGTGTCTACGCAGAGGCAGAGACGCGCCCACGTGCCGTCGGACCCTACGTTGCTCTGTGTGGACGGCGTTCACACACAAATGTATTCACGAAACTTCACATCGCGACTTCTGTGCGTTGACGAGACTTTATCGTTGTTCTGTGTCTCACTGCTGACCAAGCGGCCCCTGCCGGTGCTCCCGTCGCTCCCCCTGCTTTCTTTCTTCTTCCTCTTCTAGCTGCTGCTGCTGCTAAGACCGTGTCTGCCGAGTGCGGTCGTCTGCTGTCGCTTTTGCAGCACCAGAGGGGCTCCGCGTCCACGTATATGATTTCCCAGTGAAAAGGCGGTGTCACTTGTATATGTCAGCTCGTAGAAGGAGAGGCAGATGTATGGAAGGTACAGAGAATTAGATGTACGGATGTAGGTAATTCAGATGGAAGTAACTTCTTTCGTAGGGAGACGAATAAATACGCAGCTGGAGAATTACAGACGGACGTGGCTTGCTGTGAAGTACGGCAGGTAAATAGGTGCTTCTCTGAATTTTACGCACCTCTCGTTGAAAGTGAGGGCTTCCAAGCACCTCCTCTCTCCCTACCACCTGCTTCGTCTCGTCCTCACGGGAGAAGCGGTGTTGTACTCTTTTTTTCTTTTTGCTTCCTGGACGCCCCACATGAGTTTCGCCTCTCCTCGCTCTGCTGCCTTTTCTTCGTCTCCTTCATTCTCTTGTCGTTTCCCGTCCTCTCCTCTTTTCCTGCTTTTGTTCCTCCTTTTTCAATTCTTCTCCGTCGCTTGGGCACCCACACCTGCTCTTCCATCTTCGTGCACTTTTCTAGGGAAACCGGGTTTCTTGTTTGTGTTGCTGCTGCAATCGACGCCGATCACTGCCGTCCCACACGCGCGGGTCACTATTCTCGTCTGTACTATCATGCAGTATATATACATATACATATATATATACATATTCTACAGGTATGTAAATATACAAATGGCTCTGTGGAAGGAAGTGGTGGCCCTCTTCGTTCTTTCTTCGGCTGTCTTTCTACACACTTCCTTTTTTGTCTCCCGAACAGATGCTTTGGCTGTTCTCATTCGGAGTCTCTTTCTCTCGCGCTTCTTTCTGCCGTCCCCGCCTTTTCTTTTAAGCACTTCCAGCCCATCTCTCGACTTCGTCTCCCTCTTCTGTCCGCACGTCCGTTCCATTCCCGTCCCTCTTCGTTGACTTTTTTTCACGGGTTGGTGTCTTCGTCTACTCTCCCTTCCTCCTCTCTGCAGCGTTTGCCTTTTGTGCTTTCCCCTGGTTGGCCGCGTATTCTCTGCTCTTCTCCCTCCCTTTTCGCTTTTGAGCAGGAAGAAGTGCTCTTCTTTCTAGAGTTGCTGAAGACCGGCCTGGTGAACGGCACTGCGTACGAACCCCCCGTCGACCGGCTGTACGCGCCCGCGGTCTCGGCGCTGCTGCTGTTGAGGAGTGAAATGCTCGATGTAGAGGAGGAGGAGCACCAGCAGCAGCACAGCAGACAGCGGCACCAGTACCAGCAGCAGCAGCAGAAGACGGGGCACAAGCAACAGGAACAGCACAGCAGCAGCGAGAAGCAGCAGCAGAAACAGAAGCGGCAAGAGACGAGCGAGCAGCACGAGGTGGAGACGCACGCGGGGCTGAAGCAGCAGGAGGCGTCGCAGCAGCAGCAGGAGGAAAAAGAAGAGACGGAACAAAGCCGGCAGCAGCGAGTGCTGCTGGTCAGTCGGCTATGTTCACTGCTGCCGATGCAGCTGCAGCCTCACGGCTGCTGGAGAGGGGAAGATCTTTCCTTTGAACTTACCGCGTTTTCGTGCGTGGCAGGGGTCATAAAGAAAGCGTTAAGACATATCACAGAGGCATCCATTTCATCGGTTCTTCTTCAGGATATGCAACAGGTAATTTATTTGAAGTCGATCGATGCCACGCGTGTCTCTGTCTCTCTCTATGTACGCTTATATGTATGTATGCATATATATATATATATATGTGTGCATACGTGTTGGCATATTCCACTACGTGGAGGCTGCTGACACGTTTATGGGGACACACGAAAGAAGTGCTGGTGTGTATAGTTCTCTCTGGTGTACATACAGCAGTTTAGATTCTTTACCCACCAATTTGCGTGTCGGTCACGTGTGTGTGTGTGTTTCTATGTGCACGTGTAAGTACGTACCTATCTATATACATACATATATGTATATATATGTAGATACACATATATATATATACGTATATACTTCATTTATATTCTTTACTTGTCTCTCGATATGCGTCAATATATCCAGAGAGAGAACGAGCAAGTGTACGTGTACAAGGACATGTGGCTCAGCAGTACATATACAAGTATGTAGTTGTCGGTGCGTGTAGTATTGAGTATGTGCTCCTGTATAGAGACAGAATGATGAGCAGTGATATTTGATATATCAGTAGTAGTTTGCGCGTGTACACTGCTATATACGTGTAGTAGTGTACCCATAAGCAAACTTGCCCACAGTGGGATATGCGTGTGTACATGCAGGGACACGTGCACTTACCTCCATAGATGCACATATGTGTGACACGAACGAGGATAAATTTAAACGTGTAGGTCTTTGTTCAGAAGTGGAGACTGAGAGCAGACATGTGCAGAGGTGCTGTCAAGCACACGCAGCATATTAGTGTGCCGAGGAGGTCTCCGGCCTGCGGCTCTTCTTCGCCGTGCCGCGCCTCCTGCTCCTCCTGCAGCCCCTGGGTCGTCCTCTTGCTGCCTACACCGAAGGTCTCTCGTTCGGCCAGTGCTGTCTGTCCTGCTGCCGCTTTCTTTTCTTTGCTGCCTCGTTTTCTGTTAGGCCACCTTCCTGCTGCGGTTTCTTAGTCTGTGCTCCCCACGAAGGCAATGGCGCAGCTGTGTCAGCTCGGTCTGCTGTCCTGTGTGTGCTACTTTGCCGCCGTCGCTTGTTCGTGTTCCTCCTCCTTCTGCTAATGCACCTGCTTCCGCTGCTGCTGTTCTTCCGTCTGCTGTTGCGACACACACATGCATCCCTGCCCCTCCGGCGTCTGCAGCTGCTGTTCTGCCTTCTGCGGCTGTGCCTGATTTTTCAGGCACTGTGCGTTTGCTGCTACACGTGTTTTCGTTCCGGCCAGTGCCGTGCAGCGCCTGCTGCTTTCGCTGCGACTCTTCACATCCTGTTGGTGGACGCTGCCGTCGTTTTCACTCTTTCGCGCCGTGCGGTCCCTACTTTGAGAGCTGCTTCTCGTCCCCCCGCCGTCGTGTCGCTTTTGCTGGTTTCCTGCTGCGTGCGCCACTACTACAAGGAATCGCGTGGTTCTGCTGTGCCGTCTGATGGGTTCCACCTCACCTGCCTGCTTCTGCGGGTTTGCTAAGAGTATTTCCCGTCCTGATGGTGCTTCTACTGCGACGGCTTCCGCCTCCGCTGTCACTACTTCTGCGGCTGTTGTTGCTTTTAGCGGTGTCTGCTTGTGTATGTGCTTATTCCTGCTCCTGCTGCTGTGTCTGCTGGTGCTTCTGCCGTTGCGACGTCCGCTGCAGCTGCTTCGTCTAGTTCTGGTACCGCTGTTGTGGGGCAAAGTGTTCGCTGCTCGTGTGTGTTGCTTTTGCTGTTGCTGCTGGTGCAGCTACGTCTGCTGCCGAGTAACCTTTTCAGTCCGGTGAATGCGCTGCTGCCTACCTTCTTGCTACCGCGCAACTGCATGGGCATCGTGATGCAGTTTTTACTCGAATATAAGTTCCCGAAGGTAGAAGAACAACAGGAGGAAGAGGAAGATAACGAAGGAGAGGAAGAGGGAACGCAGGAGCACGAGCAGCAACGGCACGAAGCAGTAGCATCAGGGACGCGGCAGGGAGTTTGTGCACGAGCCGCAGCACAGAATACGCAGGCGAAAGAAGAGAAGGAAAAAGAACAAGGAAAAAGAAGAGGAAGGGGGCATTACGCGGCGGCAGAAAGTGAGACGCACCAAGCTACTGACAAAGGACGAGCAGAAGGAGACGCAGAGGAGGGCACACCGCCGTTCCAAGAGGGGAAGAAGATGCAGCAGATGCAGCACTTAGAGCAGGAGCAGCAGCTGGAGACGCACGAAGAGCAGCAACACTCAAAAGGACAAGAGACAGGGCGGAGCAGCAACAGCGGCAGTACGGGCAGTTGCTGTGGAAGGATTGTGCAACAACAGGCGCTGGAGGACGGTGAGAAATGCAACCGCGGCAACGTCAAACAAAGGCGAGACAAAAGACGAGAAGGAGACGACGCAGCAGCCGCTGCTGCACGCCTCAGGAGCTTCGAAGAAGTTCTGCAGCAGCGGTTCCCCTGCTGCATCGATCCTGTAGGGGACCTTTGTGTGGCGGTGCAGTTCTGGACGGAGGTCTGCGCTGCTGTTGACCGAATAGATGACTTTGTAGATGCTGCTGCGCTGGTGAAGAAAATCGATGACGCGACAGATCTCCTTGTGCTGCAGTGCACCCGTGCAGGTCTGCATGCCCATCCTCGCTTCCCTATCCACGCCTTCGACGTCATCCGGTGATAACCAACCCGAGACCTTCACTGTATGGGTGCGCGTGTCTGGGGGTTGTCATTCGTAGATGAACCGCGATTTATACGTATTTGTGGGGACTTGTGGAGAGAGTTTTATGGAAGTAAAAGTGTACGAATGGACGTGGACATTTCAGGGAAGAGGGGGAGACGTGACAGAGAAGGAACACGTGTAAATATGCCAACGTGTTCGAAAAGGAGAGGAAGAGAGGTGGGACAGTTGGAAGATGTAGAGGGCTTATCACCTTCTTATCGGCGTTCAGGTCCACCCGCGTGGAAGGGAACATGCACGCACGCGTATTCGCTGGGAGGGGAAGAGGGCGCTGAAGGACGAGGACGCTGATATAGTTACACATCTACATATAAATATGTATATATGTATAGTTAAAAACGTAGGTGTAGGTGTTTGATGAACAGAGCCGACGGATGGGAAAGGAATCTAGGCACGCGTGTACGTGGGTGTAGACGTGGTTATGCTTTATGACAGAAAAAGCGAAGTTGTCGAAATGCGACTCAAAAAGTACGCATGTGGTGACGGGCGTTCAGAGATATATACAGCTGTGAGAGAACGGCGCAGCCGCAGTTCCGCGGATGTAAGAGCTGATTGTCTTCTGGCGCTCCACTATGTTTCTATACGCTTGTGTGCGGTCATTCGTCTCTATGTCTGCCACTCTGAACGCGTGTTAACAAACCTCCGTTGTCTGCATGGCTCTGTATTTGAACACGTGCGTGTATGTAAACAGATACATTTGTGTTTATCTCTCTCTCTCTGTCTCCGTATATATATATATATATTTCCGTGTTGACACACAGACACACACACGGTCGTTCTCAACAATGTTATTCAGATGGACTTGACACCGTGCACATGAGACTACACGTATAAACGTGTGTGTCTGTGTGGGTGTTTAACTTGTTGGGCAGAACGTTGCGTACACTACTTGTAAGCAGAGGCACTTGTACAGCAACGTACGTGCTGTCTTGCACAACACGTATGTTGTGCAAGACGCGAAACATACATATTTCTTGCAGTGTGCACTGCGACTTTGTGTACACATTGATGTGCCGGAACGACGGGGTGCAGCAGCAGTCGCGCACGGAGCGCCTAAGGCGCGCATGCGAAGTTAGTAGTCCTCTCCGGTGCTGCGCCTCTCCTTTCCTTGTTCTTCGTGTCCCAGCCGCACACGCGTGATGAATGGAGGCCTGCATTACAAGGCAGCGGCCCTCTGGTAGGAACAATATATCAACATCACAAACCAAAGCGTAGAGGAGAGTGTAGGGAGAGAACAAGTCGCACGGTGATAGCACACGAAGTTCGTACACTGGTACGATGTATACGTATGCAGATGTGTTTCTACCGCATAGCTGTACATGTAATGATATCGCACCAGATATATCTATACATATATACATATATATACACTGTTGGGTACAGTGGGTAAATATATGTATGTATGTATAAATGTATTCCAGATTATTAGGGACGTGGAAGGGTATGGGAGAGAGAGAGGGCTGGCTGCCTGCTAGCTGTACGCTGAAGTGTCTGGAGGAAGAAAGGGAGCTTTTGGAGGCATCAATCAGACGATACCAGCGACTTGCTTTGTAGCAGTTCTGCACGCCTACGTACATACGAATGTATGCGCGTGTATATGTGGATCCTCAGTGACACCTCTGTGTACTTGCAGCACCACGATATCTGTAGCCAGTTTCTGTATGGATCAGGTGCTCTCTAAACATACTTAAATAAGCGCGGCTTGCAGGCGGAGGTGTAGGAAAGCGTAGCCGTTTTGCGTCAGAAAAAGCCGTGTGTCAGTTTCAACCCGTGCAGCATTTGATTTTTTTACAGCGTAGATAGGCGTAATACACGCAAGCGTATACACACTGCTGCGACGCAGCGTCTTCAAAAGATTTATCTGTGTGTACCGTCAGTAGTGGCAAGACACGGCATACGCGGACTGCACCACAGTGAAGCCTCCACTTACAGGGTCGCTCGCTAATACGTGTCCAACTAAATCTGTTTGCCTGTACTGTCAAATTAGGAAGTATCCATATATATATATATACAATTATATGTACATGTAAAGTTTGGTAACAACTTCTACTTGTGGAGACAGTTAGACACATGAACACAGGTAGATAGATTCATACGTATATACATACAAAGAGAGACAGAAACACAGATTTACAATGGATTTCACTGAGACGCGCGGAGACAAAGCATCACTCTCGTTCCCCACCACTCCCACACGCGCCAATACATTCGCACACATGTAAGACCTGGCATGCCCTACATGCGTTTCTGTGTAGATTTTCATCTACCTATCTATTCATATGTACAACTAGTCTGAATAATTAGTTCCGGGATATTACACGGAACACGGGAAGACATCTTCCTCGTGCCAATGAAGCGTGGTGCCTCGTGACCCTGCGAGGACGCCTCCACTGAAGAGTGCGAGCATTAGACGGCGACATTTGACGTAGATGCGGACGGTGTATGTTGGCCGGAATATCGAGGATACAAAATTTAGGCGGTCGCTCTTCGTGGTGCCTTTTCGCTCTATATATGTGTACGCGTGATGTATACACAATATATCTATCTGTACGTGTGCAGTGGAAGAAAGGACGCACTGCCGCAACCTACTATATTCGCGGATAATTTTATAGTATACGTACTGCGTATATGTGGCTGTGAGTATAAATCTACGTGGCACCGGCAAGTCGGCAGACAGACCGTGTGCTAGAGCAATGCGGCAAATGCTCAGAAAGGCATTTCTAGCTTCTTCTGTTTACCGTGTCCGTACATATGGGGACAGCTACACCAGAAACACGAGTAGAGTTATGCATCCGTTCTGCCACGCCTACGTGCAGGGACGTTCACGGGTCTAAACATGCGCACCTGTGCATGTGTGACGATTTCGCTGAAAGTGCCTCCATAACAACGCATCTTCTTTGAACATGTCGATTGCACGTACGTCCATATATGCACATATACACATATATTTATATATATATATGAGTAGGTACGAATGTACATACGTGTGAAGGTATTCATTCCTCTAAGTGTAACTACGTGGCTCTCTCTCTCTGTATACGTATATATATATATATATATGTGAATATACTAAAGGAAAGAAGCTGCGCGTCATGTTTCCCTGCGGCTCTCTGCCACACGACGTGAGACCACTGCGACATGGGCTGCCGCCTAGTAGCATAAGAAGTTTAAGCATCCTTGTGGCCGTACAATTGTGAAAAGACACGCTTTCTGCAGACAGGTCTCTAGTTGCACTAATATTTCGTCGTTAGCAGTAGAATGCGCAGATGGACGGCCTCTGTGTGTACGGCGCGCAAAGGGAACAAATAGCCTATGGGCGTCGTGGTGTATACCAGGAAGACGTGACGAGGACGTGCGATTCCGGTACGTGTGGCTTAGCATGCAAAATTACTGTTCGACTAGAATTTGCTGAGAAACTTGAGAAAAGAGGCTGTGGAGAAAGATCGTAGAGAGAGGTGGTGAATAGCGTCGTGTTGCCGTTAGCCTCCTAGGGGGCTCGAACCCCTGACCACCAGCTTAAAAGGCTGGCGCTCTACCGACTGAGCTAAAGAGGCTGCTTCTGTTGCGACGCTTTCGTACCACATGCGCATTCACCAGGAGCATTTCATTATGCACCACGGGCACACCGCGGCAGATGCCGCCGACTGCAGATTTCGAAAATGACCGGAGTCTTCCCCCTGGCAAGTGGAAAGAGTCTCCCTTAACACCACGGGCATACCAACGTTCGGGGTGGATCCTTTAGAATTCCAAAATGACCTTTAGTGTGCACAACGTGGCACTTGGTAGATCGCACCTGTCATGCTCGAAATGTGGACTTCCTGAACCACTTGGAACGGCTTTGTGCCACATTGTACTTTACCAGCCTTGACCCCCCCACCGCGGGGCGGCTGGTGTGGCGACGTGCTACCGCGTATTCATCACATGTGTTGAGAAACTATAGGTATAGGCACTTTATATGGAACCGATGGTTTGAACGGTTATACGGACGTTCAAAGCGTTGCAATACCAACCACAACCTGGGACTGCCTCTGTGGTTGCAAAACGTCTTGCAGTCTTGTATCCTGTTGTTCTGCAGTCTAGCCCAGAGTTTAGTATCTGTAATACACCCTGCCCACAGCGTACTTCTAACGAGGAAGTGCAGCCTTCCGCCAGGAAACGACAAACGCCAGTGACAGGGGCAGGTTCACGCTGGAGCACCTGCAGTTGGAGAAGTGAACATACGCAAAACTTATCCGCGTATACTGAGATGGCTTCGAACGAAATGTGTTACTCCATCGCGCAAGTAGAATCGTGGCAGAACGGTGCGTGTGCCTGTTGTGGAGACACGCATTTACCACAGCGCGTTTCTCTGCCCGCGCAGACCGACACCGGTTGGCTACTGTAGTCTGCTTTGTGTTTGATGTTGCTCTGACGCAAAAAAAGACAGGGGGAGTGCGGCAAACCCTATCATCTATCAGTGGCTTCTTAGACGTCCGGTGTACGCGTGAAGCCGCAGCAGCCTGTGCACGGCAGCATCAATCCGACGTCTGTTTAATGGCCAGTCGTGCCCGACACACACACATGTGCGCGTACACACACACGTACACAAGCACACTTTGAAATACACGTTTATCTTGTTACAGAAAGCTGCAGACGTTTGGTATTTTCGAAACTCTTCTGCGGGTTGTCCGCAACACTTTTACGCCAACAGGCTCACGAAGTGCTTTACCTACAGCAACACGTGCAAGCGCAAATGAATTCCCCCAGCTAAACAGGGAAGTCGGGAAAAACTGTAATGGACGTAGAGTGGGATATAACAACTGAAGAACAGGGAGTTGGAAAGGGGTGTAGCTGTAGGACTTGGCGAATCGTAAAGGAAGAGACGGAGGAGAAACTAGAATAGAAAGCAAAGGAGGAGGAGATGAGGACACGGTTGCACGAGACTTTCCTAATACAGGAGAAACAAAGAGAAACAGCATCCTAGATTGTGAATGAGTGACGTGGTAGAAAGCTCCTCAACGAAGAATACAGAAGAGAGGCAAACGCAAACTCTGCCTACAGGAAGGCATTCGCTGTCAAGCCTATATATCGAAGTCACCCACTACTTCCTTTTTGCTGTTGAATGTTTCACCCGCCGCTTTCACCCTGCGTCGTTCAGGGGTTCAGGAAAGTACGTACAAATTCGGTACATACAAGTTTAATGCATGTATTTCTGCATGTTCCTTGTGCACACGCAGAAGAGTGCTAGTGGTACCCAAGGAATCAGAACAACAAGAAGGACTTCCTTTCGCACTCCTGCTGCACAATTCCAGGAGATTTACTGCCGCAACTTGACAATTGTAAGAATATCCACGGTATACGTGTACAAAAGAGGTGCACCTGTACGTGTGAGCATGCAATGCAGATTTGGAAATCAGGAAGACCTGCCTAAAATCCAGAAGCAAAAGAGAGGTTTTCAGAGGGCGTTCGCTGCAGACTTGAGGTTCCACAACTACACACCCTATACATGTATACACACGTTAGCATTACAGCCCCTCACTGCGCAGTACCCAGGCGGGCGTGTGAACGTGCACGTACAAACACCTATACGGAGCACTGAATAGTTATGGAGCCTAACTACACGTTACTTAGGGAAACTGCTTGTAAAGCGCAGTTCCACAATTGAAGGACGGCGACACAGAGAGGACTCGTAACTCCGTCGTATGTTTTCTGTTCCTGCATGTATGCGATGTGGTACTGGACGAGAAACAGATCACAATTTGAGGTGACTACTACAGTCGGCCACGTGTTGCTCGCGTGTATCCATGGGTGTACAAGCATCAGTCAGATGAGCCACCGCCAGTCACCTTCCGGCATATTCACATCGGTATACGTGCAACTGGGGAGGTCCTTCCAGAAAAATATTCGGGGTACGTAGGCATGGGAGTAGATAAAAACCACGCGCAACACATCACCTGAGGTGTGAAGGATACCTACGAACATCGAAAATCCATTTTGCATATATACGCGCAGGTACGTGTAAGTGCGTGAGTAGCACGTGCGTCTAGCATAGCAGTACTACCAACTATATTGAAATACATTCCCGTATATACATACGTAGCTGAAGACACATATCTATCTACCTACGCTTATGTACACGTGCGTAGAAGGCTCGCCCCATCCACAGACATAGCTGCGTATTCGTATAAATGGCAGCAGCACGAGTGCGGAAGCTCCCTAGAACGTCGAGCAACACAACTAATTTCCCCTAATCCGTTTAGTAGACACCTAGCGAAGAGCCGCTAGTGTACGTGGACCACCCGGAAACCATGCCCTCAGGTAGATGCACAAAATAGTCGACTTTACTCGTACGTCAATCGTCACAAAATTGCAGGTATCAATACACAGGCATTGACACATGTATATATATAACCAATACGGAGAGGATGACAGTGTCATATGCTAGTAACATGGCTAGAAAGCCAGCAAAACATGGGCCTCATATAGCGTATACGTGCACATATGCAATATCGCGTGTGCGTGCCCATCCGTAAAAAATTCATTGTTGCACGCCTGCGGCACCACTGCTTGAAAAATGCTGCTACGGAGAAGGAGGGACAAGGACAGCACTGCCACTCGAACCGACTCTGTCTGTGTGTATACATGCGCACACACACGTATATACAGCTACGTACATATAAACAGATTTCTGTGTTCACGAGATTTTCAATCTCCACTATTTTTGAGGAGTATATGAGAATATATCCCTCGTCGAATGGTCGGTGATGACGGTCGTACAAAAATGCACTTTCTGTGCACAGACGAAAGCTCATCTTCGGGATCGGTACGAGAACACATGGACGTATACATGTGTACGTCGGGCCACCTGTTTACGACGAACAGGTACACGCCGGCGGAAGATCGCCATGCACGTCAGAATGTTTGTACGCACGTGTAGTGATGCTGCACGTGTCACACACACTAGCGGTTCCTGTGTACCTAAATGGAAGACCGGCATGCGTACAAAAATGAAGATGAATATGTAGATTTGGGATTATCCGTGGCCGTAGGCATCAAATGCGCGGAAACTCGGCACACCGCAGATTTATACAAGTCTACATACTGCGACCTCTGCGTTTTGCATGTAAAAAGGCCTCGGTAAAATGTATTCGCATCCTCGCTGGCGTACGGAAACCTGTGGAAAACCCGTGGATTGGAATCGTCCTTCAAATGCGCGCACGTGTTTCTGTCGCTGCGTTGTGTAGAGATGCGCTCCTCCAGTCAAGGTGACACACCAAATCTATATGTGTACGCACATGTAGATATAAAGAAATAGTACACGTAGATACGCGTATGTGTGCGGCGCCTACAGGAGCATGCTGGGCGGACACTACGACCGCACATATATCAGCACCTGTATGGATGTGTAATCCGGTTGTGCCCAAATGTGCTCGTGTCCGCAGACGCAGATATTTCTTCGTGTCATATCGGCCTACAGGCGCACACAGAAGAGAGATGTACACACCATACGACATGTGTGTTTTCAACGATATTCACTGTAGATCTGTTCACCTACGGAAGCGCGAAAGAGACTTCCTGCGTACTAAAGATCCTGTATACATGTGTGGGTGTGGTTGCCTCTTCTTGTGTGGCACCTACGGTCGTGATTTCATCTGCGTGAGGCTGTACTCAAATAATGTTGTATGCCTACCTCATTCTACGTTTTTATGGCAGCTTTGGCACAAGGAAGTTACACAACGGCGTGCGCAGCTGAGGGATAAGCGGAAGACATATCGTGCGCGAAAAAGAGCAATTCTATGGGTGTCTCTATGGCCATGTTCAGATTAGGATGTTCGTGGTTACGGATGTACCGATTACGGCTATATATATATATATATATATATATATTTTTATATATGTGTGTGTATGTCTAAGTTTGTGTACCCATTAGTGGCTCAATAAACAGTTCTTTGTGCACATAATTAAGGTGTAGAGGTGTATATGTATGGATGTAGATATATATATATATGTATATAGCCATATGTACATACACATAAATACGTATGAACTGTGTGTCGCTGCTGGGACGTAAGTATATTTATATATATATATATATGGTTGTATATGGACGCGTGTATTACGGCCACATTTGCGTGAATGCTTTGTACTTACCAACGTCGGACTTGCATACGGAAGGCCTCTGCTGCAACCAGTGCTGCGCAGTGGACAGACACTTTAGTAGGAAGCACGATCGATCTCACACAGAGCACAGACTTCGGCAGTACTTGCTAACCACACACCGCTAACCACACCGGCGGCGTATCCACACAACCTCCGCAGCAAAGTATTCATGTATAAACTGCAGTAGACGCGCGGTCGAGGCAGATGCACTATAGCCTACTACAAGACGGCCACCTCTGTTCCTGCCTCTCTATCTACGCGTACGCATCCGTACCTTGCTCGTAGCAGCCTTAAGCTGGCTACTGATCAGAAACATGCAGACCCTCGAGCACCACTTCTCCACCCATGCGTCAGCAATACCTTTGCAGTTTTGCATCGCCAGTATGCACACATACACAAATATGTACGAGACATCCACACGTATAACGGGGTACCTCTCTGTACGCATACGGCATGGCTGTACACGCAGTATACCTATACACGTGTGTGCGCCCAGGGATTCCGAGCCTCTCCAGTGCGTCCACGACCCAGCAAAACCCGAGCAACTGAGCACCATGGGTATATCTATATGACTATATACACAGTTGGCAAATACGCCCGTGTACACGCAATTACGTATAGACATATATCTAGATTCATACGTATATGTATATATATATGTATATATATATGTGTATATATACATATACGTCTATGTATACGCATACGTGCGTATCACCAGACGTCGCGCATCATACCCGAGGCTTCATTTGGTAGGTACGCGATTCCGTCGCCGTCGCTGACACATACGAATTCTCATCTCTAGCAGCCGCATCCCTGTATAAAGAAAAGCCTCTTCTAGCGTTCTGGCTGTGAGAAGTGTAGGGCTTGTTTCAGGAGCACTCACTAATCTGTGTGTGGCTTTTCGCAGCATCACAGCCCGATCTGCAGGTGCCCTGTTCTCACAGCAGCAGCGCCTACGTGTAGGCTACATGTAAATGCCGTCGTCTTCATGCAGAAGCGAGGGCCGCTGTGCACGTGTCTTCTTTTCAGCAGCCCTTCTAACTCGACGGAAAATATCTCTTGTTGGCTGCGATACTCACAAAGCAGGATCGGCATGGAGAGGGTGCGGGCCAGCGGGACCTTCGACGCGCGCTGGCCCTGTAGCAGAGGTGGAACCGGTTACAGCTTCTCTGGCAGCGGCAGCAGCATTGCCTACGGGTCCTTTGACAGCCGAAGCAGCCCTGCTTAATGTACGACCTGCTGACTTAGCAGTGGCGCCAGCGGTCTTTTTCGCAGCATCAGCAGCATTCCCTGCCCTATCAGCAGTCGCAACAGCGGCCTTCGTCCCCATGTCTTTCACAGCCGAAGCAGCTTCCCCTGTCGTTCTTGCGGTGGCAGCAGAAGCTTCTTTCATCTTCTCATACGCCGCTGCTGAAGTGTCTACCACAGCTTCTTTCGCAGCAGCCGAGATATCAACCACCTTATCCTTCGCTGCTGCAGATGCCTCAATTGTCTTATCCTGTGCTGCTGCAGAAGCATCAACCACCTTATCCTTTGCTGTTACAGACACCTCTTTTATCGTATCCTTTGCTGCTACGGAGGCACCAACCACCTTGTCCTTTGCTGCTGCAGAAATATCAACCACCTTATCCTTTGCCGCTACAGACATCTCCTTTGCCGTATCAATTGCCGCTGCGGACACATCAACCACTTTATCCTTCGCTGCTGCGGACGCATCAACCACCTTATCCTTTGCTGCCACAGACGTCTGGATTGCCGTATCCTTTGCCGCTACGTAGATATCAGCCACCTTGTCCTTTGCTGCTGCGGAGGCATCAACCACCATATCCTTTGCTGCTGCTGACGCCTCTACTGCCTGGTCTTTTGCAGCGCTAGTGACGTCAACCAGCTTGTCCTTCGCTGACGTAGAGGCCTGTAATGCCTTGTCTTTTGCTGTTACGGAAGCATCAACAAGCTTATCCTTCGCTGCTGCAGAGGCCTCTACTATTTTGTCTTTGGCCGCTGAGGAAACGTCAACTACCTTGTCCTTCGCGGACTCACAGGCTTCGACTACCGTGTCTTTCGCAGCAACAGAGGCGTCCTGAATAGCTCCTCCGGCGTAGCCAGCAGCGTCTGCAGCACTTTCCTTTGCGCAGTACGCTTTGAGAGCAGCGGTTTCTGTATCCTGTACACCCATCATTTCTTTGGTCTTGATGGTAGCTCCCTTCCACAGCATCCGCATGTCTTCGACGCCCTTACTAATGTACGACCGAATGGTCTCCCCTGTCTGCTGCGCTGCTGTCGACGCCTCATCGGCGATGTATGCCGTGTCCTCTTTGAGAGTTCCCAGCAGATTAGACGCCTCCTCAAGGCCCTGTGAAAAATATGAAGTAACACTGCCGCTTTTTTCAGAGTCTCCTGCATCTTCTTCGCTCCCTTCGTCGTGTGTTGCTTCACCCTTTGCTCCTGCTTCCTCTCCTGCCCCTCCTCGTCCCCCTCTGTCTTTTCTTCCTTCTGCTGCTACAGATGCTTCGGCTGCTGCTGCGTCTTCTTTGGCCTCCTGCGCTGCTTTGTGTGCGTCCGCCGCCTGCTTCATTCTTTGTCGGGCTGCTGCTGCTTCTTGCTGCGCTCTCTCTCTCATCTCCCCCGCTGCAGCAGCCTCCTTCTCTTTCGCTTGAGCTACTGCGCTGTCCTTGGCCTGACTGAGTCGCGCTCGGGCATCAGTAGCGGCAGCAGAAGACGCCGCCTCTTCAGCATTGCTGGCCTGCGGTCCCTCATCAGGGTCCGGAGCAAAAGCCTCCTTAACTGCCTGCAAGCTCATATAGCTGGTGAAGTGGTTGGCAACTTCAGACGTCGCAGACACACCGGCAGCACTCTCTGCGTTCCAAAGACTTCCCACTTTAGCAAAAAATCCTTCATCTTCCTTCCCCTCTTTCTCGGATGTTGTTCTTCCTTCTTTTGCTGTACGTCCGGCTGCTTTTTCTCCCGCTGCTGTTCCTCTCGCTGTCGCTGCGGTGGCCTTTTCGCCCGCCGTTATTTCGGCGGTAGCAGCTGAAATTTCAAAGCGTAAAGAAAGACGGGTGAAGACACGAAGGCCGGGGATGCACGCACAACTGCTTATCTCTGTTGTCAAACAGCCGCGTAAACACTACACATCGACACAAACCTACACATGTACACCTCCACATACAATACACACACAGAAAGATCCAGTAACACACGGCGACGTTTGCGTGTACAGAGACTTGTGCGCACGTGTGTGTGTGCACGTATATATTTACCATTCGTCAGCGCTGGCAGATCAACTGCACCAAGAGAAAATGATAGGCGGTACAGAAGCAACCAATTTCCTACGTCTGTATGTGTGATTGCGTGTTTACTATTCATCGGCGCAAGAGGAAAGCAACAGCAAGACAAAAGCAACCTGGTTCAGTAAACGAAGAAGTGGATCCTCCCTTTTAATTCAACAAAACGACCAAATACACCCAGGAGATGCACGGAGGTCTGCACACTTGCGTATAGAAGCCCACACTGGCATACATGTGGCTATGTAGACGTTAAATAGGAACCCGTACCCCAACACAGAACTACGCAGATATGTGAATATATGTTGTCCGATTGTTCCACACGATGGAAGGACGATGTGCTCGATACGGCCACGTGTCGTGGAGGGACCTGGAGACGGCTAGCTGCACTACAAGTACACATGCGCCTGCAGGACGTACACACCTTGTTTAACTGCGTACATATGACTACGTGTCTCAACCATACATACACATATATACGAGTCTGTTCACATAATACTCGTCTTGGTATAATTATGATGTAGTGTGTGGATATATTGAATGTGAATATTGCCGTATACATGGAGATAGATGACGACGTAGACCGAGACGTGGACGCGGATGCAGATTTTCAAAGCTGCGCAAGAAGTGGCTTACGAGATCCTGTCGTAGACTCCGCACTTTCTGCATTTCCCATTCTGCAGGACACAACAGGCATACTTAAAAAAATCTTGTCCACAGGCGTATACCTTACAGATATTAAGCGTAGAGCGTACCTATATATATATACACATGCGTGCGCGTACACGTAGACGTACGTATGAATATCTGTGTGTACAGATAGTTACACACTAAGGTGTCCATATACAGATATAGAAGAGAAGCCACACGCACTCCTATCCACACACAGAGAACTCACCACCGCAGATCGTACGTGCATGCGAATATACGGATACATACGTGTAGGGAATAAAAACCACATTCCCCCCTGCCCACCTTGGTTCACATGCACATTTAATATCCTGAAAACACACGTATATGTATGTACGTACATTGTTGTGTGTCGTTGTAACTTTTGCCCGTATATAGAAGCAGGTATGTATGCAATGTAGAGGCATCTGCGCAGGTCCTACGAACACTGCATACTTATGCAGAGCGTGGTGCTCCGGTGGAACCGGGGTCCTGAGAGCCAGGGAGGAAGAGATGCAACCACCGGAGTGACCTGCACCGCATAGGTGCAGTAGTATTACACTCGTCCTAACGAGATGATTTCCTCGTGTCATGTGGCCGCAACCGTGCACAGACACGTACAAGTGAAAGAAGACGAGGGCACAACGAAAATCATATTTTTAGAGACGGACAACGTATACGAGCGAACCTAAGTATACGCCAACGCGCAAATATACTACCACCGGTATACACGCGTCGGAACTAAGTTGCTAGCTTTCTGCTGGATACTTAGGTACACCTACGTATCAGCTATAAAAATGTACATACATACCAGTTACAGTACACCGGGACGGCAAGTTTGGCAAGGACAACTAGTTCACTCCGGTTTCTCGTTTTACACGTAGACGCAGGATACAAATTTGATAGTCGGTTACGGTTTGATCTTTCTGTTCCAAGGGTACAGTGGAGGTGGTAAAGCCTGCGCTCACAATAAGAGAGGTCGATGTAAATATCTAGGAAAACGTGGGGGGTTGAAGATCATATGTTGCTGCAGACTGTCCGCCATACTTCATATGCAAGGCGGAGTGGTGCACAGAAGCAGAGTACATACCCTGGTCAACGCTGCTGCGTATGAGCACTAGCTGTGTCCAGTGAGGCAGCACAGCTAGCAAAAAAGTGATACGCTTCTCAAGGTATGTATGCGAGTGTACTAGAAGATAGTACTACACTGCCAAAAATAGATACGCATAACTCTATGCCTGTATGCTGCTGCGACGTACTGGGATTCAATGGATGACTATGTAACAAATAGGTCTATACGTGTAGATGAACGTAGCTATGCCGATCCAGTGCAGAAGGAAGCACAACGGAAGAAACGATATGTAGCTATGCGTCCACGTGCAAATACGACGTCTGTGCACACGTACGCATACATGAGGAAAATCAAGAGTCACCCGCGTCTATGCCTGCAGAACAGATGCGAACTTCGTATGCGTCCATTACGTTTACATTATCAGAGGCGAGAGAGCCCAGGGATGTATTTATAGGTAGGGGCCAACATATGTCGACATTTGTAAGATCGGGTGCAGTTGCCGCCGTCTGTCCTCAGTTGGCTCGCGCAAAGTTCCCCGATTTCTTCCAGAATACTGGTAGACGCCGAGACGTAACTTTGTATCTGGGCACTGTCGATTTGCTGTCGCCGTGTTGACTGCTCCCTGCTGCTCGTGTTCCTGCCTGTCATAACTGCTGCACATCCATCCGCCTCCCCCTTCAGGTTCGATAACATAGCAGAACACGATGGGAGACCTTTCTAATTAGTTGCTACCAAATTGTAACGACGACAGAAAAAAAAAACCTGCAATAGCAAGCGGTGCAGCTTCTACAGCCGTTGTTGCTGTCCGTGTCGCTAGTGCTGCTGATGCTGCTGGTGTTCGTGCAGCACACTTCTCCGCATGCTCTGCACCCAGAGCTTCACGTTCGTCTCTTCCCTCCTCCTCTGCCTGCATACGGAGAACTCCATGGATCCGTCCGCGAACAAAGAACGCTGCTCTACGTGTGTCGAGGCACAACACCAGAGAATCTCCCACTCAACACCGCCTCCGCCCGTGCTGCTTCTTCCTGGTCACCTCTTGCTCCTGCTGCTGCTGCCGCTCCTCGTGCTGCTGCTGCTCTTCTTGATACACTACGGCTCGCGCTGACGCCGCTGGTACTGCTCTACATCTGTAGCCTCTGCATCTGCTGCGGCTGCTGTTGTTTCATCATGTTGCGTCTCTGCTTTTGCGCCGAAGATCTGTTCGGAAGCCCACGTGGGATGAAAGCTTGCTTCTAAAGCAAGCATCCTTCGCTGACTGGTGTGGATTCTGAAAGATGTGCAGAACTGTGACGGCTCGTGCTGACGCCGCTGGTACTGCTCTACATCTATAGCCCTACTATCGTAGGGCTATGGGGGGAAGTAGCTTCAGCAGCAGCTGCGGCCGCAGCAGCACCAGCAGCGCGGGTAGCGCTAGCGTACGGCGTCAAAAAGTCTGCAGAAGCTTCGTATGTGCACCTCTGTACGTTTCTGCTCCATACGACCACCATGTCGAGTCTCTTGAATCACCGAAGTGTGGACATCTACAGCTGAGCGTGACACAGAGCCGCACGAACAACCACCACACGAGTGGCGGCCAACACAGTAGTACTAGCCAGAGCAGACGCCTCAGAACTGCAAGTCGCAGCAGCAGCTTCTACAGCGACAGTAGCAGCGGCGCCACGCCCGCCGCAGTTGACACCGGCAGGTGAGCCTCTGCAGTAGCAGCAGCGAGCGCTGCAGCAGGACGCACTGCACAGCGGCCGCAGAGACGAGCGAGACAACAAGAAGGCCGCGGTCGAAGCTTGCGCTTTAGAGTAGAACGTGAGACAAAAGCGAAATCGAACAGGCAAATCTAGTGGGCTTACGAAGTTGCAGCAGCACCGAGCATGAGGTTAAAGTAGCAGCAGAAGCAGCACTAAAAGAAGTGCACAAGCATAGCAGTTCTGCAAGTACTCACTGCAATGGGCGGTCTCGAGGCACGGCGGCAGAGCAAGCGAGTGAAGCCGCCGCAGCAGCCGCAGCCACTCGCCTCACAACGGAGCTCGCTGCTGTGCTGCTATGCAAGAAGAAGATGGAAGCCCGCCGTCGGGCCCTCTACGGGATGTGATGGTAAGAACGCCGAATACCTCCAGCGGACAAAATGCACCGTGGAGACACGAAAAGGGCGCGTATCAACCCAGACGTATGTGTAACTTCTCTATAGCGCAGATACGTACACGTGTACATACATGTATATATGCGTACACGTAGATGTATATCTATATCTTGAGGGCCACTGTTCCTTTCCGGCCGTATCCGCCGCGCCATTCTTTCTGGAGGGCATGAAGCGGGCGCCGTGCTGCACGTTGCAGGAGTTCAAAGAAGGAAAAACTAGTAAAACTCTTTGAGAAATGTACAGGAGCAGCAGAATTAGAACTTTTCGTTCAGAGCAAACCGAGCGGTACTTTTACTCGCGCTCGTACGCGACGCGTGCAGCTCTCCCACCTGAGGTCCTCTCTTGCGGGATTTTTCCCATCGTCTCGATCCGCTAGATTAGAGGATATATCTGCGTACTACAATATATCCATTCACGTCTGTACAGTCACATTCAACATGAACGTGGTAAAAGATAACATATCTGCACCTGCATCTGTATAGTGATGTTGAAGAGATAATGTACATAGACGTACGCTCTTACATATGTCTCACTACGTGTGTACCAGGCCTGACGCTACTGTAGTATGGGCTTTTTGTACACGCGTACAGCTCGCGAGTTGCCGAGCTGACAGCCAGTAAGGACGTGTTCACCGATGTCTGTTTCTGCGTGTATCTTTTGAGATAGTGGACAATGGATGAGGTGTTCGGGGTTTCGCTAATACGGCGCACCAGAAGGAGCTCATGGAGCTCACACACGGGCGTGTCCAACGATAGTCAGCCGCACACGTGCATGTGGTTGTACGCACTTCCCCGTAGTTACCCTTATATATATTAGCTATCTAGACACTCCTAACTCTCCCCGTACATACACATGTATAGGGATTGACAGATATATGTGTGTGTTCTGTTGACATATATATGCGTGTACTTGGTCGTGCACATGCGCCTCGTCAGATACCTTTTCACGCAGCTGTCCTTGCATGTGCCCACCGCTACAACGATACAGCTTCGCTGTAGATGCAACACGTATTTTGAGTTGTACACATACATTGTATCCGCGCCTACCTCCATGGACTTATAAATGCGCGTACACATATATACGCATGTGGACGCTCTTTCTCACTTTTTCTACGTACCTTTTTGTGCAAGCCTGTGCACAAAGGGAGAGGCGGAGCCGACTGTATTAGGATGGAAAGAGAGATTTGTGGGACAAGAAAACGAAATGCTTGGGCCACGTACATCATTTTTGTTCTTTCGTCGTCGCAGAAAGACACTTGCTACCGGTGAACGTGTTACGGTTGAATTCCGTGCACAATCTTTACAATCACATATTTATGTACTCCTTGCGAGAAGCACTCCTTCGTGGACGCTCTGACATTTTCAAGTATACACTTTTGTGTGTACATATATCTTTTCCTCCGTGGTACTTTTTGCATCCCCGACGGACCTCGCCTATTGGGAGTATGGCCTCTTTTCTAGGAAAACTCCACGTTCTTTGAGGGACCAGCTATGGAAGGCCGGTGAGCGTTTAGTCGTTCACAGCGTCACAAATGCATCACTTTTCCGCCTCTGAAAATAGGAATAGGCTGGTTCATACACAACTGGACATCTGCGCTCGTGACACTGTATGCACACAGGCACCTGCGCATATGTGTGTACGTGTCTGCACAAGTTCTACGTGAATATATAAAAGTGCCTTTTTCCTCATCGTAGGGGTCCGAAACATAGAAGTCTGCGTGTGCATGGTAATAAAAGTACTGTCGATTCTCCATGTGCGTACGTGCGTTCTCCTCAGAACACCGGCGTGCAGGGTGATGAAGCTGCGTTTCAGCTATACATATATGTATATATGTAATATATAATCCTGCGAGTCCATTCAGATACCTGCAAGTGCAACGCCCCAACAGTCGATATCCTTGTGCTTTACGACGGCGTGTAAGCGGACGCGTTCGGAAGATTCAGTCGTACAAGTATATGGCATCTTTGAGAGGGCGGAAGCAAACGTAACTTTTCCACCTTTGAATATAAGCCGCTTGTCAGTACAACAGCGCGGACCTGGCTTTCTTAGCTCTGAAAAAGACGCAGTCTGCTGCCTGTGGGCTTCACTCACGTCGCACGAAGAAAGCGTACACGTCTCCTTCGTGTATACATTGCATTAGTTCTTTTGCAGGCGTGCCCACGCGATGCCACACAGGGCTGCGTCTGAGTAGTGAAGAAAAAAGTCTTAGGAGGGAAAAAGTGGACAGAGCACAACAAAATAGAAGGCAGGGGCTCAAATGTGTATAGTTACGCACACATGCATACATATATACACACGTACATATCTACGTGTACGGAGGTACACGTATGTGTATACATACGAGTATCTCCATGAATCTATTTGTATACGTAATATCTATGTTTTTAAATGTGTATATGGATGTCGGCATATGTGTGCGGTTGTGGGCGAGAGAATATAATACCGATTGTTGAGGGCTTCTCTCCTCGTCTCTTGTATTTGTTTCACGCTTGCTCATTACGAATACTAGTGGATAGTTTATGTAGCGGTATGAAAGGATAACTGCTGTTTTCCTCCTTCTTTTTTCACTCCACTCTCCTGCCCTCTTTGTAAGTGTACCTAATAACAACTGTAAAAGTGACGAGAAAGCAAATGTAGAGACCTTCTTCATTTTCCATTCTTTGTACATCTCCCTGTCTCATTCCATGTGTGTATACATATATATATATGTATATATACAACCGACTGTCCTCCTTGTGTCTAAATGTACAAATCCACATGTGCGTACGTGTGTGTTCGCCATTCTTTTTCTTTGGCTTCACACCGTGTACCAGTTATGTGTGTCCTTCGCCTACTTATATTCTATATGTGCTGTGTAGATCTATATTTGTACACATTTTCTTCTTTCCGTGGCTTTCGGATACATGTGTGTTTTTATATATCTACAGGCTCCGTGCTTGCTTCATGTGTCTATCTATATATGGACATAAAATCTCTGTGTGTGTCTGTTTATACCCTGTTCTTGCACTATGTGTCCCCCTCTGTGTGTGTGTCCGTCTGTACTCTCTTCTTCCCCTGTGTATTTCTGTCTGTACAGGAATGCATGTGGCATGCACTCAGACGTCTTGCCGTCTCACATGCGTGCGAACCGGTGTGTTGTTACATTTTTCTCCCGAACATCCATTTTGTGTATCCCGTTCGCCGCGTTTTTATGGTGGCACACACGCCCACTCTTGCAAAAAGAACTGGACCACATGCATTATATTTGCGTGTGAGTATGCACGAGAGACAGCTTTTCCCTCTGTTTCTTGCAGGACTAAAGGAGAAAAGATTTTTGCCTTATTAGCTGGCCACCCTGTCCTTTTTGTCTGTTGTCCTCGTTTTCTCCATGGCTGTCTCCAAACCTACGTATCTGTGTGTGACATGCTTGTGTAAACACACGTGTAAAGATACACTTGCATACACACATACTCATGTACATATATGTGCAGGCGGGTTATACGTATATGCAACTACGTTTGTGTATCACTGTTTGTGCATTAGCTAATGCATCTGTACGCTGAATAATTATGTGTCAGAGACATTGTAAACAAGGAAGTTTGTTTGTGGTGCTGTATATTTTGATGTTCTGCAGGCGGGTGGTGTTTGTTGTAATGCATACGTGCCGCACAACACTCGGCGAAAGTAAAGAGAGCCACCGTTTTACTTGAAAAGGGGAACGCGTGTTCAGGAGAGGACAGAAGACGGACGAATTTTGCTGCGCTGTCTTCTGCAAACAAACGCTCCACCAGAAGACGGCGCGCTGCTGCTAACTCGAACTCAATCTTGCCTTAGAATTCCTCGAAAGGGACACAGTAACGAGCGACGGCTTTGTTGCGTCCTTCCCCTCCACACCTGCTTTCACTTCACTTATACACACACACACGCTTGCATATATCGTTATACGTATATACATATATGTGTTCGTTACGAAAATAACGACAGGCATGTATTTCTTTCCTATTCGTAGCTACACGTATACATGTAGAGATATATATGTGAGACATCAAGGTAGAGAGATATATATCTGTTGACTTCTAACTGCATGCATGAACGTATACAACTCGAATAGATACAAGTGTGTGTTCAGCTACATTTGCACATGACGAGGAGTCCATACAACGTTACACCTGGTTTTTGACATCTGAGAAAGTCACGAGTTCAAATTTCTTTCCCGTCCTCCTCCTCTCCAGATGGAATTCCAAGCTCTACAACTTCTGTGCTAGACAGACGCGGATGCGTGCTTGACAGCGTCGCTCTGTGGCTCTTCGCTTCTAGGCTTGCAGCAGAAGGACCGCAGCGGGAAGATAGCAGGAGCATCCGAAGAACAGAAGCGTCACCACCTGCAACGACAGCAGCGCAACTGCCAACCGCAGCAGCTGTCTCAGCAGCAGCAGCAGTCTCAGGAACAGCAGTGTAAACGACTGCTATTATACGGCCTGAAGAAGCAGCGGCAGCAACAGAAAAAAGACAATAAGGACAGCAACAACAAGTGCAGGAGGACTCCCTTCAACCTCGGCAGGAGAAACACCGACAGGTTGAACAGCAGTAGCGCCAAGAGCGCCTCCACGGCATGCGGAATAGCAGCAGCACAGCCAGTTACCAAGAAACAGAGAAAGCGGATCCTAGTCGGTGTCGCTGTCGCTGCAGCTCTCGCTGCTTACCTGAAGATCGCCGTGCGCAGCGTGTGCCAACCCGCTGCGCCTCCATCTTCAGCAGCACAAGCTTACTTGTTTTTTCAACGTGCCTCCTCTATTCTGCCTTTTCTTCTCCTGCTATAGGTGTTAATTCGCCCCCAAAACTTCTCCCATTCATCGTCATTCCTTCTTTGTCTCCTCCTCTTCGACTCGCTTCTTCACACTCACTCTTGCTCTTTCTCGTTTTCACTGTAATTTCGTTTCTGTGTCTGCATCCTTTTCCTTCTTCGCTCGGTCACTTGCCCTCTCCTTCTTCTTCTTCTTCTCAATCTTCTTCTCTTTGTCACTTCCTCTGTTTGTTCGTTTCTCTCCGTGCAACTTGATGCAGGAACCGGTCGTCCTGATTCTGCTTTCCCTTTGTCAAATGTCATACGGACAAGTTCGTCTGCATTTGTACTTGTATCTCTCTCCCTGTCTCAACCGTCTCTCCCCTTTTCACTGTTCTCGTTCCCCTTCTCCCGCTCTTCGTCGTCTTCCATCGTGTCTTCCTTTTCTTCCTGATTTCTGCCTCCTCGTCGTTGTCCGTTTCTTTCTTCGTTTCTTGCTCTTCGTATACCCCCCGCAGCAGCAATGCAGCTTTACGTTGTTTCGTCGGAGAGGCTCCTGGAGTATCTGCGGGCGTCCGCGCCTTCTTTCCACAACTCTTGGTATCTGGGTGTTGTACTTACCCTAGTAGGCTCTTTTGCAGGAGCTTTAGGAGATAATATTGTGCGTCTATCCTTTGTTAAAGTAAGGAATCCACATTTCCACTACACCTAAAAATATACATATGTATGCGTGTGTAGAGAGTATGCGTATCTCTCTCTAATGTACATACATGTGTGTATGTAGAACTGGCCTCGTAGGATCCTTTGCAGGAACTTTAAAATAACGTATGGTGCATCTGCCCTCCGCTAAAGAAACGTTTCCAGATCTCTGCTTCTGTGCCGACCCGGCAGTACATATGAAATACGTAGTTACATACACGTGTACATACGTATGCATGTGTGCCTCATCCTATCTCTCCCTTTCTATCTCTCTCTATAATACATACTTGTGGTGGTAAGCCTTCTAGGATGTCGTGCACTAACCACGACACAATAGTGCTGCGCCTCTCACATATGTCAAGATAAGAAGTCTTCGTTTTTCTATGAGTCTGCGAAATTTACACAGGAATATATTTTTGTGTATGTACCTCTCTCTGCGTGTGTGGACGTGCTTTTGTATGTCTCGCCATATATCGACCCATACCTACGTGTAGACGCCACGAACGTCTGCGTACTTCTCAACGTATTTCTTTGTCTTAATATGCGAGTAATACACTTCGTTCAACGATCTGCTCTGTTCCATCCGTCTCTACGAAGCATCTGAAATTTCTTGACAGGAGCGAAGAACACATACTTGTCGTTAAAGACTTCTTTTTGTAAATTGGTATCTGTCCGGTCTGCCCATAGTAATTCTACGTGCATCTTCACACACAGCTGTACATGAAGAATCTCTGTATGTATGTCCCCGCATGCACTTTTCCTGGAGGCGATATACACGTGCACTTACATATCTATATATGTATACGTACGAGGTGTATACGCGTGTATATATTTGTATGTGTATATATACACATATATATGTATTTTTAGAGATATATATATATATATATATATATATTCGTTCCACTCTCCATAGATATACTTGCGTATCTCCGTGCCCCTCGGGTGACTACGTTCCTACCCACCTGCCCATACGTTGAATACGACTTTTCTTTGCAGGAGCGGCGACGGACGCTGGGAGCGACGCGGTCGTTGCACCGGCGGCCTCTCTGGCTTCTGGGCTTTTTCCTTTCGGTCATCGTGAATCCCCTTCTGACGATACTTTCTTTGAAATTTGCTGCTGCAGTAAGCAGTCATCTACATTTAACAAAGCTACCGCATAGAGAAATAGATCATCCCACAAATCCAGAAACACAGCGACGCGCGCCCTCTGTTTCTCTGTTGTTCTTCCTGTCCCCCTGTTTCTCTCGGTCATCCTGGTTCCCCCGTTTCTCGTTCTTCTCGCTCCCTCTCTCAAACGGTTTTTTTGCAGCACCTTTCTGCTGCACCACGCAAGCATGTGCATCATCCACTCTTCCTCCAAGACATGAACGCTTCGCTTTCGGTAGTGCAGTTTCCTCATGAACTTCGTTTCTGAGAATATGCACTTCAACGGGAAGTAGCCGCGTTATGACAAACGAGCACTGTCTAACCACCCACTGTGATAGCACAGGGTTTCCCAAGGCGCACCCGTGTGGTCCACACGTTCGTCTATACATGTATGTATCTTTACGTACACATGTAGATATATATCTGCTTGAGTATTTTGAAGGGCGATGCGACATGCAGGTGTACGTACTTCAGTGCGTACCTATAAGAGACAAACTTGTTGTTTATTTTCGACAAGAAATAGTTCCTACGCTCTTCCTCACGTATTCGCAGGCCATTGTCCTCCCGTTCGGGGGGATGCACATATTCTGGAATGTGCTGCTGGTGGGGTATCTACTACGAGAGAAGCTGCTCATGGAAGATATCTGCGGCTCGCTGTCAATTTTAGTCGGCGTCTGCCTCGTCATCTCCTATGGCCCACACGAGGCAAGTCCCTTGCTACTGTTAAAGCAGAAAAGGTGTTTGAAAACCAGTGGCGAGTTGTGAGAAGAAGAAGCGAGGAGGAAATGGGAAGGGGAGGCGAAATGAGAGGGAGAGGAGGAGGAGGATGGAGAAACGAGTTAATGGAGAAGTGAGAGGAATTGTTGTTTCGTGCCTGGGACCGCCTCTCCCTTTCACGCACTTTTTTGGATAAAGTATACATACCTGTATTTGTGTGTGCGTAGGTGTGTATTTGGAGAAGGCGGAAGGAAAGGAAGAAATGACGGGAAGAGGAAAAAACTTTCTTTTCTTGCGCTGGGGGCAGTCCGTCTCGAGGTGCAGTCCCCGTAGGCGTAGTATGGAAAATAACGTCCTACATAGAAGTGAATCAGCGAGTTCTTCTATATCTATAATGTGTCCGTATAGGCAAGTAACGTATACACTTATAGGTGCATATAGATATACATACACTCATAGAGAGAGACAGGGAGAAATTTGAAGAGGCAGGTGTATATGGGTACTCGTGTACGTGTATGTGACTTAGTATACCAGCTCTCTGCATACGTGCATACGTATATGTCTAGAAAGTGTAGACGGAATAGATATTGTATACACAGGTTAATGCAGGCGTATGCGCAGAAAAATACCCACAAACTAACACATACATATATATACGATCAAATATGCTACCACGTACACGCACGGCTGTACTTCAGGCGAAAGAGATGTGTACAGGTGCTTTCTGAGTATACCTCACTGGTATCTCGTAGTACAATAAATTTAAAACGTCTACTCACATATGTATATTTGTAAGGGAATTCTACATGTATTTACACCTGTGTGTACGCACAGAGCAGACATGCACCTGTATAGACGTGGAGAGAGACAGAATGAGGGAGCGAGAAAAATCTTTTGTACTAAGCCGAAGTGGATTTTTTTTGAGGCCTTAAATTGTCTCTCTGCGGGGATTGATTCGTGCTTCTGTGCATCTCTACATCCCTCCCTATACCGTCTCCCTTTTTAAGAGTGAATCAGACGGGGTAGCGGCTAACGGTGCCACTTGTGCAGACACGCGGGCTGCTGTGAAGATGCGTATACACCTACGTATGTCCATCGTGTGCGGCACTTGTTCAATTCCCTGCAAGCACGCTCCCTTCTTCAGAGTCCATACATCATATACCTACGTATATATGCTTGTACATACGTATATTCGCGTACGTGTTGACACACATGTATGTCTACGTACGCGTATGCACCTCTGTGTGTGTGCCGACGT
The DNA here is from genome assembly GCA_000727475.1 of Sarcocystis neurona. NCBI lineage: Eukaryota > Apicomplexa > Conoidasida > Eucoccidiorida > Sarcocystidae > Sarcocystis > Sarcocystis neurona. The sequence goes on along the minus strand of KL647303.1, from coordinate 818,801 downwards.
TTGCGTGCATGCGTGTGTACGTTTCTGTATCTTTGCCTGTATGCGCATTACATGATTGTGTTCAAGATCTCCCACTTGTATTAAGTTTGCGCGTCTTCCGCAGCTGTTTCATCGTCTCCCTGGGTCCTCTCATCTGTGGTCAAAAGTCACCGACGTGCAGCGTATTCTCCTTCGTGTCCTACAGGATGATTGTTTCGACACCTCCCCTCATGTGGATCTCTTTCTTGCTTTAGGTTCCTACTTATCCACTCTCTTCTCTCGCCTCCCTCGCTGTCCAGCCAACTTTTACGCTCTACCTGCTGGCCGAAGCCACCTGCGTGGTTGTCTGTCTAGCGGCCTCTGCCGATTCGTCCTTTTCTCCTCGTTCTTCCTCTTCTTCTTCGTTCGCATCGCCTCATCTCAAGAACTTCTCTTCTTTTGGAGCGGACGCTGCACTCCGGCTCGAGCATCCTTCTCACCCGCAGCAGCAGCTGCATCTCGAACAGCCAAATTCAGGAACGCCCGCAGGTGTTGCTCTGCGGAGTCAGGAAGCTAGTGGCAGCAGGAGCGGCAGTTCGTGCGACTTGGCATCGGAATCTGCCTCTCTCGTCCACTCTGGCGCATTTTTCCCGCCTGCTGCAGTTGCAGCACCAGCAGCAGACGAGGCGGGGAGAAGAGCGAAATCAGCAGCACCCGCGGCAGTGCTAGTCGAGGCGGGGAGGTTGTCAGCGTTGGCTACAGTGCAACAGCGAGTGCCTTCGTGGTTGCGGCGCTTTTCTGTTCCCGTCTTGAGTGGGATGTTCGGAGGACTAGGCAATCTCTCAGCAAAGGGATTGGTAGAACTTTTGGGAACACAGGGTCTGCACCAGTCCCTATGGAGCAGTGAATTTGCTGTGTGTCTGCTTGCCACGCTCCTTTTCTGCTCTCTGCAGCTCCTGTACCTTAATCTTGCTCTGTTGAGGTAAGACAAGGGAACGACGAAATGGACAGGAACGAGGTGCAGAAGAGGAACAGCGGGATAGCTACGTAACATACGATAGAGTACATAGGTCTTAACGTAGCGCGTTAAAACCCTTGAATGGTGTACGTATAGCAGCTGTGTCACTGTGTATGGATAAGGTGTCGGCGGGAAAAGGTAGAGTACGTCGACCGCGGGCGATGTAGGGGGACGCAGCTGTACTTGACTGTGTGTGTTTGCTCGGTATGAGTATTTTTGCGTGCTTGCTTTGCGTGCGCGGAGGCGTTGGTCTCTATGGTAAAATTTTTCTCGGTTTGGGTTTTTTTGTATTTTCTGGCGGCAGACCGACGTGTGCTCCGGTCGCTTGTGCGGAGGGGCCATCTGTAATGAAGAGGTCTGGGAGCTCCCTTTTCCTTTCGTTTTCGCCGCTGCCTTCCCCGTTATTGTCCACGAGTGATTCTCCCCATTTAATCCCCACTTTCTTCGCCGTCCCTCCCCCCGAGTGTCTACTCTCGCGGACTTCTAATGCCCCGCGTACACGTATAGATAGTGAGCAAAAGACGAGTACGCAAATTCGTCAAAATCTAGCAGACGTGCCCGTTTGCAGAAGAGTGTATATTGTGAGTATGGACGTGTGTGAGGAGTAGACATATGTAGGGATATAATGTAGGCATATATGTAAATATGCAGCCCCAGACTCATCCGCTTGTCAGCTGTGAAGAGGCATGTACGTATATGGACGGTGAGGTTCCTGTGTGACGGCGTGCGTGGTGCTTCGTTCTCGCTTTTTTCGTACTTGTGCCCTAAGTTTTTTTTTGTGACGTTACAATTTGCCTTTTGCTCCATTTAACAGTTTTTTTTCCCTCGGGCCACAACCGTATATCGGGAGGTTCTTTGTCGTGTACAACTGTCTGTGGAGAGGGAAGTGGAGGACAGCAAAGCAGACGAGAAAAATAGGTGGATTCGCGTGTACAGAGAAGGACAATATATCTACCTCCACGTAAACTTTTCTCTCTATGGAGCTGTGAAGAGGTGCACGCGAGTTTCTTTGAATGTAGTGAATACTGATACACCTTCGTATACACCCGCAGGTAACGCTCGGTTTGGAAGAAACTGGAAGCGTTTCAAGAGAAGCCTACGGGGTGGGGGTACACTTACACATGGATAGAGGGAGAGAGAAACGACCGGAACGAGCGTCTGTGCGTGGGGAAGCGTTGCGGTTTTCACGTCCCCTTCTGCTAACGCTGCTGTTGCAGGCACGAGGCGAAGCTCGCGGTGCCAGTGATAAACGCTACGTTAATAGCGAGCGGATCCCTGGGAGGGTTGCTACTTTTCAGAGAGTACGAAAATATGTCGGCTGCACAGCTCACCATTTTCGGTGTCGGTATTCTTCTTGTAATAGGGGGGATTGCCGTCCTGGCTGCCGCTCCGTCAGGGGCTGTTGCCAAGGCTTCGCAGCCGGAGTTGTTTGCACAGCGTCTTGGGGAACTCGACGGAACAGATGAGGAAAGGCAAGTCGTTGGGGTAGTACAGAATCATGAAGGGTGCCGATCCCTGTGGATGTCTTCCTTTACATTTGTTTGATGTAAGTGCGTATAAGATGTCTTTGTGTACATTTGTTTGATGTAAGTGTGCATAAAAAGGGAGTGAGATCGCGATCGCTGCAGGTGCTTGTGGTGGTTTTGGGAAGGAAGGGGATATATGTTACAGACGTGCCTACGCAGCCGGTGTGTGTGTAGACGTAGATGATTGTGGACGCTAGTGGTGCGGGCGTATTTGTACGTTTAAACGTACCCACCTACATCAAAAGTGTGGCTTACTTGCTGCGGAGTTCGCAGGAAACAATCGTTGTCTATCTCTTCCTATATGAGTAGACGTATATCTCCGCGGGTGCAGTTGTGCGTGTATGTATGGATGTGTTCGTTCCACCTCTCATCAATTGCAGAAAGTAGGTTAACTCTCTCCCTAATCATTTGTATACAAGTTTGCACACGTGCCTCAACATATTCTTGTATTTTCTTCCCTCTGCGTACGTGCACGCAGACACTCGTAGGTCTCTACGCGTCCTTCGTCCTTGTCTGTGTCTCGCTTTTCACATATGTAGACACATGCGCATAGATACACATTCATGTGAGAAGTGCACGTGAGGACCTGCTTCAGTAGAGCATGTGTTACTGTAGTCAGAACACAAAGGAACATAATAATGTGACAGAATTTTAGACATCAGCGTAGGTGAAATCAGGAGGACGATACACCTCTCTCTATATATGTATCTACAGGTAAGCGACGACATATGTTTTTTGTGCGTTGTGTCTTGTGCGTGAATCTATAAGTCTGCTCTTTGTAAATATAATTTGTAAGTACCAGTACTAAAAAGAGACTATACGTGCGTTATGGATAAACACCACTTTTTTGTTGAGTCGGCCAGCAGAAACGAGGAAAGTAGCTGTGTTGACGTGCTTTTGAAATCGGCGTGGAATGACGTGTGACGGGTTGAGGGGACAGAAATAGCTGTAGCTCCGATTTTGTACGGAGCGGGGGTTTGCTGCATTGTTAATCATGTAGGATTCAATTTTCATGGATTGTGCGATGCACACGTCTTACCCTCGTTAAATGAAAGGACATTTTGAGCTGTCGATGGCACTCGTTCTCGGTCTCGTGGTATGCCGCGTGTGTGGTTCTTCTTGACAGAAGCCGGCGTTTTCTCTTCCCTTTGTCCAAAGTCGTTTTTCGTGTTCGAGATCTACGCGGCAGGCTGAGCTTGTAAATAACTACGGGGCTTCACAAATTTCTGTGACTTACTGGCGAGAATACGTGTGAACGTTCTATCATAGTTTCTCGCATCCTCGCTGTGGTGTTGCTGTTCTTACAGAATTGCTCTGGGATCGTTCTTCACCTGTCCTCCGCCATACCGTCCAGAGAGCGCTTTCTAGTTCGTCTCATTCGGATCAAGTGTATCCACTGTCCCACACACTGGGTTTACAGTGTCGGCGTCTAGCGTGAGGTAATTGTATAGGTATGTGCATGTGTTTGTTGTGTGTACGCGTGAAATAAAAGACACGTTTGTTCTAATGTATGTAGTTTTGTCCAGACGTAGGTGTGTCACGCATGCTTGTGGGTGACGAACGCCCCCGTGTTTACCAGGAGACATGACACACGTCCACGAGGTTCACGTCTTTGCGTGAAGCAGAAGCGCCCCGGCAGAGTCTCAGGAAATACCCTACACAGCTTTGTCCCATTTTGCGTTAGAGTTTTTCCACATGATGTCGTAGAGGAATCTGAATTTGCATTGCTACAACACTTTTTTGGTGGTAGCTGATCTGAGTCTTCCGAGGCGTCGCCGTTCTTCTTAAGAGGCCAGCTATATGCAACGTCACACGGGAAACCGCGTCCAATGTGTAATTGTTTATGAATTTGTAGATAGAATGGACGAGATACACCCAGGTGCTTCTCCTAAGTTTTTTATGTGAACGTACCAGGTTAACCCATTGAGTATTAATTCTGCCGTGAGAGATGCCGCTGTTATAGTGGACATAGATGGAGTTTTTGTTGCTTGAAAAAGTACACGGTCAGGGTCCATCTGTGATCGTGTCACATGTGCAACGTCGTATCGAGTCCAGCTTTTCAGTCTTCGCTGGATACTTCGCCAGAACGTCCCGAAGGCAACGATGAAAACCACGACTTCATAATGCGAGCTATCGCGCTGCTGAACATCTCTGCTTTGTTGAACTTAAAAAAAAGCCGTGTCCCTGGATCTTTAAGCGGGACCGGACGCTCGCGGTGCCCTGGCGCAAACGCCGCAAGACAATATCGTACAACAGTTTCGCCCCGTAGAACGATTTTTTCAGTCGCAGTTGTGAAACGTGCCTCATTGCACGAAGTCGTCGTTTTGCGTCTGACCTCTGGAATAGCTATTTGTATAGTATACACAGCCCTCCAGAGGCGTAAGCTTCTCCCACTGTTCAGCAACGCAATGGGCTCCTCACAAGCCGCCATCTTAATGCTTCCTATTTTTTTGCGATGGCTGCTCCTCCTTTTCAAAGAGAGACGTATTTATCTAATGCACTGCTATCTCTAGTCGCCTTAGTACACTTTTTTTCATACAAAAGTGGCTCCAGGGGGCGGCGGTGCAATGGGAAAGAGCCGAGTACTGTTCGTAGCGCGTTGTGCATTACGAAGCGGAATGCTGAAATTCAGGAGTCGGGAGAAATAAAGAACTGTTCTTGCCACCCGCTTTAGGAGTTTTGGAAAGCTTGAACAGAATTTCAGGCACAGCTTTGTAGATCCGCCTACGTGCTTCGACACAGTTACATCGCCGTGCCTCTGTGTCAAACTGAGTTCTTTGAAGACCCAAGTATTTTTACATGAGGAGCCACGCATGGTGCACCTGCAGCTATATACCTCGCCGGCATCTAGTCTCTGTACGTCTATTACTGTCAAGTGGCCTCTGTGTATTCTCGAGTTTCTCGGATATTTGTTAGGACCTATCCAGGACGGGTGTTTAGTGCTACCGTGCTCATGTACGGCATAGAGTCTGCGTAGCTGCAGGCACAAAGACATTGCACAGGCGCTGCGCAGGTGAGCCGCACTCCTTTAGTTGAGAGTACCTCCTCTCGTAGTCATTCAGTAAACGCAAGGCAGAGCTTTGACGTGAGCTGCGAGCAGCTACGAGCGGCCGTGTCCGTCGCTGAGGCAGATCAAAAACCGTAAGCGTGCATAATTTTTCGTAGGCCTGTTCCGATGAGTGGGCAGAACTGGTCAACCCTTCATAACATTTAAGAGCCAGTTACTGAAAGCGAAGATGCAGTTTCCCTCCGTACAGGAGTTAGGGGCTGCGGTGGGGGCGTACAACGACGAACTAGCAGGGCCATTTATATGCACTGTTATGCAGGACGGCACTAGAGAGTATCTGTTTCGGTGACTTAGCCTCACCGTGTGATTAACCTAGAATCCGAGTGCATTGAGAGACTCACTATGAGGTAACAAGGTCTTTACGAATATACGGAGACTTGTGAACCACGTAATGGCAGAGGTAGTACGTTTTGTTTACTACGCATTTTGCATGCGGCGGTTTCGATGCACACGATTCGCAGACGATGATACAAAATACGATGACCGCCGCGGAAATGTTAGGTAAGAGGCAGACGGCTGGCAGTTGGAAAATGAAGTACGTTTCCACCATGTGCACATATTTACGAGATTTTCTTAATTCGATACCATGTCGTTCCGCACAGCCCACATACGTGCTAGCCCTCCGTATACGGGTGTACGTACGTGTGTACATGTGCATGTACATGAGGTTGTGTATGTACGTACATGCATAGAAACACACATATGTACGTACGTAATACCTACACAAATGGATATACACGCATACGTATGTTCGATATATATATATATGTAATATACGTGTACGAGTGCGCGTATCTGAATGCTACACTCTGATGTGTCAGAATGGCGCGGGAATGTAGGAGCGAAGAAAAAGAACTGATGAGGTCGTGTTTAGTTTGTGAGGAACAATAGTAAGTGTAGCATTTACCTCCACGCAGAAGAATTTCCAGCGCATGTTGCATTGTACAACACTGACCAACTGCTCACTTAGGGTAAAGGGCGCAGAAAAAGTAGGCTTTGTTCACTAGCCAATTGATCCGCGTTGAACGTACCAAGGTTTTTTGGTGGTGTTACTCATTCGCAGACAGGAGACAGAGGACAGCCCGATTTGCCAAATCCAGTATGCACATATGTGTCCAAACGTGTTCCTGTTTGCGTTCATTGTGCTCGTGTCACACTGTTGGGCAACAGAGTTGAGGAGTTCTTTATCGTAAAAGGTGGCTGCAGTGAAGATGCAGTGAAAGCGGAGCATGATTTTGCTCCCGCGCGTCACACGAAGTATAAAGCAACGAACTTTTTCCTCTTCGTGTAGCATCTCCATTCAAAGCACTCTTCACTTAAATATACATAGGACTAAATGTCAGTGAAGATTTAGTCCCAAGACCACGCTCCCAGAGTTCTTGGCTGCTAAGGGTGGATACTTCCTTTCGGATGGAAAAATTCACGGTAAGTAGTATGTTTGAAATTAGATGATGCCGTTTGTCAGTCTCACCGGGAAAGAGATGATCCAAGGCGAACATATTTTTGCTTAACATGACATACTTCCTGTCGAGTATAAGACATTCACCGTAAATTTTAAAATGCATTTAATCAAATGGTGCCTCTCGTTTGCTTCATTGGAAAGGAGATAATCGAAGGCAAAATATTTTTTCTTAGTAGGATAATGCGTTCATGCTTATTGATCTCCTGTCATCTTCAGGCTTACCATCTCCATGTACTCAATCACGTATGCAGTCGACAGATGATGTATTCCCTTTTGAAAGCTGTCGCGCATAGAAGTCAATGATTTGCACCATTTCGATTAGTGTACAAGCAACGGGTGCATTTTGCAGCGTGAATCAGTGGACAACGTCGTTTGACCCGAGTTCCGTGGTGCTTAGCGCCACGTGAGGAAGAATGTAAATAACGGTGGTCTGTTTTAAATTACAGCTTCTACGCACAAAATTTCTGGCACTTCATGCCCTCCCCTTAGCAAGGTTCTAATAGTGCGCCGTGAAGTTTTTCTGGGAGACTTAAAAACATGGGAGCTCAAGGCGCATCTTTACTTCTGTAGGAACCTGCCTAGAAGGGTACAAGCACGTCTGCAAAGAACGCGTCCTGTGTTACGCTCGCCATTCTCAGCTCACGGAGTCCGCCAGGTGCCGCCTAAACATTATCAGCACCGGCTTCCCCACCACGAATGCGTTTCGAAACTCTTAAAGCAGCGGCGATGCGGTATCCTGTGGGAAACGTCTACAGGACTTCTGCTTTTCCGCTCTTACCCAGAGAGCTTACTCCGGTCTCTCTTCCATATCCGTGCACCATGGGGGACGTTGCCGAGATGTGCTCCTCTGTTTTTCCGGCAGCTCTGCGCCTCTCTCGTGTGAAGTCGACAGGACCTCCGCACTAGCCGAGTTGAATAAAAAGATTGTTCCGCGCAGCGCAAGAAGCAGATGCGCCTTCGTGGCGAGGACTGTAACTGCGTCGAATGGGGTGCTCTGCGCGCCAAATTTCCGCGCTAGTGCGTGCTCGTACGGAGCTGCACACCGCTCGCATTCATATGTAAACATATGTGTATACATACACATGTAATTATACATAAACAAATACGTGCTGGATAGCGAGGAGAAAGGTCTGAGGAGATGTAGCTGTGAACAAATGATAAGGCCATCCTTCCGTGACCACAGGTGTACGGTGTCGAGGCGTGCTTACGATAGTGAATCGGTATTTCTTTAGGGCCTATACGTATGCACCCGGCCGTCACTGCTGGTTACCTTTACAAAGCTCCCTCGTGGTGACGTTTTACGAAAAGAGGTGAACTGTATATGTTTTGAAGACACTGCAGCGCCGTATCGGACATGTGTACTTGACCACTGGGTCAAGGAGTATGCAGGTCTCCTCCGTAGGGCTCTGCGCACTACTGAACTAGCTTTCGTGTTTTTTACGCTCTGGACCCCCACAAGCGTATATCAACGCATACGTGCAACTGTATCTACGCAGACGTACGTGTGTTGCAGTACTGTCGTTGTTTTACATCTGTTTGGGCATCATTGTCTTTTGAAGGAAGAAACCTGGAAACCCCAAACCGATATACTTTTTCCTCTAAAGGGAGGTCGGACATCTGTCTGCCTGCAACCGCAGATGCGTCGCAGTTGTTTTTTGGCCCGCCTTTCCTCCTGAAGTTCTGTCGTCACCACCTGGCCCTCCCCAGAGCCCCCCTCGGTTGCCTGTCGTGGCTACCCGCACGGCTGTCGACGTTGCGGATAGTTCACTGTCGCAGTTTTGCCGCCGTTTCGTCGACTCTTCATCGAATAAAGTGTGGTCGACTTTTTTTCCCGTGCAAAGGGAGGCACAAACTCGACCTACTAACTGCTTCTGGAGGCGTTTGTCTCCTGTTCCCTTCCTGCACTTTTCCGTGTCAAGTCAATTCGCCAGTAACGTATACAACTCCTCCAAACAGTAGTGCCAGATGTGGCGTTCCTTGTGTATCTACCCGAACGCTCTTACCTGTTTGCTGCGACGAAGCAGAAACAACCGAGAAATTCGCCGATGATTAGATGCTAAGCTCTGGGGAGATTACTCGCCACTTTGGGGACAGCATGTTCCCTTCGACCGACAGCTGCATATTTGCGTCGAGACCAGGTTCCCCCACTCACGTCGGCAGTTCGTCATCAAGTTCACCCCGTCCTTTTTCAAGGAGAAGGCAATGGAAGGTGTACGAGTTGGCAATTTCTTAGCGTTTTCCCGTGTACCACACCGTCGACCACGTTTGTCATGTGCCCAGCTGGGGCCTCTTTTCGACAAGTTCAGCTTTTTCCACCTCTGCTCGCGCTGAGACAGTTTTAGCGGCTAAGCAACTTTTGTCTAGGCCAACAGCGTCGCAAGCACCTTTTCTAAAAACAGTGTTCTTCTGCGTGTCAACTGCGGTCGCGTTTGTTTCCTGAGATGGGTGGAACTTCCATGGATCTAGTTAGAACGTTTTGTAGCTCTGAGGACCGGGTCGAATTTGGTGCTTTTCTTGTTCGGGCTCTCTAACGGACTTCTCTCAATAACGTAGATGACGCTTTCCAACAGCTCCTTTTGATCCGCACCTTCCTGTAAGTGGCAGGAGATTCCAGTGCGGCTCCAGTTCGTCTTCCGGTATCTCGTTTCCCCCTCAACAGGGACTGACAGTATCTTGGACACTCCCTGTTACCGCGCTGCCGAGCCTCCTTGTGTGCTATAGCATGCAAACGCAGTGTACTTTCCTGTTCGAGAAGACTTCATCGCTAGTGGCTTCTGCCTCAGGGCCGGCTCTATCACGCTTTCTATCACACGCAGTGCGTCTTCCTTGCATTGTGTAGTTTGCCAGGAAGACGTGAGTTCACATGGTTGTGTACAATGGTTAAGTTGGTCGCGGCAGGTCAGTAAGGAGGCAGTCAACATGCAGTCGAAGATCTGTGGCAACAAATGTTTGAACATATATTCTGTCAAACGACACAAAAGTGCGGTTATTTTTGGTGCGGATTAGTTCACCTCCCGGCACACGAAATGCTCCTGCCAACCAGTTTCCCGTTATCCGCACTCTCCGGCACTACACTACGTCGGCTTGTGTCTCGTCTGCGGTATACGTTCGTTCAGTAGAGAATTATTCTACGGCGTCATACGTGCTCCGCTTCTTTCCTATTCGTCCTCTGGGCGCTCTGTCTTTCGCCTCTCGAAATGAACGGAAGTGGGTAGCGTTTGTGCAGAGATGTATGCTTCTCCGTCTGTGTATAAATTTGTATACCAGTAACGTTGTAAACTTGTACGTGGAGTCCTCCCAATTCTCCACCGCAGTCCTACAGGAGCACGTTCGATTTGTATCATTCTTGTTCAGTCTACCCTTCCTGCGTACAAAGTGTCTTTGGCGAAACGAATCTGTCAATTTTCCACCACCGTCTCTCCATTCAGGTCCGCCATGAGCCTCGCAAGTGTGCCCTCGTCGGCGCCGCCGTACGTACACTGCAGCACATGCCGGTACGCAAGAGGCCCCGTGTGGTTCTTCTTTTCTTCCCCACATTTGTCTGTTGTTTTGTTGTGCGCTTTCGTTAGTTTCGTACATCGCTTTAACTTCTTTGTGTTTTCTCCCTTCCTTCTCTTCCCCGCCGCTGTCGCAATAGCCGCAGACGCCGGACACCCGGCGACGGCCCAATGTAATAAAGACCCGTCCGGTGGCGTTACCTCTTCGTCCTGTTCAGTTTCTTCTCGCGGCTCTTCCCGTCGCCATCCCGGTGACTCCTTATCTTCGATATTGTGCGAAGATGAAGTAGTCGACTTACCGGAGTACTACGCGGTGGTGGTGGATTCTGGCAGCACGGGCACCCGCGCATTTGTGTATAAAGTGAGAGTGGAAGAGGGGAGCTGCGGCGATGTTCAGAGAGTTTTTCCGGACGAAGAAGAAGAACAGGGAAGAACTGCTCGTAACGGCGAATGGGGAAATGAGGGGACAAAAGCAGCAGCTGACGTTTTCCACCCGCTCAGCAGAGCGATAGTGCAGGTCCCTGCAGTCGCCACGCGCCGCATTGGTCCTGGCATTGCCCTTTTTGCAAAGAGAGAAACCGGGAGAAAGAAGGGTTTCGAGGATCCCTTGGGAATTGAAAATATGACAGAGGAAAGGATGCGCAAGGAGCTGCTGGACGATGAACACCTCATACTCGAGAGTGAAAAAGTTAGTACACAAGCGATGCAGAGACAGAACTGCTCCCTGGTGTAGAAGTCATATAACACGTCCAAATACGTGTAGGCACGTTGGAGTGACTCAACGCTTATCCGTGCGCGTCTTTATCTGTCTGCCTATCTATCTACCTATCTCTCTCTCTTTATACACGCATATATATATATTGAGAGAGAGACAATGATACTGGTGTTTACGTCTCGTGATCCGCTATCTTCGTCGTCGTCCGTATTTGTGTGTCACAAACGTGTGCTGAAGTAGAACTTGCCTCTCGTGTAAACCACCTGCATGGGAGGAACGGTCTTCGTGCAGCAGAGGCCTTCTGTCCAAGAATTTCTCCTTTTGGACGTTCGCCGCTAAGAAGGCGGCGGTGCCATGTTGCCGCGCCTGCGTGCCTGGGCGTCTGCGTGTCAGGAGCTTGTACCGTCGTTACTTTGTCTGCGAACAGGTGTGCTTGTCTGTGTGAATGTGTGCGGGGTGTGTTACTCTGTCCTGCATGTTATTCACCTGTCAACACGCGCCCCGCTCTCTGCGCATGCCACTGTTGTGATTCGTGTCTGCAGGCAGCCGTCTGAAGCGGCGTGCCTCGCGCTGGATAGCTTTTTACTTACATCCGCCCGTGTTCTACAAAAGTCGACGTCACCGATGCACGTCTTTCATCGCACCCGGCGGTGTGTGTCTAAGTATATCTGCTTGGGCTGCACCTCTGTCTGTATGTACATATTTGCACACTTATTTGCAAGAAGCAGCAAGTATATCTGTTAGAGCCGCGTGTCTATATATATATATATATGTGCATGTACGTATATTTATTTGCAAGAAAGAGAGCAATCGCTGGTGCGCGGGTTTGCGCACGTGTGGGGACGAGAACTCACGCACACAGACACGAACACACACAGACCCACGGTGTCCTCACTTTATATGTACAGCTTCATAAGAAACGTGAAATGTATATATTCACGCGCGTTTGGTAGCTGGGCCTGCAGCGACACTGGTGCCGATCCACATCGGTGCGCAGCTACTGCGAGGAAGGGAGGGAAGGACGCGCCTGCGGCTGTAGGTGTGCGAGTGAAGACGTGCCTGCATGGGCTTCCTAGAACCGTCAAAGATACAAAGGAGAGTGTATCTGGAGTAGACAATGGCGTCGGAGAAGCTTCTGTGAAGAAGTCGTGCATGCCCGCGCGGCCACGCGTTGCCACCCCTGCGTTCCTGGTGCTTCGAGATGTAGACTCTCTCTCGCAGCGCGTGTCTCTGAGTAGAACAAAGCAGCCGCAGCAGCGCCGGTAGCGCAGCAGTTCACCGGACGCCGGGCAGCAGGTTGCATCGCTCCTAGGGGCTCAGTAGCAGCCGTGATGCAGCACCAGTAGCCGTAGCAGCAGGACACTTCGGGCAGCAGCAGCGCGGGCATTCTTCTCGTCGTTCCTCTTGACATGTCTCTGTCTAGCTCCCCCTCGCAGGGACCGTTTCGTCTGTCGAAAAAAAGTTGCAGTGTTTCTTTGGCAGAAACTTTGTTTGTAGCACCTGCAGAACGCTTCGTCCCTCACAAGGAAGTCACGTGTCACGGTGATCGCAAATGCGCCCCTCTGATTTTATTCGAGGAAATCGTCTTCCCAGAAGCGACGGCTTACAGTTATCTCTATATCTGTTCATTCGTCTTTATGTAGTTTGTATTCTACACGCTTATATATATAATGCTACACATAGATATGTATATATATTAATAACCACAAATATACATGTAGCGCTCCAAGTATATATCTATGTACGTGTGCGTATCGATATTCTGATGTATGTATATTTGAATGGGTCTACACGGATATCTCTGAGTGCAAATGTGTAAATTTCCGCATGCTTGTTCACGCCCGTGTACACACGTATGCGCATGAGGGAGCTCGGTTAGTTCCAAAGTTTTCCGCGTTTTCTTCACATGAAGGTGACGTGTCTATATGGACAGCTTTTTGATTTCGCAGACAGACGCAAGTGCAAGTGGCCCGCGGGGTCGGCACTTCTGTAGACGGCCGTGAGAGAGCGGCTGCGTGCCCAAGGCCACGTCGTGTTCCCGTCTATATCCCACGGCTCACGAGAAAGAAGTTTCTACGTCGGAGGAGGAAATGTGTATACATTTAGATAGATCGATAGATAGATGTAGACACATACATACACATACATCTTTATCATATATATGTACACACGTGTATCTCCATGGATGCATATATATATATGTATATATATGCATGCCATTGGCACAGACTTCTCCTCCTGTACAACGTTTTGCACTGTCCTCCTTCCTGCACGTGTGATTTGTGTGGCGCGTCCCGTGGGGGGAGGCACGCACAAATACTCAACGCGCGATCCGCATGTTGCTCTACCGTGTTATAAATAAATACGCCCCTGTGTCTGTGTGTAGATATATGTGGACCTGTGTGTCTGTGTATATATGTGTATGTGAGCGCGTGTCTACGCGTGTCCACACGTACGTATATGTGTGTGCTTACATATGTGTATACGTGTATATATCATATGTACGCACGTGTATGTCTATACACATGTAGACACGTATACATGTGTATATATATGCATCTGTAGATCGGTGTATCTATATCAATGTTGCGCGCGAGTGTATGTGAGCACGTCTTTGGACGCATAGTATCCAGGAAAATTCAAGCCTGTCTCTGTGGAGCTGAGCCTTCAACTCGTGTAGGTGCGGTCTTCTGCGGCTTCTGTCTGTGGGCGTATACACGTGTGCTTCTTGGGACATCTGCGGGCTGCGCCCTGGTTTTTCAGGCAGGGGAGCAAGAGCGTCGGGAACGACAACGCCTGGCAGCCCGCACAGGCAAAGCAGCAGCAGCAGACGCAGAGGCAGCAGCAACAAATGCAGCAGCAGCAACGGACGCAGGAGCAGCTCACGAGCGTTTTGGGCGGCAGGAGGACGTGGAGGAGAGTTTAGAGAAGTATTTGGGCGAACTGAGAAATTTCGTCTTGGCGGTGGTCCCTGCAGCGGCAAGAGAACAGAAACGGGCGTTTCTTTTCTTCAGAGGAACCGCAGGCATGCGTGCTCTTCCGCTGGAGCAGCAGCAGAAGTTGTTAGACAGGGTAAGACAGAGAGAGACTGACACAGAGAGAGACAGAGACAGCCGTGCAGCTTGAATAGGTTGCAGCACCTGCTGGTTCCTTGCAGCTGCCCCGTCCAACTCAAGTGCCTCTCAACAAAATACTTCAGAATACATATATACACCCACATACAAATATATCAGCACACGCAGAGACAGAATATATATATATATACATATGCAGTGTGAGGACGAGTTCATATATGGAGGTATATTGACACACCAAGAGAGGACATGCGTACATGTCTATCGTGCCGATGCGTCCGTGTACATGTACGTGTATATATATATATAACAGAGAGAATATACATGTATATGTAGCGCCTGTGCTTGTATGTTTACGTAGTCAACCATACACATATGTATGAGTATCGTGTGAAGAGGTCGTGCAAAGTTACGTGTGTGTGTGTGTACATACGTATATTGGGAGAGAGGGACAGAATATCACTTGTGTATATATATGTGTGTGTATGAATGAGCTTGCGTGTGTGCATGTTCGGACTGAATCCGATATATGTCTGTTTACTTACACGCATGAGTTGGGTTGTCTACATGTATTTATGTATATATATATATGTAAATATATCTGTGTTTATACACACACGCGCACACGCAGGTGTTTACCTGAATACGAGGCGTAGCAGAAGTACGGGACCCGTCGGGGCGTGCTGTCGAAGCAGCAGGCTCACTTTTCCTTGCGGTGAATGCGTGCCGCTTGAGGAGTGCGGCCTTAGGGACAGCAGAGGCAGAACAGCAGCAGCGGCAGCAACAGGTGCTGCAGAGCAACAGTTCCAGCACCTTTTGTTGTCGTGACGACTTCTTTGAAACTTCCCGGTGTTCGCTTTCCACGAACTTTCCCCTGTTTTTTCCTGCTGGTGCTGCTGCTGCACCCGCCTTGTGGGCCATTGCTGCTGCTACGTCGTTTTGGTGCTGCGCCTCACAGCGTTCCTGCTGCTGTTGCGGCCGCTCCTGTTGCAGCGGCGCCTGTTTGCTGCAGCCGCTGCCGCGACGCTGCTGCTGCGGCTGTGCCAAGATCCCGCATGTAGCCTGTTCTGCTGCTTCTTCTGCGTTCTCTTTGCTGCAGCAGCGAGGTGCTTTCTCTTTTGGGCTGATACATGCCCTGTCGATGCTGCTGCAGTGTTGCGGCAAACTGCCAGCATTTCTGCTGCGCTGCACCCTCGTGATCTTCTGCAGCTGGGTGGCTTATTCTTTTGATGTGCTTCGTGTCTCACCGTTTTCTCTTTCTGCTACCCGCTCACCAGTGTGTTGCTTTGTTTTTTGCTTCTTCCCGTCTGCTGCATGCCTGCCTGGGGATCGCATCCTTTTCTAATTCGTCATACGGATGTCTGGTGTGTTCGGCACATCTGTATCACTCTTGCTGGTTGTTCTCTTTTCCCGATCTCCTTCGCTGTGTTCTACACGCGTCCACTTTTTTCTTCTTTGGTTTCCCCCGTACTGGCCGTGCACTTTTTGCAGGTGAGAGCATCTTTGTCAACGTGGGGTCTGCTGCTGCCACCAGGAGCTGCAGGCGCTAGCGTTTTAACCGGCGCGGAGGAAGGCGTGTTGGGATGGGTGGCATTGAACCAGCTGCTGGGGAACTTTAGAAGCAGTGACGCGCTGCTGAGTTTTGCTGCTGGGCGTCATCGCCTCTGTCCTTCGCAACAGCAGCAGCGGCAGGACGAAGGAGCACAGCAGGACGCGCCTGCGAAGGACAGGACCGGGGGGGGGGAGAAGCAGTGGCCGGAGAAGAGCAGAACGAGCAGCAGCAACAGCGAGAAGACCAACACCACGAAGGGCAGTGAAGAACACAGCAACGCGAGCAACAGCAGCAGCAGTGACAGCCCGAGAAGCAGCAGCAGTGCGTGGCGAGCGGGACTGGTGGAAATGGGTGGTGCTTCTGCACAAGTCGTGTTTCAGCTGCCTGCAGAAGCGCGTGCTGCTAATCTTCTCACCACTCCGTTCTTGTCGCCTCCTCCTTCCCCGCGTCGTCCTGTGGGGTTTGGCGACAGTAACACTGCTGCTGTCGCTGCAGCTGGGGCTGCCGCTGGAAACGCGCCTTCTTCAACTGCGAAGCACGCCGCACGGCAACAGCTGCAGCAGGACGAAAAGGAAGAGCGGCGGGGGCGACAGCAGCAGCAGCATCCGGGTCAGGCGGTTTTGCGTGCCGTGGATCCTTCGGAGCGACTGTTCGAGAAAGGGGAGACGAGACAGTATCCTCCGGTGCGGAGACACCGGGGGCCGTACGCAGCAGAAGATTTCTTTGAAGTCGATCTCTGCCGCAGCCGACACGTCGTTTACTCCAAGAGCTTCTTGGGACTCGGTACGCGGCAGCACAAAGAACAGAAGATATTGTAGACAGCTTGAGCAGCAGGAGCAGCAGCAAAAAACGAGATGCAGCAGCAGGCCCCCACGTCCAGCAAGAAAGGCAGCAGCCGCACGAGCTGCCGCGACAGCAACAGCAGCGACAGCAGCAGCAGCAGCACGACGCCTGGCGCGCCCGCGCCCGGGTAGACTACGTGTACGCGCGTATACTAACGGACGTTTGTCTCTGTATGTGTGTGTATATGTTACATAATTTAATATACGTGTATAGGTAGCGAGATTTAGGACTACGCGGGGATGGTGTCAGAATACGGGAGAGGCGTACTGAGGAGCCGAGACAGTACGCGCGCATGCTTATATATCCATATGAATATATATATATATATATTTATGTGTGTACACATATATATATATATATACATACATACGTATATTTCGACGTACATATAGATGTACATTTTGTATATACGTATATATGTATTTATGTATGTACACATACATGAACACAGATAGTACACACGTGTGCCGGCGTCGTTTCTTCTTTGCGCGTGTGTGAACGCATGCACAGGACGGCAGCATGCGCTGCTGCAGCACATCCATGAGAGCGTCTCGGAAGCGATGGAAGAAAGAAGGCGACAGATGGAACAGGGCGCGGAGCCGCTGCCAACGCGGGACTTTCCTGTTGAAGCTGCGGTGCCCTGTCTTCCGGCCGACGTACGCGTGCATGTGAACGCCTCTCCCGCTGCAGCAGTAACATTTGATGAAGACTTTTCGAAGATGGTGCAGGAGGAGCAGCAGGACCTGGAGGAACATGCGGCCGCGGCGGCAGCTGTGAAGCGCAGGCAGCAGAAGCAGCAGCGGCGCAGCAGCAGCAGCCGCGCGGCGGCAGAGAAAGCGCGGACAGACAGGCGACAGCACGACAGCGAGACGCGAGCAGAAGCAGAAGCAGAAACGAAAGGAGAAGAAGAGGAAGGGACCGAACAGCTACGGTGGAGGAAGACAAATGGGAAGGCACGAGACAGCGGCCTGTTCGCAGCCGCAGGAGCAGCGACGGGAGAACGTTACGGAGACAGCGAGACGGAGACACGCGAATATACGGAAGAAGAAGAAGAGGAAGAGGAAGAGAAGTTAGCAAAGTGGAAAAAGTTGCCGAGGCCAGGGGTGGCGGAGAAAGTGGAGACAGATGAAACGCTACAGGTTCTGTTCAAGAAACAGGAAGCGAATGTACTGCAGGAAATTGAAAGCGTCGCGGCCCAAGGCACCTCCGACGGAACGGCATGCATGCACGTACGTAGACAACAAGTTCATTACGTCTATTTATGGGAGAAAAAGAAAGGAGAAAGGCTCTTTTTCCAGGTCTATTCATAGGTGCGCACGTCACTTCTACACAAAGAGAGAGAATAAAGTCCATACTTGTACGAAGCTGCAGCCGTACATATCTACGTATAAACATCTCGTCAAAGAACGGGTAGACTGTATAAATTTGTGTATTCCTGTATGTAGGTCCTTGCCTGTATACAAATATATATATGTATATGTGCTTCTCTCTATATATACATATATAATGCATATATACATGTGTGTATGTGTATCGCAACCCACAGCAATACATAGCTAAAGGTACATGCATGTGCATACATGTCTGTCTTTGTGGACTCGTGTGTCGTCGTATATTTGCTCATACGTCTTCGCGTAAACATACATATACATCCATATGCACACCACGAACTAGAATGGCTCACATCTGTAGACACAAATAAATGCGTACATGTTAGGCGTCTATACACGTCTTTCGCCTACAAATATATACATGTATATATAAGTAGAGCTGTACATGTATATATGTGTATATAAGGATGCATATATATACATACATGTCACACGCGGTTACACGCACGTATCTGTGTAGGTTGAGAAAATTGTACTGGTATTTATATGTGTATAGTCCCAGACATGTTCATACTTGTATCTACCTATACATATATGTATATGGATGTATGTGTGTGTGTACGTACGTACCGGGTGACATACGTGTGTGTGGACAGAACGATGCTGGTGGCCACTTTTTGGTGTGTTGATTTGTTCGTTTAGAACTTCGCGCCTGCGATGTCTTCTCGTTCGTACCTTTTTGTGTGCGTAGCGCCATTGTCTCACTTTTGCTGCTGTCTCTGCGGCTGCTTTTTCTCCTTTCTCCGGTCGCTCTTTCTGCGTTGCTCGCACGCATGAAGTAGTACACAGGAAAAGTGTACCAGCTCACCAACGTGACCTTCTATAATTAGAGAGAGGCGTGAAGGAGGAGACAAGAAAACTGCAGAAATTTTCTCCCGTCTACATGTGGTGCTTCGCTGTAGACCGAAGTGTTCCTCCTACGCGCAGTTGTTGTGCGTATGTACGCGTGCGTCTCTATATACGTGCACCTGTACTGTGCCTGTATGGATCTCCATACGTCTATGTAAATATGTGCGTCTATATATGTGTACGCAGCGGTGTATGTTCTTTAAACATATATTCGTATACACGTATGTAAACGTGCGCGTAAATGGATGAGTAGGCGCACACACGCACATAGAATCATATAACTGTCAATGTGTTCGTGTACGTATATGTGTATACCCAGTATATAGATGTATACATACACAGATGCATACAAATATATATATATATATATATATGTATGCGTACATGTGTGCACAGGTACACACGTTGAAGTGTGTGTCTGTACGTATGCGCATATGTATATGTATATGTACGTACGTACCTCCTACGTCCTTTTCTTTTTTGTGTACCTGTGTATGTATGGAAGTGTATACCTAATATACATATATATACATATATATGTGCATACGTGTATGCGTATGTGCTTATGCGTAAGTGTGTGCACGTACGCATGTATGTATATATGTATATGACTTTGTGTGATTCGTACCTCCTTTCACTGTGTACCTGTATATGTACGTAAGTGTATATCACACATATACTTGCATAGATATATGTACATGTACGCATGCATGAGTATGTGTCTGTACGTATGTATATATATGTGTAGGTGTGTGACTGTATGTATTTCCTACCTCCTTTTCGTTTTCTGCGTATGTCTGTGGGTATATGACTAGGCGTGTCTACACGTTTTTGTGTGTTCGTGTGTATGTCTCAGCAGCTTTTCTGTCTTTCCCCTGTGTATTTGTATGTTTGTATGTAAAGGTGTGTATGTGTGTATCTATCTGTCTACCCATCTATATATGTATAGACACATATCTCTCTATGTATATGTATTTATATATATATATATATGTATATTTGTATGTTCGTGTGTAAGTGTGTGTATCTACCCATATATATATATATATATGTAGGTATTTGTATGTACATCGTTCCCGTCTGGGACTTGTGTACCTCTTGTGCGGTTCCGCTTTTGTTGAACCGGGTTTTTTGTGTAGTGCCTTCGTCTTTTGTATACGCTGGTAGTTTCTCTCTGCTCGAAGAAGTTCCTTCTCTTCACGTGTCCCCCTTCTGTCTGTACGAGCCATTCTTCGACCATTTCCTCCGACCGTCTCTCTGTCTCCGCGCTCTCTCCTCGTCTCCGCCGTCTCTTTTTTCCACTTTGCCTCTTCTCCGTTCCTTTCTTTCGTCTTCGTCTCCCGGCGTCCCTTTTTTGGCGCGTCTTCGTGTCTTCTGCTCCACACGCTCTCCGTTTGACGCGCCCCTCCGCCCCTCGCCGCTTCCTCCGTCCGGGGAGTCCCTTTCTTTGCTCGCGTTTCTCCTCCTGCTGCAGAAAATGGCGCAGACGATGATGCGCGTGGGACGACTGCCGTTTGAAATCCATCGCGATATGCAGCTCTATGCGACCGAGAACTTCTACCATTTCAACGAGGTACCTCTTCCACGCACATCTGTTGTAGGTGGAGGAAGTGTGTCGCTGTGTGTGTCGCCCTCACGCACGTTTTGTTTTCCTCCCGTCCTCTTCTCCGTCCTGTCTTTTCTCTGCGTTCCTCTTCCTCTTCGTAATCCGCGTCTTCGTCTGCTTTTCCCGCGCCTTCCGTCTTCTTCTCCTTTTGTCTTCTGTATTTACTTCCGCGTTCTCTCCGCTCGTCTGGCGCCGCTGCTCTCACATCGAAGAACGAGGTCGTGCGTGTAGATATATCTTTGCGTCCATGTATGCCCGCGATTAAACAGATACATACGTATATGTGTGTTTATATGTATGTATCCATCGGTACTTCTGGCGCAGTAATCTTTGTCTGCACTGGCACGTATTTCTCTCGCGGCATGAAATTTACGATACGTATACAGACGTATACGTGCACGTGCAGCAGGCACAGCAGCAAAAGTAAAGACACCCGCAAGAAGACGTCCAGAAGAAATAGCGGCAGTGAAAAGGAGACTGGGGAACGTAGGTGTCTGAATAGAGAGAAAGAGAGACAGACTAAGTACACACATATATGTATATATACATAAATACAAGTGTGGTCGTCTGTGTATAGCAGTGTATTCGTCTGTTGAAGATATTTCCGCCGCAGGACAACATGCGGTAACTCTCGTTCCTTCCACTCTTTATACGCATTCATCTTTGCAGATGTATGGAAAGATATACCTATGTAGACAGGTAGACAGATGTATGTAGGGAGAGACACGCTTTTGTGTATGTGAATGTGTGTATGTATATATATATATCTATATACGAGTACGCATTCATATGTATACACGGTGAGTTCCATACGCCGAATAGCCACAGGGTAATGTAAACAGACTCAAGAACGCACATATATATATATATACGTGTACATAGAGATTGACGATATACACGTGTGCTATACCTGAATCCATCGTATGCGTGAGCATGTGTGTTTGCAAGCTTCTAGTACATTCCTGTAGCGTACACACAATGTCTATGTATACACAAGCACGTACACATATACATATATATATGTATATGTATATGCACGTATATGCTATGAAGCTATGGTACGTCTGTGTAGTGGCAAGATCTACGTTGTGGGTCTTTGGCGTGGGTGGCTGGTGGTGCGTCCTGCCCAACAGTACGTGCTGCAGGCGCGAGGGAGGCCGGACTTCACCGTGGACGTGTTCAGCAGAGAAGGAAGAAAGCTCTGCTTCCTGCAACAAGTCGAAGAAGTTCACAAACGCCTGCATCCCGGCGCCGCGCGGGAGAAAGCCCAGACCGCTTGCTTCGGGTGAGCAGCAGCGCTCTCCGTCTCCCGTGTCTCCGTCTCCCTGGGCTATCTCGCTGGCTTTGTCTCCCTGTCTCTGTCTTTGTCTTATGAGCAGAATTCAATGGAGGATATATAGTCCAACAGAGCGGGCGACACAGACATCTCCGACCACACACGTGCACATGACCGCGGCGGGCTGCTTTATTCGTTTGCCGCTGTGTGTGCGTCTCACACGTCTGTTTCGAGGAACGTGCAGCGGCAAACAAACCCAGCAGCAGCGCCACAGGCTTTGTCCTTCACTCGCCTGTATGTACTGTATATACGTCTGCGTCTGTGATGCTGTGGTCCGTTTATGTACACGTCTCTAAGTGGGAGAGGTCCCGGGCATATATATCAGTACATCACCTGTGTGTGCCTGTGTGTGAATGTGCCCGCGTATTATAGCGGTGTACATAAATATATATACATTTGTCTGTACATTCATGCGAGTGAAGGAAAACAGATGTGGCTTGTAATGCGGATGTGTTGGCCGTTGTCTATTTCTAGAGATCCACGTTCAAGTATGTTACTATCTCTCTCCGTCTATCTACATCTACCTGTATTTATCTGTCTATACCTATATGTGTATCTTCCTCTCTTTTGTGTACGGGTTTCTTCTGGAATGTATCACTGTAATGCATATATATATATATATATATATGTATCTATATGGGTCCACGTATGTAGTGCGCCTGTATGTATCTGCAGGAGATTCTGGTGAGTTTTCCTGTTCTTGGATAGAAAAGTGTGACTGTATGAATATTTGTCCATTAATCTATGTACACCGGCATGTCTATATATAGTATATGTTTGTACGTGCATGGATACGTCAGAGTTACACATGTATGTAGAGGTGTATGTATGCGTCTTGGTTGACTTATGCGAGGGGTGCTGCCCCCACACGGTTCTCCTTCGTTCACGTGTTGTGTTGTCTCCTGTATTTTCTTCCGTCCTTTTTTGTTCCTTTCTTTTCAGCCTGATGTTCATGTCGGAATTTTTGCGTCGGGTTGTCGGACTAGAACGAGACCGGGTTCTTCTCGCAGTCAACGATGTAAGTGCTGCTGCTCCTGCTGCTGCTGCTCCTGCTGCTACTGCAGCTGTTCCTGCCGCTGCCACCGGTCCAGCTGCTACTGTTGCTCCTGCTGCTGCAGCAGCTGCTGCTGCTTTTGCTGTGTTGCTCTCCCCCATCCTGCTGTTGCCGGTGGGATGCGCGTTCTGCCACTCCTGCTGTCGCTGTGGTCGTTTTTGCTGCCGCAGCTTCGCTCGTGTCCTCTTTTCGCTGCTGTTGCTGCAGTTGTGTTTTCTCCTCTGCCACCGTTGCCACGGTTCGCTTTTTGCTGCCGATGTTGGTGTGTGGCTGCGGTCTCGTGCTGCCACTGCTGCTGCTGCCCCCGCTGTTACTGGCGTTCCGGTTGCTGTGCTCTCCCCGGCTTCGCGGCTGCCGTGCTATCACTCTGTGGACGTGTCTTTTTTCGTGTACCGTCCCTTCGTCCCATATATCTTCTTCCTTGTGGGTTCCTTCTTCCTCTTCTTTCCGTCCTTCGCCCTTCACGGCCTCTTATTATCGCGTTTGGGGTCTCTCCTTTTTCCTTCACATCGGCCTCCTCCTCTGGGCTGTCTGCAGCGGCGTCCGTACTCTCCCACGCTCTCCAAATTCCGAGCAGAGAGAGAAAAGGAGAGAAAGAGAAAGAGCGAGAAAAAACAGGAAGGAAAAGAAAGAAAGACAGAAAGGAAGAGACAAATAGGGAGAGACACGAAAAGTGAGGGACGGTGAAAGGGAGGGGAAGGGAGAGACAGAAAGGGAGAGACAAACGGAGAGAGACAGAACGGGGGGATAGAGGGAGAAAATGGGAGAGAGCAAGAAAGACACGTGGGGTGGAACACAGCGTCACATTTGCGGCAGCAGCGGGAAGTTTTCTAGCAACAGCGACATCTGTGTGGGGTGGTGTGCATGTACGTGTCTCTGTTTGTGGCAGCATCGGCCACACGCGTTTGCTGCCGCGGTGCGTCTGCGTCCCAGGCGTAGCATCGGTCTTCTGCGTCTCTAAACGCGCGTCTGTTCTTCTGCTTCGCCTTCCTTTGCTCTTCTTCATCGTCGTGTCATTCGTGTTGGCCTCCTCACACCGCCTGTCTTTGCACTGGGTGAAGAAGCGTTGACGCATCCCGTCGCTGTTTCCCTCTATTCCCTTCGCCTTCTCTCCGTCGGTCGTCTTTCGTTCGGCCCACGCAGGGCGTGCTGCAGCAACACTTCTTCGACACAGAGAGCAGAGCGCTCTTCTCTGCTGTTGCTGCTGCTGCTAGGCCGCAAAACTCCGCGCTCCTTCCGTCGTCCGGTCTTCTGCCAGACGTAGTACAACGAGCTCCCCAGTTTCATCAAAACAATTCTGTTGGGCAGTATTTTCTCTTGATTGTACATGTATGTGTGTGTGGAAACGTTTACGCTCATGTGTGTATACTATAACCGGCGGGCGTCACTTCGCCCCGTGTGTGAAAATGTGGGGAAGTCCTTCTCTCTGCCTCCACTCCCCACAAGCGCGCTCTTTCTTGCATATATGGAAGCGTATGTATATGTGCGTGTGTAGCCGTGCACACATATTTCTATATGCACATACATATATATTTACGTGTGTATTTCATCTGTTCATGTGGGTTTGTATTTAGTATGTATGTGTATATATATATGTGTGTGTGTGTGTGCGTGTGTGTGTGTGAATACACACCCGTGTATATACACACATGCATAGATATATATTTTATATATATGTCTAGAGAGATACATCTAATATACACTACACACATATATATTATATCCGTCCGTCTATCTACCTGTCTATATATATATATATATACATATACATATATATAATATATATATGTATGCAGATCTATTGCAGCATGTATGTATGTACTTACATATATATATATATATATATGTTCAGTGTACGTGTCCGTATACGCGTATACATCTATCAATATACACACGTGTACACACAATCTATCTATCTGTATCCATATATATATACGTGTATATCTATTTCTGTATGTATACATATATGTATATATATATAAATGTACATTGCACGTATGTATGTATATACATATACCTATCTATCTATGTATGTGTTTTATCTATGTATGTGTACACGTAGGTATTCATTTAGTGTCTTAGTGTAGACAGGGACATTTTTCGTTTCCCGTGATTTATTCGATTCTTTTACGTGCGCGAAGCGTCCGGCTTCTCTCGCATAATTGCGTTTAAAGCAGCAGCGTCTCGTATATTCCCTACGAGCCTCTCTTTCTTGACGTGGGCAGGGGACGGAGACGTGTCCGGTCTGCCGAGTGCTGCGGCTGCCCTTTTTTCTTCCCGTGCCTACACAAAGTAGAACAGGTGTGTATGTGTGTCTGGTTTTTCAACGCATCTCCTCCTCTTGCACAGCAACATGAAACGTTTTGTCGTCTTCTTTTTTAGTGCAGAAGCACCTTTTTCTCTTCTAGACGCGTAAATGTATGTGCCTGAGTGGGTTGTGTCTGCTTTCGCTGCAGCTGTACGACGTGGAAATTTCGTGGACCGCTGCGGTGCCAATGCTCTACATGCCCCACGTGCTGCTGCACCAGCAAGCGGTTGAAGCCGAAGCAGCTGCAGCAGCAACGCCAGCTGCAACAACAGAGGAAGCAGCCCCAGCGGCAGCAGCAGCGCCAGTCGCAACAGCGGATGCAGCTCAACCACCAGCAGCAGCAGGACGACCATCACCACGAGCGGCGGGAGCAGGCGCGTCAGCAGGGGGCAGTGGGGAGGCGCTGAACCAGCAGCACCAACAGCAAGTCTCGAAGGAAGAAGCAGTGAAGGAGGCAGCGGCAACGTTATCTTTTGCAACGTTGCTGAAGACCCTTTCTCACGAAGAACTTTGAAAGACGTTTCATAATCCTTTGCTCCAGTGTAGTTCACATAGTTACACTCGTTCACTTGAATCGACGTATGTGTAAATATATCTTTTTATGAACGTGTCAGTACGTGTTGCATGCACGTGTTAGCAAGACGCGTCAAATGAAGCTAGCGTGTAGAAAGTGAGAGTCTCCACTTGCTGTATGTAGTGATTCATATCTTCACACGTATGCGTACACATATATGTATATGTACTTGTCTAACTATGTGTATACGTTGTGTATAGGTGTACCACACGAAAAAGTCGAGCCGTCTTTCCGTACATGCGCAAAATATCGCACAAACAGGACAGCCCAAGAAACCACACGTGCGTGTACATACATATATATATACGTGTATACGCGTATATAGGGGAGAGTGCTGGGCAGTTATGTAGATTCTCGACTGTCTGTACATAGTAATTCATATCTTTACACATGTGTGTGTATATATGCATGTGAATGTATTTGTGTAAGTATATGCATATGTGGGGTGTCTGTGTTAGACCCAACTAATACATATATTTAATGTGTGTACTCTACCTGACCAGGAAGTGGTATTTTCCACTCTCTGTGTATGTAGTGGTTCGTATCTTCACACCTATATATATGTGTGTGTGTGGGTATATGTATGTGTATAAGTTGTATGTAGGTGTTAGACGCTGCTAGTACATGTATCGAAAATGTGACCAGCAAGTGGGATTGTCCACTTTCTGTGCATGTAGTTGTTCATATCTTCATACATATATATATAAATGTACACACGTGTTTAAGTATACGTATTGACATAAATTGTATGTCGGTGTTAAACGCTGGTAGTACATACGTTGAAGATGTATATGACCAGAAAGTGGGGTTGTCCACTTTCTGTGTATGTAGTGGTTCACAGGGTGCGTTGGTGGACGTGTGTGTACGTGTGTGCGTAGAATAGACGTGCGTATGTGTTGCACGTGCATATCTCTTTAAACGTCTGTGTTCAGATATGCATACATGCAGATGTGTATATCTATATGTGTTTGTGGCCGGCGGCCTCGGTGTTTTCGCTTGTATGTCCGTATATACATGATTATGTACACAGGAGACCTCCACGTGTATGTGCGAGCTCTGTACGTGTGTGTGCGAGTGTGCAAAAGAAAGAAAAATTAGACACGTGTGTGTATCTTCCGTCGGTCTCAGAGCGTGTATATATGTGTATAGCGATAGAGAGATATAGACAGAAAGAAAGAGAAGGAGAGCAACGAAAAGAAGTATGTACATCTTTGGTCGGTCTCAATGTCTTTGTGTATATGTACGAATTTATATGTGTGTACAGCGATTGAGAGGGAGAGCGAGAAGACGGGAGAGACGAAAAAGCGTATACTTACGTGTATATTCGGTTGGTGTCGTGCCTGCATGTTGGCATTGATTCGTTAGGGCCTTGGGACAGGCGCTCGAACGCGCCTTTTTTGTTGTGATGTCCCTCAGCAGACGGTCACGTAGAGTAGTTGTGAGCGCTATTTACGTTGTATTCTTCACCCTTCCCTTTTTCAAGCCCAACCGTGCTGTCGACACGGGCTCAAGCATTTCCCCTGTATAGTTGTGTGCCTGGGCACACATACGGGTTTGGATGTCTCAGGTCTCCTGGCGCGTCTGGGGGCACAAAGTAGTTGGTGAGAATGTCTGTACGCAGTATATGTGTTCTTCCGCGGTGTTCTTTTCTGCGTTTCTGCACTTCCGTCTTGAGTGGCGTAGAGATTATTATCTTCTTACGGCAGTAGTCTGGCTCGGGTGTAGTGACGTGCATGTGTATGTGTAGCGGTTTGACAGCATGCGGAAAACTTCGGGATCTGTTTGGTAGCGCGGCGCGAGACGTGGCTGGGAGCCGTACGCTTGTGTGTGGGGCATAGATGTTGAACGCGGTGGAAAGGATCTGCATTTGCTGTGAAAAAGAGAGAGACACATGAGGTGTTTCCGTCTCTCATCGGGAAACAGCCGGAGGAGACAACTCACTTGTGAGGACGCATCGCAGGAGACGAGACACACGAAGCACGAACGCGTTTACGCGGACGCCTCAAGATAAACGGTGTTTCATTCACGTCCCGAAAGGAAGTGCCAACGAATGTAAATTCAATGCAGCTGGTGTACCCTTTTAAGAAAGACGTACCCACGTGTACGGGTTTCTACTCGTATACATATGTGCCTAACATATCCGTGTACGTGCGCATATATATATATATATATATATATGTGTATACACACATGTATACATGTATGCATTCGTATACATGTACGCACATATACACACATATATACATGTTCACACGTATGCACATATTTACACATATATACATGTTAACACATATATACGTATTTGCATGTGTGCACATACTAACAAATAAGTACATGTATATATATACATGTATATATGCACATGTATGCGTATGAACACATACGTACATATATACACGTACGTAAACGTATACGAATACGAATGGGGTATGCGTATGTGGCGTAAGCGCGCAGAAAAACCTGATCACAAGAGGTAGGGTACCAAAAGAGAGTACTTTTTGTGGCCTGATATGGGAGAGTCCAGGGACGACGCAACGTTTGTGGGTGCGTAGAAGGAGCTATAGGGGGCGTTAGAGAGAAACGTGTAGATTTTCCACCTGGATCCGCTGAGAATTTATTACGAATTACACGCTACGGGAGAAGAGATGGGCGAGGACTTCTCCTGGAGGAGAAAGTACAACTCCACTGTACTTTCCGTCCCACTCGTACTACTGTCCAGCTTTTTCGCCCACCTCAGAAGTGTAGCGGCAGAGCTGCTCTGGGCGCAGAGGTCTCCAACGTGCAGGTTCTGCCCACTGCAGCTGCGGACCCGCGTCTTTTCTTTGCGCAGGGTTCCTTGTGCCAAGTAACTTGTGTCGACAGTCAGCTTGCGAGCCGGTGATACAATGCGCGGCCTGACCAGCACCCCGGTTAACCACACGTCATCTACTAATATGACGTAAGCACCCGTCCGCACGCATCACACGTAATGCCTCTTTGCCGCAGCGAAACGCCCTTCATATTGCGATCAAAACTCTCTTTTGCTACATTTTTCTCTCTAGAGGACACCGGGTCGCTACCGTTTTCGATACAAAGAGTAACACTTCAAGCAATCACAGTACTAGTACTACTACTAGTCGTACCAGTGCTCCTACTACCACTAGTACCACTCTCGTCACCCTCCTACTACTACTACTACCACTGCTCTCCTCCTCCTACTTCTACCCTTTCCCTAGTACTCGCCTACCGCTGATCTACTACTACGATAACTAGTACAACGTGCGCCAGTAATACTACTTTCTTATTAGTACTACGCTACTGTTGCACTACCACCACTACTATTGCCACTAATATGCTACTTCATGCAACCACTACGAGTCCCGCTGCTGGTACTACTACTATAGTAGTAGTGGTAGTATATTCCCACCAGACTACTACGTAACTACTAAACTAATCCTATATTGGTATACTACTAGTACTACCACCCCCACTATCATCAGCCTACTAGATTACTACGACACTCCTACTACTTCTACTACTCTACTACTACTCCAACTGTTGCACTTCTACTAGTGTACTACCATTACTGCAACTGCTAGTACTATCGCTGCTACTACTACTGCTGCTACTACCACTACTACTACGACTACAAGAGCTATTGCAGCTACCACTACAACTACTAGTACTACTAGCAGTGCTACTACTACTACTACTACAAGTGCTACTGCAGCTTCCACAACAACTACTAGTACTCCTAGGAGTGCTACCGCTATTAAGACTACTACTACTACTACTACTACTACAAATGCTACTACCACTACTGCTACCGCTCACGCGCTACCGCCTTCCCCATGACCCCTGTTGTGTATCAACACTACCGCTAAGGCGTATAATACAAGTTTCCACAATACCACGGGTTCTCGCACTGCCACAGCGACTACCAGCAATATCCTTATAACAAACACAACAACTATCACAATTACCATCCCCGCTGGAATGCCACAGCTACTTCTAGAACATTGCATCTGTGTCACGTACATAATGGGAGTCACCCCTGTAGAAGTGCACATCTTTTCGAGAATATTCGATCGGACGGGGCTGTATGACGACCAACGCCAGCACCTGGAGGCAGGAGGAACAGGCATTCTGACCAAAGGAAATTTCGTTTGAAACTGACTAACAAGTGACTTTTTTGATGAAGATGAACACGAGATGCACAAGCACTTGAGTGACGCGTAGCTCTTCAGAAGCACGCACGCCGACAAGTGTATATGTATGTATATACGTACATATGTGCAAAAGCGTGTGTATACATGGTATGTGTGTGCCACATACCGTGGTGTGTTGTGGGTGAGCAGAAGGTCGTACGAAAACTGCTCTACGACAAGTGTTCTACGTACTCTTGGTTTCTGGTACTCTTGCGCCGCGGAAGGACTTCGGCATCTCGTGGATAACTGTGTGTAATATCCTGCCCATGTCTCGACGTTCACCCGAATGTCACAGTATTGTGTCCACACAAATATAGTTGCTCAAAGCACGTTAAACACAATACAGTAGACAATCCTGTTTCAAAAAGCGTCAAAAACCAAACCGTTATGACTACTGTTGTCACACATCCATTACACTATCAACAAGGTCCTGATGTATTCCACAAACATTAAAGCACACCCACCGGGAGATGAAAGACTGTTTAACCGCTGAACTAGGCCACCACACGCACTTCTCTAGCGTGTGGCGGTTGTTTCAGCTTGCGCACCCTGTATCCTTTAGTGTACCCGCATGAAGCATACTTGACTTACATTCCTACACGTGTATATACATATATATATATGTATATATTCGTGTCTTGCTTGATTTTTTCTGGGAAGGAAACGGCAATGAGGTCACCGTTTTGGGACGCCGTCCAAGAAGGGAAGCTCCCCTCTTCACACTTTAAATAGAATTCAGTGTACCACTGCGTACGTAGTACATAGCGGCGCCCTACGAAGTTGTGCACTGTCCATTTCGGTACTCAGGATCCCCACTCAAAAAGAAGTATGCACACATATATGTATACGTATATATTTACATACATGTTATACGCTGAGCTACACGCGTAGACTAATGAACGCACGACAGAATACACGAATCACAGCTCTGTTTGATTTCGATGTCTGCCGCATGGGTGACTCTTCCCATGGACATATATATATAGGAATCGGCTCCGCCTGAGTATCGCTTCACACTCCTACGGCTGGGTACGTCAGCACACAGTGAACAGATACGCGTATGCATATATATATATGTATATATATATGTATATATATATATATATGTACATAATGCAGGAGGCGACGAATACATCTACTTACCCACGTGTGGATAGATGGACTCGATTTCGCATACAAATCTACACAAACGTACCTATACGCATATATGTGTATGCACAGACATACACGCGTACATACACACAGACGCCTCTCAATCAAACACACTTAATAAAGTTTCACATGTTTCTTTTTTTATAGAATAGTGCTACGACGTAGAGCGCCTTGCAGGAGAAAGAGCCGTTCATTCTCTTTCAGGGAAAGAGATATTTGTCTTCGCGTTGTTTCTCCCAGGTCAACGGAAATCTTAGGACCAAGGAAGAATATACTATTGCCTGTGAACACCATTGGTAACCGTGATCGACAAATCCTCGTCAACACTTTTCTATACACGCGTACACTGGTGCACTATATCTGTGGGAGAACAAGTATGCACACTTCTTCAGACCGATGTGGACTGAGGCATCTGGCTTTTGCAACAGGTGAAAAAGAATGTTATGTCTGAAGTTGCGGGCCACAGAGGTCTACAACAAATATGGGATCGTTGCCGGTGCCGGCTTTTCCTTGTGTCGTGAACGTACACACCTGTTCAAGCGCTATTTCGCTTTGCACGGACAAACTGAAGGAGCCTGTGGATTTTGTCGCGTTGCTTCTACTGTGGCTGCAGAGCAAGTGCTATCCTCTTTTGCGCCTTTGACCGAAATGCATTTTCTGCCTTAACGAGCGGACAACCAATAATCTTTGAGCACGCTTTGAAACCTGTCATGCGGGATGCAGCTAATAACACGTACTGCCTCAACAAGGGAAGTCGTCACTCAGCGGACTGTGAGCATTTCACCAACAGACGAATCAATCTCACACCGAGGAAATAAAAACTCTCCCCTGACCAGGGCAACATGAGCACGTTTTCAACAGACGAAAAACTTTGACATCCACATTGCGGCTACAACAACGGTGTGCTGCTGCGCAGCGCGTCCTTCCACACATTAACACTTATGGACCACAAAAAATGTACGATGCAGTTTCTCGACAGAGTGAGTGGAGCTTCTTGAAAGCCCGTGCGCCACGAGAACTCAAACTTCTAGACAGAGAAATATGGATAGGGCAACTTCGGTACGAAACAAAATTCTCTTTACTGAAAGACATACCAATATTACTTGTGACATTTCCCACTGACGCACACAAATGCCAGAGACGCGTCCTCCTCCGTCCTTCGATCCACGTACGTCTCCGCACGCGCAACCTTTCGCTGTGAAGCGAACTTCGTTTTCTTGGCCGGCCCATACGATTTGTCCCGTCTGCTACCACGACTGACCAGTGCATACCCTCTGCAGCCTAATTGCTTCTCACTCACCTCCGGTAGTCGTTATCATTCTGTGTAACGTACTGGCACTTACTGATCTGGAAGCTACCACCTAGAGAAGCTCGAGAATATTACTTTACAGATGTGCCGAAAAAGACAGTGTGGAATAGAAACGAATGTACACAAGCTGCAGCACGAAGACACGCACACGTAGACACGTACGTACGCAGTTGTAGGAATGTAAACTATCTCTCTGTTGTGACGAATCGTCTCAAACATCCTCCACGAACGGATGCTACGGAAATTTGTTGTAAGAGTATATGTACAACTTTGTACTCCACAAATTATGAAAGCGCGCCTGTGGCTGCCTTGCTCTTACAGAGAGCGTTCCTCTGGAAGTGGAAACCAGAAGCGTCTCTTCGGACGACACGTTACTGTCAGAAGAGGGTGACAATTGTGAAGAGAAGCACATATGCGTGGTCAGTGCTAAACGAACACTTATTCGTAAGCGTGTCTACATTGCCAAAGGCAGCCGACCTTTACGTGCAGGTACGTGATGATCGCTACGCGGACACATACTCGTATATATGTACGCGTGCGTGTATATATATATATGAGACTTTCCCAATTCAATTTTCCGTGTCTCCCGACGTCAGCGGGGTGTTAGGGACTAAATGGATTTGTGGAATGGCTCTCTGTGTCTGCTGGTGCTCTTGTGAGCATGAGAGCAGCCATTCGGTTGCTTCCTTGATCGAGCGCATCTCCACAAGGAACGTTCTCACGTGCTCCTCGCTTTCCTGGCAGCAGCCAGCGAGGCGAGAAATTTCTCCAGCTTGTGGACGTGGTTCGTGGTGCGCTCGCCTCGGATAAGAGATGAGTTTTACAGTTTTCTCCTGCTGCTGCGGCAGTGATTGCTGTCACAGCTGTGGACGCTGGTGAGTCTCCACCAGCCAGTTGGTAGTGCAGTGTAGTAACAGGTTCGTGTCCTGCGTCATGCGCGCTTTCGGGTGGGGGAGAGCCAGGCAGCAACACCAGTGAAACTTCACGAGCAACAGAAGACGAAGCAGTGGCAAATCTTCCTGCAGCGACCGCAAGCATTTCTTTAGCAGTGGCAGCAGCAGCACACACAGAGGAGCTGGTACCGCGAGGAACAACAGCAGCAGCAAATTTCCACGTGACTGCGCCGGCAGCAGCATAGTCCGAGTCTCTAGCCTGCGGGTGAGACGAGCGGAAAGGGCCGCCCCGCAGCAGTAAATTTGCATGCAGACTGCTGTGCTCCGATGTTCTGTCTCCACTGCCAGGGTCTTTAAGCCCAGGGCATCGCCTCCTTCTGCTGCTGGTGCTGCTAGTGGAACGACTGCTGCCGCTATCGCTGAGTCTGCAGCTGTGACTGCTTCGGCAATGCCTGCTGCTCCTACTGCTTTGTGACGCGCCAGGCGCGGCGCCGCTGCCTGGAGGCAGTGCAGAGAGAGAGAACGAAGCACAGAATGCCTGCTGCAGACGAGCCCGAGCAGCACCGTTGCGGATAGAATAGTACAGCAGCAGCAGCTGCAACAGCGGCAGCAGCAGGAGCAGCTGTGCAGCAGCACGCACCAGTGCTGCTGCCGGGGGCAGGTACGTGGCCCACCGACGCAGCAGCGTCCACGAAGGAATGTACGACATTAGTCCAGCAGCCGCAGTCGGACTGACTGCAGCAGCAGCCGCAACAGAAGGAAGAATGGCAGCAGCAGTGTCTGCGTCCGCAAGTTGCATGGCAGCAGCAGCGCCGCAGCATGCGACGCAGAAGAGAAAACACGTGCGCAAGCAGCAGATGCAGCGCTCCTGTACAGCAACAACAAGGGGGCAGCAGCAGCAACACAAAAAACGGGAGCAGCACCACACACAAACATACTACATTTGAGAAGTCACAGCCGCTGACAGGAGAATAAACAACTCCCTCGCATCTGCAACATAGGGAAAGTTTCCCAAGACGATCAACCGGAAACAACCCACACTGTCTTTCTTAGACACACGCAAGCACGCATACATTTATATACACGCGTATGTGTAGAAATTGATTTGTACAGATACATATGTATAGATGTATGGAAGGATATATATACGCTCAGGTATACGTACACGTTTGCACCCAGGTCGTACACGTTTCCACCCCAGTCGCCAACCACTACCCCTCCTCTCCAAATATATATCCGTATGCCTATTAGCGTCCACGTAAAACTGCGTGCACAAACACATAGACGGCCACTCCTACAAACGTACACCTCTGCGCGCACCGTCTTGCACATACACATACACAGACCTGGGGGACGATATATGAATAGAGAGAGGGAGACCAACACGCACATATTTATATATATTTGTACACCTGTGTAAACGTGTATACGTAGAAATCATCCATATGTTTTTACATATGTATCGTACGAACATACACTTATACACACCTATGGGTGATACACAAACCTATTATATACACATATATATGCAGATACGTGTATGTGTCTACACGTGCCACCGGTATACACATGCACGTGTAGACCCCCGTATATATGCGCATGCACGTGTATGAGACAGTGTACGCACACAGAAATATGAACATTCACCCGAGTGTCAACATGCAGACCTACAAACACGTTCTTTCTTGTAAGCCTGCCGTGCCCACTACACTCCTGCACGGCCCCACATGTGTACGCTTACGTACTGGGGATCCACACACAGTTTTTATATATGGGATATACAAGAGTATAAGTATACTCTCACCACACACATATATATATAATTCATTTACGCAGATGTTTGACATGCAGATATACACACAAATATACTTGCTTGCAGCACATATATATACACACGTGTAGTATACATAATACATCACATGCATGTATATGCGTAGTTACACTTGAGCTTCCAGGACACATGCATATAATATACTTAGTATAGAACATGCAGATACGTGTACAGACACACTTGCGCTTACAGGACATATATATATATATATACATTTACATATATAAACATATTATGCGTAGTATGTAACATGCCTTTATATATATACATAGGTACACTTTCGCTTACAGGAGATGTATAAATCTACATAAAATTCATAATATACAGCACGCAGATTTACGTATAGATACACCTGTATCAACAAGATTGACAGGCGGTCCCTCTGCCACGTAGCCATGCGGACGCCTGCGGTGCCCCCCCACACACGTATACACAAAAGTTTCTACAAGTATACACGTACGTACTTCCGTACGTAGGTACACACACACACACCCACCAAAAGCAATATATATATATATATATGTACAAGTGTACACAGAAGTTCAACATGCGTTCCTACGTACAAAGCTATGCCTACACAGACACACGTATGTAAGTACACATTACTAATGTAATGTATACTTATGCATAGAAGTGCATGCTTGGACACACACGAATTCTTACATATCTGCATACACGCGTATGCTGAAGTTGCGAGCATATATATGTGTTAGCTTCTACACAGAAGTACACGCCTGGACATACAGGAATTCTTACACCCCTACATACACATATACGTATATATTAAAGATGCGAGCACATATATGTGTTTTGTGGGGCGTACACGTGGGAGGACGCTCGACGTGTTTGTGAGTAGTCGCACCTGCCAGCAGAGAATGTGTGAGTATTTATTGAAGTGCCGGAGAGAGCAGCAGCAACACAGTGCCGCGCCAAGGGCGAGACACGGCAGCAGGGATACAGGCAGGAAGCGCAGCAGCAGCAGCACAGGTGAATCATCTACAGCTGCTGCTGCTGCCGCCTCTGCTCCCGCTCCTCCTCCTGCTCGTGCTGTTCCTGCTGCTTCTCCTGTTGTTCCTGCTGCTGCTGTTGCTGGAAGCCAGTGGCGCGTGTCGCGGGCGGGGGCTGCGGCCGACAGAGGCAAAGAAGGGGTGACGAGGAGAGAGAGGGAAAATGCAAGAGACGAGAGAGAAACACTCGAGATGATGGACGAAGAAAAGTAGGAAAGCAGCAAGCCATAAAGGCAGCCGCATGCGGAAACGCCTACCAGCAGCGCCGCCGACGCAGTCACTGGAGACAGAGACACGCACGACAATTTCCCAGCAGCAGCAGTGAAGGCGGTACTTGCAGAAGTAGGAGAAGAAATCGCAGCAGACGGAAGCGCCGCAGCAGCTGGAGAGGACGGAGCAGCGCCACCTCCCGTCTTTCGGGATAGAGGCGCAGCAGCAACAACGAGAAAGACCGGAGCGGCAAGTGCAGCAACAGGAGGAGGCGAAGACTGCGCAGCAGCAGACGTGCCAGCCGCAGGAGCTGGCGACTGATCAAAGTGAGGAGACGCCGCAGCAGTAGGGTGAGAAGGAAGAGCACCTGCGGAGAGGATCGCAGGCGAAGCAGCAGCGGCAGCGTCAGCAGGCGGAGGAGCAGCAGCAGCGGCAGCGTCAACGGGAGGAGGAGCAGCAACAGCGCCAGAACGTCCAGCAGAAGCGGCAGCAGCCCTAAAGTAGGCAGCAGGGGCAGCAGCAGCCCCAGAAGGACCACCAGGAGGAGCAGCAGCCCCAAAAGGAGCAGCAGCAGCAGTGTGTTGGGCGGGACCAACTGAAGGAGCGTCATACGCAAGCGTGGGCTTCAACGCAACAGAATCAGGAGAAACAGTAACAGCTGCCCCTACGCTCCCAACGTGGGACGGAGGAGGAGAAGCAGCAGCACCAGAAGCGGTAGCAGCAGCAGCAGGCGCACGTCGCATGCCGAGACGAGGAAGACAAGCAACAGTAGCAGCAGGAGCACCTGCAGCAGCACCGTCACTCTCCGCAGTCGTTGCCACGTGCACAGCGCCAGGCAGGGCAGCAGCTGCTGCATGAGCAACACCACCAGCAAAAAGCGCAGCAGAGACAGGCGTAGCAGCAGGAGCCGGAGCAGCAGCTGCCGGAGTGGGAGGGGGGAACGTCCGGGAGAGAGCAGCAGGGGCGGCAGCACCAAGTGCAGCAGGAGCAGACATAGCAGTAACAGCAGAAGGAGCAGCGGACGCGGGAACAGAGGCCAGAGAGGAAGGAAGAGCAACAGCAGTAGGAAGAGCAAACAGGGTGGGGAGGTAGACGTGGGAGGCGTAGAGCTGCTTGGCTGCTGCGAAGAAAGCGACAGCGGGAAGGCAGGGAGGAGACGCATCGAATGAGACAGGAGAGGAGGACGAAGAAGGAGCGGCAGGAGAACCGCACGAAGAAGGAGGAGAAGAGGGAAGATAGAAAGAGGAGACAGCCTCAGAGACGTGGAAGCAGAAGCGCTGCTCCAACAGCAGCAGCAACAGAAGCAGCAAGGCACCCAAACATGCCAGCGCCATTTCTGGGAGAACCTCCGTCAGCAGCGAAGGCGCGTGGTAGAGCGTCAGCGCCTCCTGGCTGAGCAGCACGCGGTTGTGTGCGCGCCGCATGCAGAGACGCGCATACGGAAGAGAACAGAGCGGTACAGCCAGCAGCAGCAGGCAGCTCCCCGCTGCCCCGACAAAGATTGCTCGGGCCACAGCCGCCAGCTGCAGCAGCACCGTTTCTAGCGCTGCCGCTGCGTCGCAGAACGCCGCGCTGTGCACGGTCGAAAAAAGTGAAGGTGAGATGAAAGTCGCAGAGGAAGAGGAGAAAGACGAAGAGGAGGAGAGGGACGCGGAGGAGAGGGAGGAGGAGGGCGAGAGGAGCGTCGGCGAACGTGCTGCTGCTGCCGCAGCTCCGTCCTGTTCTACAGCTGACGGGGCACAGGAAGAAGAAAAACGAGGTGGTGACGGTGAAGAATATAAATTGGGAGGAAACGAAGAAGGAGAAGGCAAGGCATCTGGCAACGTTTCACGCTGCATGTGGCCGGCTGGGGACGGGACGGAAGAAGCGGCGTAAGTGCTGAGGCGTCGGGCCGCAGGCGTCGCTGCAGCGGCTCTTTCTTGCGCTGTAGCCCGTAAATCTCGAGTCCGCGGGATATACACGGAAGATGAAGAAGGAGAAGACTCCAGCAAAGGAGACGCAACAGAAATAAAGGCCTCTCGTGGAATTCCCCCCCCCCGGCACTGCTGCTGCTGGTCAGGCTGCTGCTGCTGGGGATCAGGCTGCTGCTGCTGGGGAGGCTCCTGCTGGTGGTCAGGTTGCTGGTGCTGGTCGTGAGGCTGCTGCTGCTGTCTACGGCGCTCCTGCCGCTGCCGTTGCTGCTGTCGCCCATTGCCGTCCTGCTGCTGCTGCATGTCGGGCTGCTGTTGGTGGGGAACAGACGCAGCGTGGAGTGCTGCGTGGCCTCGGCGCTGTCGCCACGGGAGCCGTGCATGAACGTCTGCTGGTTTTCTAGGAACAGGCTCACCAAATGCTGCGAAGGAAGAGGGGGGAGCTCTTGGGTCAACAGTAGCAGCGCAACCGCGTGCGAGACGAGCAGCAGCTGTTGTGCTAGCGTGATTAACAGCCGCGGACAATAGCTGCAGCATGCAGCAGCAGTCTCGCCGAAGGACCGTGCCACCGGCGTCAAAGGCGGCGGAGCTGTCAGTCCAAAGCACCTCACGCGCTGCTGCTGTTCCTGCTGATGGCTGTCGCACAGCTCTCGCTGCTGCTGGTGGAGAGCTTGTCGCTGCTGGCGGTGGTGCTGATGCGGTTGCTGCTGACGCAAGTGCGACTGTTCCTCGCAACCGCGTCGCCGCTGCTGATGCACCTGCTGTTGCTGGGGGGAAGGCTGCTGCTGGTGGTGCCCCTGCTGCTGAGGGGGACGCGGCTGTTGCTGCTCCTCGACGGGAGGGTGCTGGTGCTGGGGAAGGGGCAGATGCTGCTGTCCAAGGTGCTGGCCTCGCGCAGGCAGCTGCCCCTCGTGCTGCAGCCCATGCTGCCACTGCATGTAGTGTTGCTGTCTCCTGTGCTCTTGTTGTTGTTCCTGCACTTCCTGTTGCAGCTGCTGGTGTTGCCGCTGCTGCCGGTGACGGTGAAGCAGCTGCAGTCGTTGCTGCTGCGAACACATCGGCTGCTGCGACTGTTGCTCGCGACGCTGTTGCTGCTGCTGGCCGTGCGGGGGTTGGTTTCGTGTGGGCAGAAAGACATTATCCCATCTTGCTGGTGCTGCACGCGCAGGTGCGGAAGGCTCACCCATGTGCAGCGGCTGCTGCTGCTGCAGTTGCTGCGACGAGCTGCAGAAGTCCCTAGCAGCAGCACGGCCTTTCTGCAAACAGAGAAGTTCGACGCAACTAGGAGCAGAAGCGTCGCTTGCAGCCGCATCAACCCCGGCTTCTGCTGCTGAATCAGACGCGCCGGGGTCCGAGCTGGCCCCAGAAGCAGCACCAGCTACAGCTGCAGCAGCTACGGTAGCTGCGGTAGCATCGGGAGCAGGGACAGCAGCAGCTGTACGAGCAGTTGCAGCAACAGCAGCAGCACAACCGTCCGCAGCAGCAGCAGCAGGACAGCGAGGAGCACCAGCAGCAGCGAAAAAACCTCCAGTTGCACCAGAAGAATACTCCACCGCAGCGGCGGTTGCGGTAGCACTAGCAGCACCAGCAACGCACGACTGAAGACGTGTGGGATACTCGAAAAAGGCTGGGACCTTGTGAGGAGCGGAGGAGACCGGTGAGTTCTGCTGCGCGGGAGACATCCCTGCAAAGGGGAGAGTACAGGGTGGTGCACTGTCACTGAGGAGATGTGGAGACGGAGACAGAGACATGCGAGATAGCCGACGCCGGGTGTCTCGAGTCGCTGTTGTCGCGGGAAGTCCTGCTGCTCCCGGTGGTGGGCGGGCTGTTGGTGCTGCTGCTCCTGAACCCCCTCCTCTTGCTGGAGGTGCTGGCAAGCCAGCCGCAGCAGTAACCAGCTGCTCCGGAAGCAGCAGCGATGAAGTGACGCTCATCTGATGCGACCACGGGGAAGGGCGGAGAAGGGCTACACATAGCCCTCATTCAAAGGCGCACGAGACGGACGAAGGGAGACGAGACGCTGGCCGCAGCGCACCCCTACAAACGGGCACCAGTAGCACAAGCAGTGCCTGCGGCAGTCCTAAAAGCAGTGTGCGCATCAGCAGCTGCCTTCAGAATGGGGCGGCAGCAAAAATGGCAGCGTTGGACGCAGTAGCAGCAACAGCAGCAGTGTGAGCTGCGACCGGAGCAGC
Organism: Sarcocystis neurona; assembly: GCA_000727475.1. NCBI lineage: Eukaryota > Apicomplexa > Conoidasida > Eucoccidiorida > Sarcocystidae > Sarcocystis > Sarcocystis neurona. Next base: position 778,280 of record KL647303.1, on the reverse strand, counting down.
GGCCGCAGCACGACACCTGCTGCAGCAGCAGTATACTTTGAGGTACTAGTAGCCGGACGACGCAGAGAAGAGACAGTTGTGGCAGCACTGCGGGCTGCAGCAGCAGCCCCGGCTTGCCGTCGCAGCAGCAGACTGGTGCGGCAGCAGCAGCAGTAGCAGGGATTGCAGCAGGGAGAGAGGAAAAAGGCAGGTGCACGTGTCTCGGACCAACGGACCTAGAAGCCGCGCTGCTGCGCAGTAGCAGCAGCTAGTGTATAGCACGCACAAAGAGGAATCCGGTGTAACAGGATAGTAATGTGTTTCACGGTAAATATTTGTTCCGCGTACATGCGCAGAGCGCGTGTAACTGGAGCAGCAGCAACGGAGGCAGACAGGTCCGCCGTTCCTGCAGCTACGGAAGAAGGAGGGCAGGTGGAGAATGGTCTCAGAAAAGGCTTCCGGGGGGATGCGACACGTAGACACATGCTTGTGCAGCTGTTCAAAAACAGGCACTTGACACGGTAATACAGGCATACTTGTAGTTGAGTGAATACATTCACATACAAGGATTGACACAGAATGTGAGTTTTACACGATATAAATATATATGTATACACATATATTTGTGCGTACATATATATATACACGGTTTTTAAAGGAATGAAAAGACAACGTGCCGGATCACGCAGCGGCGGCGCACGCAGACGTGGTCGTCGGGGGTGCCGGCAGAGCGCAGGAGGAAGCGAGGAGGCCGTGCATGCGCACGGGTTCCGAAAGAGGAACCGGAGAGGCCGACATGTTGCACGGAAAAAGGAAAAAGACACGCCATTGGTAAGAAAGGAAGAGAGGGAAACACATACATGGGCAGAAATAGTGTGCGTTCGGCGACAGCACCTGACAGAAGCGAAGGCATATGATGCGCCCCGGGTGAGACGGGGAATCCACTGCTGCAAGACACACACTGCAGCAGCAGTTTCACTCCAAGTCCATCCGAAGCGCAGCAGGCAAACCAAGAGTCGAATCAGCATTGCAGCAGTAACAACAGAAGAGAAAAGGAGTGTAGCCAGCGTCCTTAGCAGCCGCAGCAGTGAGCGCACCACCGGCAGGAGTCGGTCATCAACAGCATGAACGGCGGCACCGGCTGCTGCAGCAGTTCCCTCCGCAGCACGAGCCACAGCAGCAACAGGAGCAGCAGCAATACCAGCAACAAAAGCAGCACACAAACAACAACCAACGCGGTTGAGACTCGGAAACGTGTGTATTCTAATCGTGCACACGACGGTAGAAATCTATATGAATACATGCATCCACTTCCATGTTCATATACATACCCAAGTGTCACTTCCAAGCATGTTTTGAGGAGATAGCAGGGGAAATCGAGACGGCACGGAGGCGAACGGAGGCCAAACGAAAAAGTCGTCCGCCTGTAAACATATCTATCTTTATGTATCTGTTCATATATTTGTTGAACAAGATCTATACAGCGAAGGATTTGTGCGTCGGCGTGAAGACCCAGATTGAAAACCATCGTACCTGGAAGACAAGTGTCGACATTGGTCCATCCAGATATTTGCATGTGTAGATACATCCTAAAAAAGAAGACAGTGATACGCCGTGTAGATATATTTCGATCTATAAACATAGATACGGTGTGTAGAAAGTGGCAGCGTGTGGCCGTAAGTGTGTCACTGTTTGGTTTTTAATTGAGAGCGCTCTCTTTCACCTTGTAAAAAATGTGAGATATACAGAGAGACAGAGAGAAAAAGTTGCACACAAACACACCTACATATCCGCACAGGCGTTGCATGTACCTGTATATATATATATATATCTGTATCTATATCTATATCTATATATATATGTATAATGCACGCACAGGTGTACACGGCTGGAACTGTATCGATACACGTATGTGCGTGGACTCGAGTTGAGAATCTATTAGAGGAAGATTTACATGTGTACACGTTTCAAAAAAAAATACATAAATGTGCCGGTAGAGAACACACCCGCCGAGTAACGAATAGCCTCAGCCGAAGGGTTTCGTATTTGTAGTAGTGCCAGAGCCTGCTTCTTCTCATGGCGAAACAACCCGTGATGAGCCGCGGTGGTGAATGGATGCAATGTGGATAAGTGTTTTGCGGCAATTGGGGGAAAAATAATTATCTCCTTACTGGTGTAGACAGAGGGGAGCATGGATAGACACTGTACAGTTGTTTAGATAAAGAATACCGCGTATGCCTGTTTGGCTGCTTGCCTGTTTCTCTTCTATGTGTCGTTGTGTAAATATGTGTATATACGTATACACATATATATGTAAGTCCGCGTACATGGACGTACGCAAATCTGCGTGAAAAAGCATATTCAAAGGAGGCACACACAAGCAGCGAAGAGTTACGTTTTGCTCATCTAGCAGATGGTATAGGTGGACACACTAGTTTCAGAGTGGCAGAGATTTCCCAGGCAGAGGCACTCAACTTTTGGAAGTCCTTGTGACGAAGGGAACGAGCCGTTCAAGAAGTACGGGAACACCACTGCAAGAGATTTTCAATCTTGTGATAATTAACTTCTGTACGCAGGGCTGGACAGCACGTGGACGCGGACCAGAGCCTGCACACTGGTCTCTGGCAACTCGACATTCACGTTGTGTTCTGGCCTACCACGTGTCAACTTGTCTTTGTGCCTACGGAACGTATCTGTGCATTTAAGCCGTGTACACTTTGTACACAAATCTACTCATACGTCCGCATCTAACCACCTACCTCTTCGTGCAGAGGTAGATGGTTCTATCTATTTACCTTTGTGGTTTCTACACTTGCGTGTTTACAGATCTGTAGATATAACGTACGGTCCTGATTCCGCGAAACGGTGAAACTTTAAGTGAGCCGCGCAAGGTGGAGCTTGTTCACTGCGGAAGAGTACGCATATACGGTGCACTTGAACAGATGAATGCAGTTCCTATTGTGCCGTCCTTATGCAGTTTAGATACACGTGACTACGACAGTTCTGACTGAGTTAGGATATGAAGCAAATTTGCGGCCTTCTCTGTACTGCAGGACACACACACTGTCGTGTGTGCATACGTCCCCACGTACCCACGTCTATTACAATATACGTATGTGTCGACGCCTTTATAGAATTGTTGTGACGGTAACAGACTTCTGCATCTGCACGCAAGGGTTACGCGTTTGCGTAGAGGGACGCACCTGTTTCTCTACAAATGTTGTCACGTGTGTACTCGTGCGCATACATACACATATATATGTATGGTGTGATGAACGCAGCGTAAGACCTTTGCTTCCAAGTATGTTATAGGAAAATGTGACTTGTAGTAGACCGTCCCTACAATTCAACCGCGATAACCTCTATTCAGAGCCCATCCAAGAGAGGGGAAACGGGAGACATACCCTCTACAGGGGAGCAAACACTTCATGTGTAAGAATACCAGTATACTCGACACGTCAACATCGACCGTCAAGTAGCGTACACTTACGTATGAAAGAGTGTATACACACCCATGAAGAGCAACGCGTATGTTCTTAAAACAGAAAATTTCATCATCTCCTTTTTTCTGCGAAACCTGCGCCACTGTGTGGTAGGTAATCTCTACGATTATTATTATATCGTATACAAATAGAATATGGAATACGTACTTCAATGTCATTGATGACCTGCCTACCTATGTATACCACAGCCACTTTCTCTATGTATATGAACAGTGCGTGTCTAATCGCGCACGCAGAAGAGTATATTCTAAAGGTGCGCCAGTATTCGACGGCCCACTAGTGGCATTGTCCTACAGAAACACATGTGCAGAGATGTGCAACGTTGTGCACATTCGTGGGTGTCCGGCATGCACACGCGAATGTACGATAGTCGCACAGCAATTGGCAGATGAGGGTGTTCCAATGTGATGTAGGTGTCTGCGTATTATCTGCTCTTTTTGCGCAAATAAGGAGGTGCTGGTGACGTCGATGTTAATATACCCGTACATATCTTCAACTGCTCTTCCACAGGCACGTACAACTATAGTACGCTAAGCATGATATCGTGTAGCCGCCTAAAAAGTGGATCGAGCATCCTGTGTAGAAAAAGGTGCGTTCATGTGCAGCGCAGAATTTACACACAAGGCTCGTAGAGTTCGCACGCACAAAAGTATTCGAACCTCAGGCCGTCAATGCACGTATACACGTGTATACATTAATGCATACGTAGGCGTATACGGTTTTTAGTTCCACGTCATACGTGCATGCAGGTTGATTCGTATGTATGTATATATGTGTGAATTAGTACACCCTCGCGTAAACAGGCACTGGGCCGCTCCACACGCACACAAGGTCACAGGCACACCTGTAGTAGAATGTCAAGGTGGAAGCAATTAGGAAGTCCGAGCGTGTAACAGCCTCCAAATGTGCGCATATATCATTTGTACTGGTGCACACGCATACACGCAATCAGACGTGAACCTACGTCAGCGTGCATCAGAATAGTCACGAGGATATATATACACATCCGTACACACATATATACATGCATACACACATATGTGCATGCACACACACACATTCACACAAACACATAGACACACACACACACACACACGCCAATGTACCCCTGATTGCAGCCACATACTTGCGGGAGCAGAAATGTCCCAAATGTTTGCACCTCGCATTTGCATCAGTACACACACGTACGTGTATATGTAAAAATCTGTATAGCCGCACACAACTTAGCAGGCCGTGGTCGAAAGCGTATATCTTACGGTAAAGTGGAACTCGGTGTGCACGCGTAATATCCCTATCTTGTGAAACTCACAACGCACAACACGAATATCCATTCGGTGCGTATTAATCGCATCCCGTACTCCCCGTACTTTTCAATCCTAGTCGCTGTGTCCGAATATTCTAGTGGCCACCCACAAATGTGCACGTTTGGAAAATTTGACTACTGCAGGCATATTTTCTGGTGTGAACGGTATGTATGCGCCTTATTAACGGCCCACAGGCACATGGCGCATCCGCGACGAAGGGGTGCGAGACGAGACGCGCGTACTCTGGGCAAGGAAAAACGAAGTGGCAAAGGCTGAGCGTCAAGCTTCCATTCATCCTCATGTAGGTTCTCATTTAGTAAAAGCCCTTTTGTCGCAACGTCGCCGAAAAAGCGTGCTTGTTTCATTAACAGTACGCTGCGTGCGGCGCTGTCAAAATATCAGTCGTGGCATACTCAACGAAAAAAATTTCCCCATCCGTACTATTGAAGATTCACATGCAAATTTGTGCACAAGTAAACGTAAACATGTATACGTATCCGTACACATATACATATATACAGACATACGTGCATATATACATGTGCATATTATACACATGCGTATGTATATATGTATGTATGTATATATGTTGTATATTAGGAGGGGCCCGCGAGGCAGCGGCATGCTCGGCTGCAATTCGTCCTCCAGAAAGGGGTCCAATGGTAAGGACGCGCCGTCCTGTTATCTAGAAGGCAATGAAAAAATTCGGCCACCTCTTCCCTGCGCTGCTCTCATGTGGAAACTCGCCAAAAAATCCTCTCTCCTGCGATACTGAAAACACAAAAATCCCACCCAGTTGTCAGGACTTTCCATCACTTTGTATCGCTGTCACTGCGGCAAGTGCTCATCCGGCTGCCATCGGACAGTCTAGCTCAAAACAGCGGCACCATCACGTGGCTGGCACTCAGCACTTCTCTCTAATTTGTATATTAAGGAACGCACTCGGATCTGCAGTAGGCAGCTGCGTAGCGCTCTGTCCACCAACAGCAGCGTTCAACAGAAGAACGCGAGCCAGGGGCTTGCGGTGGAGCGCACGCGTTTTTCGCCGCACCAAAGCCGAACGGCAGCCGAAGTCCGGCCTACCCCTGGCGACAGGACCGTTTTGTGGAAGCATCAGCTACACGCATCGCCAATTTCTACCGTCCTTTGGGACGACAACAGCGTCGGATGTAAACTAGCCGCAAGAGGGGCTACGTAGTACGTGGTGTCCTGCCAACTGTTAGTAGCGGTGCTCGTTAAACTAGAACAAGATAGTGGTCGCAGGCGCAAAAAACTGCTTGGCCTGCATATTTCCACCAGGAGTACCCGTAAAAACAGTAGCGGCAGGACGCAGGTTCTGCTCTAGAAACACACCTCTAACACACGTTCTGCTCCTGGCGAGGAGCGCACCAAAACTGTTTACAGCGTCAGCAACACCAGCAACACTCAGACACTTGTCTACATTTGCCGGCCTCTGTATCAAGGCCTGCGGCCCGCTGCGATACTGCAGGAAACTGTCTCCCCTCGCCGTGGAACAAAGGTGGTCTCAACACAGCAACAGCAGTGCAGCTGGCAACTCTACGTGTGGAGAAAGGGACGTTTCTCTCGTCGACTGCAGCAGGTGTTGCTGCACGTGGTGCTGGACTTCTCTGGTCAAACATCGCTCCTGCTGCGTTCACAGCAGCAACTGTGGCGGAGAGCTGCAGTGTGCGTGCAGCTCCCGTACCAGCAGGCTCAAACGTGTCCTCTTCAACACGGCTGCTGCTGCAGCTCTCCCTAGCTGCAGCAGCAGCCGTGTTGAAGAGGACACGTTTGGCAAGTGCAATGTGCGCAAGACTTTCCGCAGGAGCAGAAGCAGACGGTTACGTAAGCCGCAGTAGCAGCAGGGTTACCGCGCATTGCGGAAGAAAAGTGCCAGCAGCAGCAGGCGACAAAAAAAAAGAGCACTAGCAGGTGCAGCAGCGCGAACAGAATACGGTGCCGCGGCGCGATGAGTCGCAACAATCAGACGGCCAGTACCAACAGCAACACCGACCAGGTGATGAGAGACAGCAGCCGCAAAAGGCAGAGCATCACACCAGGAAAACGAATAGTCGGTACAGGGCAAACGCCAGCAAGTATATATACGAAAGACCTCGTCGGTTGCACTTGGCACAACTTACCCAGTCTGAGAGCCTTTTCATGTGGCTAAGTTCACGGGACCGCCTTCACCACGTAAATATTCTCCCTGTTGTTGTCGTGTCCCTGGAGTGTGAAGTTACACCAGGAGCGCCACAGAAAAGCAGATGATATCTAAGGAAGATGCACTCCGAGTCCTATTCAACGTCGGAGCAAAGACAAGAAGTTGAAAATGTATACGCAGACGTACAGGAGCTGTAGTATTTTCACCACGTCGCAGTCGGCTTGCGTATGAGGCTTCACAAGGGTTCAGCGTGAGCTACGAAAGCGAACCACCGCAGTCCACACAGCGATTTTTGCTTGTCTGCCTCTCTTCCGTGTCATTCAAACTAGGTGGAACTCTGCCTGTCCCCAGTTCATATAGGCCCCGATGCCAATCGTATGCGCAAGCACCCGTACCTACCCTGTGAGTTACGATAGTACATTAGTCCTCTATATAAGAGGAGTTGTAGGGAACACGTACAGATATACTCTGTACATCAGGAAATACGAGCTGGTATGCACACGAAGGCGTCCAGCGTTCGGGTCAACAAGACTCTGAACAGTGGCTTCTGCTTGGCTCATCGTCTTCTCACCCCGACATTCTGCAGGACTCTGTACGTTCCTGGATGTCCTGGTGGCTGCAGCACATTCTGAACGACTCTTAGCAGGTCTGCGTCGACGTACAGGGGCTCCTTCAGCACGTACCTGTTCAACAAAAAGTCAGCAACAGCGGCAGCAGCAACAAAAGCACCAAGACCCCATACAGAGGCACCGTGATAAAGTGCTACAGTACTTCTTCTATGTAGCACTTTACTTTGCTGGCGGAACGTGATTCGGAAGGAAAGCGAAACGAGTGTTGCCACACGAGCGTGGGACTTGAGTCCTGCCCGTGCAGCACGGGGACAAGTTCCTCCGCCACGTCCGCACTCCCAGTGCCGCAGCGTGTGCCGGTATACCGTCGCAGCAGTTCTCAAGCGGAGAATCACGTGCAGGCTCGGTCTGCTGTTGTTGCTCTCAGCACATGTATGGCGAGAAAAAGAACAAAAAATGGTAAGGACCCTGCTCTTCAGCACAGCTCATTCTCGCTCTCACCTAACGTGCTGCAGGAGACACTGCATCAGCTGGTACTTTTCTGTGTTGCTACACCACGAAGACAAACCATCCTTTGTAGCCGGCAATTACCGCACTTATCTACCCTTTCGGGGATCTTTACCTTTTCACTGCAAGGTACAGAACTCCAAAAGAAGAACATCCTCACGCAGTCGCCATGCCAGCCAGCTTCTGCACGCTTCCTAAAAAGGACATGTGGTGCTTCAGCTGCTGCTGCTGCTGCTGACGTTGCCGCCGCTGCTGTTGCTGCAGCGCTGAACCTGGGTTACTGCTTTAAAGAATTCTGTGGCCGCGGAAAAACAATAAAAGGCAACCCCTTTACACAATATGAATGCTCGGCATGCGTCTTCACCCGCCCCATGTCCCGTAGCGGCTCGCCTTCAAAGACAAGGTTCCTTCGGCTGCACCACTGTGCTGCCGTTGCGGTGGCTTCTCTCTTTGTTCTGTCCACTCGTTCAATCGTGCGCTGCGCTGCCGAAGCTGTATCCTCTTCTGTAATTCCTGCTTCACGTATATCCTTTCTGCTGTTTCATAGGAGTCGTATCTCCCTGCCGTTGCTGTCGGGACATCTACACAAGCACCGAAAGAGGGAGACGTGCAATCGTGCCTCTCTGCGTTCGTCGACACAGCCCAATGTAGCATCAGTCTTCTGCAACTCACGCCCCCTATTATCGCACTTCGCTCTCCTAGTATCTTTTCTTCTCCATATGACAAAATAAACGTGCGACGTTCTAGCTGAGCTCTACAGTGTGAGGTGTCCGGTCGTGCCGCTGCTCGTTTACGGCTCCAGCACACCCCTTCAGCGGTGAAAACTCTGCACCTCTCCCAAGCGCGATGCAGCAGCTGAGGTTCCCTTCCGTACGAAGGTGCCTCACCGAGGCTACCACGATGATGACCAGCAGCTCTCTTGTACTACCGGCGGCGCGTCCCGGCCCAGCGCCGGCGTCTATGTAGAAGCTCCCAAGCCCGCACTTTTCAGCTGTGAAGTCGCGAAGAGTACAGCGCAGTTCCTTTGCAGAAGCATGAATCTCACTTCTTGGGCAGGTCACAGCGCGGTGCTCACAACGACGACGCATACTATAAATCTGTAGAAGCTTCTCTGCACTACTCTTACGCGACAGAAGAGAAAAACAAGACCCAGCCTCCGTGGGAAACGAACCAGTTCAACCGCAGAGCGCAGTCTTGCAGCAGCGGCAGGTGCTGCAGCACCAAGCAAGGAAGCTTGGTACAGGTGCTTCTGCTGCGTATGAGTAGAGAGTTGCTTCTGCTGCAGTAACGATTCCACGACATTTTCTCTTTGCTAGTACACCAAATGTCAAGAGCCTGCTGTGCTGTTTGCAAGATTGCTGTGCTGCTGCTTCTTCATGTGACTCTGCAGCAGTCAGCATTTGTACTGCGGCGCTCTGCCGCTCGATCGTATGGATACACAGCAGAAGTCGTATCCGTGTGTGCCCAATCAATACTCTACATCTGGAGATAGCGCCTCTGCAGCTGCCCTTCCTATCTACAACCTGTACTGCCACCTATCTACGTAGCGGATGTATATTCCTTATGTGTGTGTGTGTGTATTTGTATGTAGATTTACGGACACGGTTGCCAATATGACCCACAAGTGTGTGTTCTTCCCTGCATGTGTCTACCTATATTAGCGTGCCTCCCGCTTTTATCGTATCCACTCTGTTCGCTTTTCACCCGGAGAAGCAAACGGCATTTGCTGGCGCAGAAAAAGTTGTACGTGTGCTTGTTGCCACGCAGGTGCTTCTAGTTACACAGCCATTATTCGTTAACTCTCCTCAGCTCCTCGGCGCCGGCGACACACGTGCAGTAGCACTAAGACGTGGAGATCGCGCTCGGTCGTTCTGCCCTGCCGAAGGAAGTAGGTGTCCCGTAGCTTCAAAAGCTTCAGCTCTCGCCTTCTGCGTCACTTTTTCATAGCGACGGTGTCCCACGGCTGTGAAGCAGTCGCCGCCGGCGGCGCACTGCTGCAGCATCCGTGTATGTAGGTGGGGACAGCTTCTTTTTCACCATGCGTACGAAAAAAAGAATACAGCCTCATAGGCAAATCAGGTCTCTCGATCTGCAGATGTCCTGCTGTATAAGTACTTAGTATGTGTACCTGTGCCGCCCCGTAAACAGAGCTCTGTTGTGTAACAATCTCACCATAGTACAGTCTCCGAGCAGGGAGGTGTGGTCAGGGAGCCGTTGTATCGGTAGAAGATTCGAGACTTGTCTGCCAGGAGAGCTTGCAGATTGATGGGAGGCAACTGCAGCTCCTTGAGTTCTGGGTGTGGAGATCTCTTTCGTTTTCTCGGTCTGTCGCCTTCCTCCTTTGTCTCCTGTTGCTCCAGCGGTGCAGCAGGAGCAGGCGCTTTTTCTCCTGTTTTCTCTCCGGTTTTCTCTCTTGCTTTCTCTCCTGCTTTCTCTCCTGCTTTCTCTCCTGCTTCGGGCAGCTGCCCTTCGCGTTTTTTGTGTTCTCGTTCATCCTCTTCTTTTGCTGCGCCTTCCCCTTTTTGTTTCGCTCCACTTCGCTTCTTCCGCCGGCGCTTCGGGAGCTGCTCTGCGTCTCCTGGCGGAGGCACCGGAGGCAGAGTACGCAGCAAAGGGAACAGCAGATCCTTCTGGCTTGCCGAAAGAGATTCTTGGCTCGACTGTGTGGTGGTGCTGCTCTCGAAGTCAGCCCACGAGCTCCACTTTCGAGAAGGCTTGTTCGGGTACGTACCGAGGTTCCGTGAGAAGATCCAAGGCTCAGCATCTTTAACGCCGCCACGAGAAAACGGCTCTTCTTCTTCCTCCGGCTCGACACCAGCGTTTTTCAACCGACGCGTTGGTGCCGCTGTTGCGGCTTTACGTGCTGATTTTACTCCTTGCATCTTACTGGCGGTCCTTGACTCTTCACACGCTTCTTCTGATAATTCATTCGCAGCCGTCTGTGTCAACCGAATCGCCTCTGCCACAGCCGCCATGAAGTCCTGGGCTCCCTGTGAAATCGTTTTCCCCACTTTGGATCCTTTCCTTTCTCTGCTTGATGACGCTTCTTTTGTGCTCCCCGTCTTCGGTATCGCTGTTACGTATCCTTCCCCTGCCTTGCTTCCTTTTCTCTCTGTTCTTGTGGCTGCCGCCTTATCTCCAGTGCTCGCTCCGGCTGCTCCTCCTGGCTGCTTGCTGTGTGCTGCTGCGGCAATTTCCTCCGGGGGCTTGTCTGCTTTTGCTGCGGCACCATCTTCTCGAGCAGGCCCTTTGTTTTGGGCAGCGTCTGTTTCCGCCGACGGCTGCAGCGCCGCTGTGCCTCCTTGGTGGGTGTCGCCTCCATACGCAACAGACGTAGAGCCAGAGAGAAAAGAAGCAATACGCAACGCCGTAGCAGAAGCTGCAGCAGAACTTGAAGAAACAGACAACGCCATGCTAGAAGCATCTAGTGACGCTAACAATGAGTTAGGTACGCCTTCAAATGTGACGCCAATGACGAGCAGATCGGAGGCGGTGTGCTGGCACACTATGTGAAGTTCGAGAGCTCGGCGCCTCATGTTGAAGGTATGCTCGGCGGGGGAATGGAAGTGGAAATTGATGACGTCGTAGATTTTCCCAGCAGTTCTCACAAATCCGAAAGAAGAAATTAGCTCTCGACGTTTTCTGAATCTGCTGTCGCTAGTCGAATTATATTTTTCCGGTTCAAACTCAACTTTCTTCCCCGGCTGCAGGTCCACTTTGTACCTTCTTATATCCGTGCCGAGCCGCAGCTGCAGAAACTTCGTCTCGTCTTTCGTAGCGTCAATCAACAAATTTGACGGACGCGGCAGCTGCTTCTTTGTCAACGACGGAACACGGGAGCCAGCAACAGCACTACCGCGTTTGCTCCTACGCGCTGACGCAGCTGCTTCTCTGTTGCGGGGTATTCTTCGCTCTTGGTCTTTCCGCTGCTCCTCCAGTAGTCCTGCCTCTTCCGGCGACAGCCATTGCTGCGTTTCGTCGAAATTTATAGGTGACTGCCTCGTACTAGAGGCGCATCCCCCACGTCCGACAGTCCAGTCCTCCCCCCTCTTACGGTAGTCCCATACCAACAATTTTGTGGGTTGCTGCAGCAGCAGCTCTTTGCTCTCCCGCTGCATTTTGCCCCGCAATCGCGCCTGCTGCTCCTCCTCGTCCTCCTCTTCTTCCTCCAGTTCCTCTTCTTCTTCCTCCTGGTCCTCCTGGTCTTCCTGCTCTTCCTCCTCCTCTTCTTCGTCCTGGTCCCCCTCTTCGTCCACCCACGCCTCGAGCGGCGCCTCCTGCGAGCTCGCTGCCTCCCGCTGCACAAGCGACTTGCGTTCTTTCTTCTTTTTCTTCCGCGGTTCCGGCTCTCTTTCGCGCGACCTCTTCTCCTCCACTTCGTGAAGCAGCTCTCGGACTTCTTCTTCCGCTTCGTCTCCTGTCGTTCCTTCCCTGTATGAAACTGCTGCAAGCTCTGAACTCCGAGGAGGATCAGCCAACCGTTTCACGAACACCACGCGCTTCGGACCGAACACTGGAGGCAGCACAGCACGGGCAGATAAATGCCCCCTGCGTGATACTGGTTCCTGTCTTGGTTGTTGTTGTCCTGCAGCCGGTTGAGCAAAGCTGTAGCGCCGGTAGGCCCACGGGGCCGAGTCGTGAGCAGGAGTAATTAGGGCAGGCGCTAGCGAAGCACGGCGACGGACAGCAGACACGTGTCCGGCCGATGTGCAGAAAGCCGGAGCATAACAAGTGGCACTCGTTCGTGCAACGGAGGCTCGAACAGCAGCAGGCGCAGCAGGCCCGCGTCGAGCAGAAGCAGCACCGGGACCAGACGTACGGATGACCTGCACAGAAGCAGCAGGACGGGACGGAGGACGAGTAACCCGGCGTGAAGCAGAGTGGACGTGCGCGGTTGAACTAGGGGCAATTGCGCTGCGTGAAACAGCACGTCGGGCAGATGGCCACGGGGCACCTGCTGCAGTCGACGCGGCACGAGAAATCGGAGCAGATGGACGAGTGTGAACAATTCTCCCGGACAGGTGAAGTCGGGACGAGACATGAACCTGGTCGTTACCGTACTGAGCAGGGCGAGAGCCGGCCCTTTGGTGCCAACCAGTGGTATACGGGACTGCAGCAGCGGCGGGGACTCCGTATGGGTGATACGAAGCACGAGACCCATTGACAGCAGCAGGCATTCTTTGTTCACATTCAAGACACTCCCGGGACACCGGTACGACTTGAGAAGGAGGACGCACGCTAGGAACAACTGGGAAGCCTGGAGGGGCGTAGGCGACTGGTGCAAGCACCGCCGGGCTTGGGCACTCGTAGGGCGCCGCTATTCGCGGCGCAAAAGTCGGTGTCCCGCCGGACCCTATGGGTATCACACGGTCCAGCAGCTGGGTGGGGTGATGCGCATACGACACAGCCACCGCAGTTGAACTTTGTCGCCCGTACGGGTAAGCGTGTACAACCCCCCCTCCAACTGGCGTGTTTGCTGGTGTTGGGTCGTATCCTACTGCTCGTCTTCCATCTATCTGGAGGCCGCACTGCTGAAGAAGAGCTATGCGCTGCTGTTGCTGCTGCTGCAGTAGTGTGCGTGCGCGCAGCGGCGAGCCGTACGAGTAATGGGTTCCCCTCCTTCTGCGTGCTGAGTAGACCGGCTGCGGCCCTCCTGTAACCGCGACGTTCCGCTGAGAAGGCGCGCGGGGCACCGCAGGCGGCGCAGCTCCCTGAGGAGGAGCTGCACCTGTCCAAGCAAAAGAATCACCAAGGCTGGTCCTACACGCATAGACCGGCTGAACGGGTTCTCCGTTGTGAAGCTGACTTGCACGTTGGTGAGAAGGCGCAGTGGAGGCACGGGCACAGCAGCACATGCATGCCAGAGAAAAGAGCGGCAGCAACCACAGGAGGGCTGTCGTTCTTCGTGATGCTTTGCCAGCACTGTCGATTCTGCGACACGCGGCCGTGCGGTTGGTGCTATTCGCCGCAGTGCGGCTCCCGCTGCGGCTGCCGGCTGCGCCGGGGAACACACGGTAGCGGTGGGCGGCACGTGCTGCAGGAAGCGGACCGGGCGATAAGGAGAACCGCTCGCCAGTTCTGCGTCGCAGCAGGCGGAAGACCTCACACAGCAGCAGTGAGCTCCTGGAGCGGCAGGGTAGGTTAAAGGAGGCGAATCTCTTCTTGTGCACACGTCGGAAAGCATCCTTAACAATGGATGATGCAGCAATAAGGACTGGAGAAGCTCGGGCGACGCAGGAAAACCAAACCACAGCAACCGAATAAAGAAGTGCTTGTGAAGTGTTCCGTATGCTGTGGTAGTGAGAAGCGGCGAGGCAGAGCATGTTTATAAAGTAGGATCTGGCTTGTGGGGTAAGGTTCTTTGTATGTGGGGTCCCCGCTGTGGTGAGACGCGCGGCTCGGTCTGCCACAGCGGCATACTTTCCCTTCAGCTGGGGTGGCACGTGATCCATGGCTGCAGCAACAGCAGCAGCATGGGGGGGCACGGGTGAGTAACTGGCTGCAAAAAACGTGGCTGATGCGCAACGTTCTACGGCCGTTGTTTTCGCATCTCGCGCTTCTATCCGAAAAGCCGTCGTCCTCTGCTCTTCCTTTCTGTTCTCCATCTCCTGCTGGTGTGCATCTGCTGGTGCTCCACGTCTTGGGGCCTCGGCTGGAGCTGCGTCCAGAGAGCTCAGCAGCGTCATCGTACTGCAGCTACAAGGACGAGAAGCAACAGAAAGCACAACAGACACACGCAGAGGCCTTTTATTTCTTCGGTAATGCTGCAGCCTCGGGGCCTTCGCGTGGGCAGGCGTCTGCTGTTTTAGGGCTGCGCGGAAGAGTGCCGCCGCTCTTTCGGCTATATTGCCGTGTGTTCGACGGGGAGCTGCAGGTTCTACGGTTGGCGTGGCTGCTACCGCATACTCCGTCGCACTGCTCGAGGCTGCTCCACCCCAAGCACGAAAAACACCAGACTCATACAAAAAAAAAATGAATTTCTCCACCTCACGGATGATATGCTGTTCACTACACCCTTTCGGTGCGAGCCGGCCGAGGACGGGGACGGTCTGCACACATCCCGCAAGCGCGCGGGGGCAGAAGAAGCGGCGGCCGCAGCAGTAAGAGCGGCAGCAGCAGCTGTAGACGCACCAGCCGCAACAGTTTAACCGGCGGCAGCTGTGGTTTCAGGTCAGCGTGTAGGAGGTGCTGCTTCAGAGGTAGTAACAGCTCCACTCTGACTGGCAGGGAGACGAGCACAGACCAAAGCAGTAGCACAACGGCGGCAAATGGCCGTTATTTACCGATGAAGCGCGCCGACACGAAAAGCGGTACCGGCATCAGTAGCACACCAGCATAAAGGCTATCGCTAGCAGTAGAAGCAGCTGACGCACTTCTGCCCACACCGGCAATTGTGTCAGCAGCAGCAGAAGCACCAGCAGGATCAACAGCATTAATGAGGTAGCATCAGAGGCAGAAGCAATAGAAGTCGCAGTCCGAGCCACAGCCGTCGCAGCAGCACAAGTTGGAAACGGTAGAAAAAGTCCAGGGTACGAGGAGGACAGCAACAAAGGAGAGCCGTGTGGCTGAACAGCGCCACGGCAGGAACAAGGCCACCGCGGCAGCACTAAGGTGATGGAGACTCGTCGCGCGATCACTAGTTCCGGGTGTGTCTGTATAAGGTCGTGTCTGCGTGTCTGTCAATTAGGACACTCCTGAGGGGGGTTCTTAATTGCAGAAGTGGAGATGGACCCAAGATCAGTAGCAACAGCGGAACGCAGCAGTACACTGACAACAAAGAGAGCTGTAATACGTCACTGCAGGGACAGGTGAAGGCTTGAGAAGAAACGAGAGAAAACAAAGCTTGGATAATCATAGTCGATTGTAGATTCCGAGGAAAAGCACCACCGTCTCAGCAAGGTAGCAGGAATCACCCTACGTATTGCTCGTGCTGTACAACCATGCTCTCTTCATGTTGCTTGGGCATCCAGACCTCACTCAGTTGCGGCCAGTGTCGTTGCTGCTCCTGCTGGTGTCTCTGGTCCTCATGCTCGTGTCGCCGTTACGCGTGATGGTCCTGCCGTTCGGATTCTGCCACTCTGCTGCCCTTGGTGCTGCGGAGACTGCCGGGCTGACTGTTGCAGTGGTAATTGCGAGGAGACACGCATACGCAAGGAGAAGCAGTGTCAACAGAATCGGAGAGACCCTTCGCAGCAGAACCGGCTGCAGCAGGGGCGACTACACCCAATGCGACAGCAGCAACAAGTGGTTCACTATCAACGTTTGAGGGCGGATAGCAGCATCACCGAAGGTGGAAAAGTAGGAATAACCAAAAGTGAACAAACAGGATTCAGCCGGAAGATCCCGGCAACCACTTGGAACAGCTACACCCCGCCGACGAGACGTGTATCACTGCAGAAGCTTGAGGGTGACCGAGTGCACCTCATTTCTCAAACGGTGAGAGCTACGCTGCGGCGCTCGCAAGACGCGGTGTCGGCGAAGCTGGAGAAATGCGACAGATTTGTCTCGGTTGAATCCCGCGCGTCTCAATACTTCCTGTCGGCCGCCGCGATCGGGCACCATGCACACCCGGGAACCCGACGCGTCGACTTCCCCAGCACGCACAAGCACAAATATATTATGTGTCCATTTACGTGCCCGTACGTGTAAACAGGTGTCTCTCATAAGACTCTGAAGTAAACGAAATAGGATTCGGCCTGTACGCTACTACTCCGTCAGTAAAAGCTGCCACAGCGACAATTCGGTCTCTACCACTGTATGTGTTTACACGAAGGAAGTCCAGTTATAAGTACGAGGGGTACGAACCACAGAATAAACAAATATGGCGCGAAACACGTACAACAGAGGAAACTCTATAAAAGACCCATGCGATGAAACAAGGGCACCCCTGCAGGCAGTACCGCCTTCGTTCCATCTCTCTATATACGTGGAGTAGGGCACGTTGCTGTATTTGTGTGTATGACGCATAAGCAGACTAACAGTCATAGGGAGTGGGAAAGACAGAGGATAGTCCGAATGGTTCCACACCTGCGTTCACTACGGACAGTTATATCATTCTGCTCATTTGTACACATGTACTCGATGAGCACTACTTTCATCCATATCTCTACGCTTGCAGGTACACTTGAGCTTTTTATGTTGGACCGCGAAGAGATATCCAAGTTGGGTGTTTTTGTTGGAAATACCCGTGCACAAGCGCAGATACCCGGTTTTTGTGCATTTACCGATTCACCTCAAGAGCTGACCTGCCGTAGCAATCGCACGCGTAGTTCTCTCTTTAGTACGTGTAGGATAAGCCTACGCGTGCGCTTGCGTTTGCATCCAAACACCGAAGTAACTAATACCTGTACACCTCTACTTTTGAGGAATTCCACCAACTCGTTTGACTGGTCAGGTGAGTCACCACGTTGCGTTATGTTACTGCGTAGGATGTTTCAGGTTTCTACAACATGCAGACCGTTGGGCATGCTGCACTCACACATACACGAATTGGAGCACGTGTATGGATACGGGTGTACATAACAATACACTGCAGTACAATGCTCATGGGAGAATGTAGACGGCTGCGTAGAGAGCTCCGCAGTTTGGTAGGTACGTGTGACATTTTGGCGAGACTTTTTACAAAGACCTTAAGTTCCACCCTCCTTCGTAATTACAGTTGTTTGTGTTAACGTGTACATGAGCACTCAGTGGTGTCCCTGAAATTCACACCTGTCCTCGACTGTGTAAGTTGGAAAAGAGGGCTGGGGAGCGCGGCAGCGAGAAGCGACCAAAAAATGCATACGCTCTTGCGCAAGGGTAGCAGTAGTGCTTCCTATGAACCTTAACGGTTGTAAACAGAACAACCTTTCTGGACACGTCACCAGGCGGCTGAGCGTTCGTACACGAGTACACACATGCAGCTGCCGCACACGCCTTTACTCTACCCACTCTACACTGAGTCATCCCTGCGAAATTATCAAAGCAGTAGATGTAAGCTGCACTGCAGGCTTGCACCACCGTGCGGCGCATCCTTTTGCTTTGGTTGGCGTGGAAGTGCAAAACACTTTATGATTGCCGAGCCTCATACTTCAAAAAAACCACCCACCAGTCAAGAGAATGTGCAGTAGAGACTCCTCCAGCCCCTGGAAGAAGAATGATGAAAAGTATATATCCTAGTATACCGCCGCCTTTACTGTTCGCCACTGGAGAGAGATTAGATGTGCCTTAATGGAGATAGAGCCGCGCGCTTCTGCAAAGAAGTGACTAGTATGTACGCTTGCGGTATCCATGGCAAGGCAAGAATTACTTTCTTTTATCTACTATCCTCTTTGGTGGTCGCGTGTAAACTTGAGGGCTGCGTATTCTGCTACCAGTTGATAGTGAAGACATGCGCCGGAAACATGCTTGTAGCTGTGGGAGGCTGATAACTTGTCTTTCACAGACTGGCGTATTAACCTGAGACAAAGATCGCACTGTCCAGGACACAGCGTATGTGTTTCAGTAGGAAAAAGTGGCCTTCGATCGAAGATTCTCTGAAGGAGAAGCCTATTTGGAGTCGTTTCTTGTAACCTGTAGGAGTGGTATGCACAACCAGCGAGGACGTTAGAGATAAGAAAAAGCGTATTTTGGTAGGCTCGGAAGGCCGAGGAGCGACACCGAGGGAATCTGTAACATGTTAATGTAAAACACTTGTTTCAAGGAAAGCACCCTGACCCGACGGATAATCAAAAGGATAATTCAACTTGTGGTAGCACTGCACGACGAAATAAAAATACTATATTGTCGACCTGTGTCTGCTGTATCTTGAGTAAGGGAATGTCCCCGAGCTACCCATATATATATATATATATTCTTACACACGAAGGAGCATCGGCGAGGTAAGGAGGCCATGCCCTCGACAGACAGAAGATAATTCTGCTTGCGGCAGTCGCCCTGCCACAGACAGCACAGCTGATATCTGCATATGACCGTACATAGAAGCGTTCGGTCGCCTCCCGTTGCTAAGTACCCTAGTTCTTTCTTTGGAGCGCGTTTGTCTGCGGACGCCAGGCGGAGCACGTAGTGGCCACATAATCACGTAAGAGTATAACTACGGAAGCAATCGAACTAAAGACACCTCAGTGCCACAAGAAGGCAAGCTTATTTTCTTGTCTCTTTCTCGTAGGTATGCACACCCACATTTTCACGTACACACATACACACATACACACATACACATTACATACAAACATATACGTACACACACACAGTAAAACGGGATGCAACCAACTCCAGTGCTGTGCGCGCGTCCACGTACACACGATCTACGTGTGCACCTGAGGGAGACATATATGATAAGTTAAATAAGGACGATGCAGTTGTCATTTTTCTCTTCCTCTGATGTCCGCCTACGCAGGGTATCTACACATATATATACTCACACACAAGCTTGCCCACGTGCACCTGTTTATGTAGGTGTTAACACTTCCTGCACGTGTACTTTGCACTACGTATACACATACATTATTCATCTTACACATACACTCACACACATGCTTACCCACGTACACCTCGTCTCGTCGATGCACACACTTCTTCCACGGATCGGTGACGGGAGGTAAACACGCATATATATATATATATATACATACATTCGTATGTATACATTATTCTTATATATGTATAGACACGCATGGTTACCCGCGGGCACATCTGCCTGCTTACGTAGATGTACGCCCTCATGCGCGTATAGGTAACGCTACGTAAATACGCGTGTATTTGTATCCATACGTATATACATTGTACATATACCTGTACATATACATATGTGTAAAGATACACCTACGCACGTGGACGTAAGTATGCATGTCCACGGAGTTTGGACAGTCGCGAGGGACCCTGAACAAATGTACCTTTGTTGTCTTTCTGCACATATGTACATACGGAGAGAGGTACACATATGTATAGGTATCGATTGCTAATGGGTGCATATACTTGTGTACCCAGAACGAATCCACTCCCGAGGCAAAAAATGTGCATGTCTGTTTTCCCATTCGCTAGCCTAGGTGTAGATGGTCACACTCGCTCCCACTTCTTTAGAAAGACACAATTTTTCGGTCTATCCACCGACCCACCTTTTTCTTCCATCACATGCACGGCGTTCCTCACCGTCGATCCTCATCTTCCCCTCCTCGTCCTCGTGAAAACCCACGTGACCCGCAAGTCTATCGAGTCTGTGGAGGAAATGAAAAGGCGCCGCCCCTTGTTTGTCGTTCATCGTGGGGAAATATGAAGACTGCGACACGTGTTGTTTGTCATTGGTTCCTTCCGCACAAAGCTGCCCTTAGTTCTCTTTTGTGTGTTCTCTTCGCTCGTCAGGTGCGCCATTAAAGAGTGGGGAGATGTCCTGTTTCGCAGCGGGGGGTGGAAACGGGGAATTTGTGGAAGAGAGGAGGTAAACGGTAGAGTGAACAATGAGAGAGAGTCATCTTCTGGGACTGACTGTTTACGACGAAGAACTTGGGCAAAAAACAACCTTCTTAGATATTGATTGGTATGCAAAACGCTACTAATATCATAACATTGAACTTCCTCCTGCAGTCGCCTCGGTGCGCAGGATGGTTCACAAGAATCTTTTTCTTGTAGTACAGCGATTGTAGAAAAAGGGTACAGCGATTGTAGGAAAACGGTACAGCGAAAGCGTGTCTGCCCGTCGTACGTCGCGCACACCTATTTGTGTGTAACGAGCTAGAAATGGGAGTTCAGCCCCTTTACACGGGAAAAGAAATGGACACCGCCGAACTTATGACACGGAGTCATGCTCTTTTCTCGCATAAACCGGTTTTCTTGCACCAAGTCGGGGTAGTTGCATGTGCGTGTACCGGATTTCACCAACTGATGCCGGTAAAGGCGTTCTTTGTGGACTGGCTGTCATCACCGTCCTTTGCGAAAGGCATCTGTACAGAAATTTTGATGCACCACGTACAGCTCCTCGATCTTTTAACGTGTCTTCTACAGGGATTCTTTTCTTCTTTAGCTTTCGTGACCGCTTAGGCCGTCTTTCTCCTGTACTTCCGTTTGTGTGTGTAGCGTGGGTTCCCCCATCTCCGCAGTGTTCTCATCCCTCAAAGCACTGTCCTTCTCCCCTTCATCTTCGCATCCAGGTCGCTTGCTGGCAGTTCGCTGTCACTTCTCTGTCGCCTCTTGAACGATCGGTGTTCGCCTCCGCTCATTCGTCAGATGCAGTTGTTTATAATCTCCGTGGCACGCTCTTTTCTTCTATTCTCCTTTCACACTCACCTCGTTATAACCGTAGCTCCTATTTCTCGTGTAATTTCGTTTGCTGCGCTTCGTTTACTTTCAGCTCGTCATATCACCGCATTCCTCATGAGTCTGCACTAAGCTTCTCCTGTTTCTCGTATGCGGTTTGCTTCTCAAGCTGTTCTCGTGCGCTGTCTTTTGTTATCCTCTGCTTTACCTTTTCCTACCTTTCAATGCCCACCTCTCCGCCCTCTTCTTTCTCTCCGTACTCGCTACCGGTGCATCTCCCTCCTTCTTCCGCTTCGTCTCCACGTGTCTTCCGTCCTTCGTCGTTAGGGTGGCCCCCTCCTGCGTGCGTGCCTTCCATTTCTACTTCTTGTTCCCTTTCCATCTTCTTCTTCGTCTTTTTCCTGCCCCGTTTCTTGCGCCGAATTTTCTTTTTTGTTATTTCTCCCCACGTTTTAAAGCCCTTTCTCCCTTCACCTCTTCATTTCCGCCTCATCTTTTTTTCTGCTGTACCCCTAACTTCCGTATTATCTCCGTCACAAAACCGTCCCTCCCACACGGGATCCGCGAGGCAAGTTGCACCGTGCTGCGTGCAGCTCTCTCCCCGGCGTATTCGTGTGCGTGTTATCCGGTGTTCGCCGCGCGTCTCCTGTCCAGCGCTACCGCTATTTTGTATCCCTGATGTATTTAACTTCGTGCACATCTGCTTCCTCCTCTTTTTTCTGAGTGTTTATCTATCAGTTCATACCGCTGCTGCTGCTGCGAACTGTAGTTTTGCTCTAAGCCCTCCAACGCCGGTACCTCCGTGTCACCTCTTCCACCCTTTTCTTCCCATTCCTTTGTCCTCTTGCACGTATCGCGTTTCTCATTTTCTTTCCCCTTCCTCTCTTTCTCCGCGTCCTTGCTCCCACCGGCCTCCAATTCCTTTCTCAAATTCTCGCGTTTGTTCCCCGCCTGTCCCTTACTCTTCCTTTCCGTCATCTTCTTCCGCTTCATCTACCTCTCCCCTGTGTACACCATTGACCTCCTTTCCCCTTCCGCGCACTCTGAGCTGTCTGTCTTCCCCTGCGTCACGGAAGTATGGTCTTTTTTTCTTGTGCCCGTCCCCACCTCTGTATTGTCGTTCTGTTCGTGGTTGCCCAGCAAGCTCTCCTGCAGCGACAGGTGCACGCGACGCAGCAGCGGGAGGTGGTGCAGAGGCGAAAGGGATTTTTACCAGCGTCACTGTCGACGAGAGGGTCCTGTGCGGATGTGCGAGTGTTGCGTCCGGAGCAACCAGAGCTGCCGCAGGGCGAGGAAACACGAGACACGCGCCCCTGAGCAGTTGTGTGCGGAACTCTCTGTCCAAATTAAATACGAGCTGCCTTTTTCCCTCTAGCAGAAGGGACATGGTCGGAGAAAACTCGAAACCCAATAGCACGTTTCCGTTGCGCGCTTATCAGCGAGGTGGAAGTATTCGTGAGCTCGTGGAAAAGCAAAGAGAGTCACGAGAAGCATCGTCGGCCGCGGCTCGGACACGGTGTGGCAGAAATTTCCCTCCTTTGTCAGTGTCAACAAGGAGGTCTGCGGGGGAGCTGAGGAAGGACGCGCGAGAAGAGACAGTCAAGAGGGCCGCGGTGCCTGATTCGTTGAATCGTCTGCAGGCGAACCCGCAGCTGCCTTGGGAGGGCAGCCAGAAGAAAGAGGAGGAGAAGGACGAGGAGGCAGCAGACGAAGAGGACACGTCGTCGGGCCTGACAGCGAAGCTGCAGCAGCGCGTTGACAGGTCTCCTGTACGCAGTCGGGGAAAAGGAGTGCTCACCGGCAGCAGCGGCGGCAGCCACGCAGAGACGCTGTTGCAGCCGCAGGTTCCGAAGAAAGAGGAGGACCAGCAGCAGCAGACACGGCAACATCAGCAGCAGGAACAAGAGCGGCAGGATCAGCGAGATGCCCGACAACAGCAGCGTCGCCAGCGGGGGCAGGGCTACGAACGGCAGGAGAGGCAGCGAGGGGTCACGAGCAACCTGGTGGAGATACGACAAAATTCTTTGGAAAGATGGACGGAAGAGGAACGTGAAGGTTGCGCGGCTCTTTCGAAACAAGCGTTTCGGCAAGAAGAGGAGGAGGAACGAAGAACAGAGGAAGGCGGAGAGGAAAAAACGGACGTCATCGATGAACTAGAAGCTTGGACGTTAAAAGACGAAGAACGTGATAGAGAGGAGCGTCTTCGTGCGCACGGGTCAGGGGCGCTACTGGAGCCGCGTCTCCTCTGCACAGAGCCTTGCGTTATGTATCTGCATTCACGTGCCTACACACAGAAGAAAGGTGCACGTGTATCTGGATCTTTCTCTCTCCGTTGACAAGTATACCTCCAGGATGCAGAAGTATACGTGGGTATGTGTGTATGAACACACTTGTAGGTAGGTATATAATGATATATATATATGTATAGATGTTTAAGTGCGTACGTAGAGGCAATGCGTCTGTGCAGGTGTATTGGTACCGACAGAAAGCATGGTAGAGCGTGCGCTGCATGTATATATGTATATATACATAGATTACGCACTCGTGTATGACACTCTCTATATGTATATATATATATATAGATTGATAGATAATTGTACATCATATGTGGTATCTGTCTGTTTATATGCATGCTTCTCTCTCATACATATATATATATCTTTTTCATTCTGAGGCGTAATGCGGAAATATGGGCTGTAAGACAGACAGAGAGATTATATATATATATATATGTGTATATGTCTGTGTGACCGTGGCTCGTGGTCGTCCCCACCGCAGTACACTGTATCCACGTACGTACATTCACGAGTGAGAATCTGTTCAGAAAGGGAGAAATCTGTGTACGTGCCTGTCTACGTATTGCCTTTTTTCTCGTGGCAAGAGCCAAGAGCGCGTGCTGCGCCTTATTCTTCCGTTTCTGTGAGACAGAAAAGGCGTGGAGGGGATTCTGGAAGCAGCGAAGAAAAAGGAAAGGAGAAGGGACCCCGTGCCTGGGGTGTATATACACTCCGCGCGTTTCGCAGTGAAGTCGGATAGATGCCACGGCTGCGGAGCTCGTCTGCAGGTGCGCCTGCTTCCCCGGGAAATGCGTATGCAGAAGACGGCTCTCCCTTTCCCTTTTGAAAGATACTTGGATGCAGACGTACATACGTATATCTGTATACAAGCGTATCTGCAGCCACTTCAAGATCTTACCACGCACGTATGCACATACCCGGATAGATGTGTCCGTGTGGAAAAGGATGACCAAGGTCTTAATAAGACGCGCCTAAGCATATATATATATACATATATGTGTGCACCTGTTTGTGTGTCTCTGTTTCTGGCTGCTGTCTTTGTCTTTGGCTGCTGTGTGTGTTTTCCTCAGTAGACTCCTTCGCGTGTCCACACACCACACGGTCTTTCCTCCGTGTGACGACACACGCACATATACATGGGCATGGCTGTGTGCCCGTCTGATCGTCCCACTGCAGAGGGAAGCCACACACGAGCGAGCCTAAGCTTGCCGTGAAGAAGCGTGTTACAGATTGCTGTTGGGTGACTGCTGCGTGGTGCTGTGCTGCTGGTTGGACTGCTGAGGTGTTGCTCGTCCTGCCTCTTGCCGTGCTGCTCGTCGGTGATGGGTTTCTTCAGTCTGTCGACCCGTCGAAGCCAGCCTACGTGCCTCCTGCATTGCTGCATGGCGGCGTGACGGAGGTTGCTGCTGGTGGCCGGTCGCCGTATCTGTTGGCTGCTGCAGCAGCAGTCGCGGCCGGAAAAGCTCCGGGAGAGGAGACTGGAGGCGCCACGAAGGAGGCAGAACGAAGAGGCGAGCGGCAGCGTGGAAATGGACACGAACACAAGAGAGAGCTTTGCTCTTTAGTACTTGGCAGTGTCGATGAGAGGGTTGCTTGTGGAACTGTCGTACGTCGTGGGGCTGCTGCAGCAGCCGCAGCAGCTGCGCGTGAGAAGGAAAGGGGGCCAGCGGCGAAGTCGGATCGCCGGGAGAGAGTTGCAGAAACAGCAGCAGCAGGAGTTACGGATGCCACAGTTGCTGACTTGGCAGAAGAAAAGCGCGTGAGGCAGTTGGGGAGAGTGCACAGTGCACAAGCTGCGAGCAGAGTTATTAGTGAAGGTCACCTTGCTGCTGCTGCTGCAGCAACAAAGAGGGAGAGAGAGACAACTGACGACCTGACTGTTCCGACGGAGGCAGCACTTGCATTCGACGCGGCAGGAGGAGACCCAGAGAAAATTGCGTCAATCGCGGCAACAGCAGAAGGTGTAGATTTTCGCTCTTTTGCCGCTGCGCTTGCGAAAGCCCTCGGGGTCGCAGAGGAAGAAGTGGTAGAGAAATTGTCTTTCGCCTGCGACTACAATGAGGAAGAAGAAAATGGAACGGAGCTCGAGGGGAGGAACGGCATCACACCAGCAAACGGGGACGCGAGCGCACGAGAGGATGATGCCGTGAACATCACGAACGGTGGTGGAGAGGGGGAGACGGATGCAGGAGATAGAAACACCGACTCAGGAGAGGGAGACACAGTTGGAGAGTGGGAGTGGACGCAGACGACGGAGGACAGCGAAGGCACAGGGGATAACACAGAAACAGACAAAGCAAAGGGAAGAAGCGTGGAGTGGCTGGAAGCAGCAGCCACGAAGGCAGCGTCGCCAGGATGGGATTCAACCGGAGGAAAAAAGGTGCTTGTGAGATCTGAAACAGGCGACTAGCAGGAGCAGACAGAGAGAGAAGAGACACTAGCTGCCGCTACTTTGTATAGAGGGGATCCTGTTTTTACAAGGTGCTGCTGCTGCAGGCGCCCACGCGTTGTCTTAGGGTGGAAACGTAGCGGCCTCTGAGTAGCACGTCCTGGTCACTGTCCACAAACAGGTGAAGTTTGTGGTTCACAAGGTGCACTGATACAAATGCTGGCCGTAAGGCGACTTCAGAAAGATTTGAATTGCAGCATGTCCGTATGCGTGTGTCTATCTCTTCCCCTCTCTGTCTATCTGTATACAGATCTATATGTACATGTAGTTGTACGCCCATACGTGCAGAGGGATCTGTGCATGTATATGATTATAGGTGGACCCAGGGACATCGGCGTGCACGTGTGTGTGCGTGGCAGTAACCGTACGTTTGTGAATCTTCTGTGGACGCATCTGTAATAGATTTTCCGGGTTCGCATCCGCTACTTGCTTCTGCGCCTCTGCGTGCGCAGCGCCACTCGGGAGTGGCACCGCCACAGCACCAGGAAGGCACCTCAACTTCTTCAACAACGGCAGCGGAGTTTTCGGCAGCAAACGGAGGAGAAACTTGGCGGGAAGAAGGAGGAGGAAGCAGTGGTGCAAGAGAAGAGAGTCGAGAAATTCTCTCTCAGAAGTGTGGAGCACCGTTGCTGCTACGCGAATTTGAACATGAGGTCGTGCAGCCGTCGGCGCCTCAGCGGCAGGTAGACAGCCACAACCGCGTGCACAACGCATGCTGGGCGCATGGCGAAAGACGACTTTATAATTTTTTTTCCTTCTTTGAATGTCTTCCTACTACAGATGCGTCCTGGCTGCTGTGTCGTGTATAGCAATCTACTCGGCCAGCGGTATGGTCAAAGTATGGGGCGGTAAACCAGTTTCTTTCTCGATCTTTCGTGTAATATTTTAACGGGCCGCTTGTCTAGTTAGCATATAGAGGTATAAATCAAGTCCCCCCGCGCCACACTCACAGATGTCTATGAGCGTCCCTGTCTGTAATACTCGACGCTGTCCTCACTAAGGAAGTGTCTGCAGTGGTTGTCGAGGAAAGCTGCTTGATGCTTTTCCGTCGTGAAATTAGGCAGGAGGTAAACGAAGTCGGAAGCGCGCCGAATTTTGAATGAGTGGGCGCAGAAGGTATGGTGCCTGCGGTCTCCCTCTTGAAGTATACGGAGGTGCGCATGTGTATGTGTTTTTGAATCAGGTGGTGTAGGCATCGCTGTCTTCTGTGTGTATGGCCAGCATGTGCGTACGTTTCTGGCGTTTTCTGCCTACCCCTGCGCGTCTGCCTTTATATGTTACGTATATCCTTTTGCATTTACCTGGACTTTCTCCCCCCCTCTGTTCGCCTTCTGTTTATTTTCCTACTTTTCTGCGGATGTGTGCGTGTATGTCTGTGTCTTTCTTGCGTTGCATTTGCTGATTCACGTCTGTTAAAAGATGTGCCGCGTGGTCGTCACTTTCCCCTTTCACTCGTGTCCGTATGTGGTACTCTTTGTGTTTGCGTGTCGCTGTTCCGGTTTTTCTTCTTGTTCCATCCCTCCTTTGTCAAGCCTTCTGTCTCTCTCTCGCTTACGCCCCTCCCCCCCGTACACACGCGTATGCGTATATCTCTGTCTCTCTGTATGACTACGTCCGTGTCTATTGGCACGCACGTATATAAAGAGGCACGTCTAAGTATATCTCAAGAATATCAGGTCTACCCTGTGTGGCTCTGATATGCAGTGTCAAGTGGTAGGAAAAAAGAAACACACCTCGGTGAGTAGGTCTCTACGCTTCCTGGAGCTCCCCGTGCAACACACCGCCTGCGGCATTAGCAGGAACAACGGTGGACTGCGAACGAGGCTTCCCCCGGTGCGAGATGCGCCGTGGAGGTGACTGTCGCTGGTGTACAGCCGTTCTGCAGTCTCTGCTATTGCGTCTTATCTCTCCCGTTGACTTGTTGAAACTTGCAGCTGCGGCGTGTGTTTTTGTGCCTCGCGTGTGTGCGTGTACGTGTCATCGCTTAAAAACATATGGATGCACCTGAACAACACGTGTGTGTAACTCGACGTAGGTGTGCACAGAGACATAGATCTGCACGTATGAATCTCGTATGTGTACTTGAATTTGTAGTTTTCCCTTCGTGTATGTGTGTGTGTGCTTCATAGTAAGGAATTTGAGCGGAGGGAGAGAAGTGAAGGAATCACAGAAACAGCTGTTCGCAGGGACGTCTTTAGTTGTTAAAGGGAGAAAATTGTCTGTCCCTTTCTTTACGCCCGCCTGCCCGCCTGCGGCGTATACATTACAGACGTGCTGCAGAGTAGCACTTGAAGCGACAGGTTTATGTTAAGGAATCCCGCAACAAATTAGTCAGGCGTTTTTCTGATTGCGGTGGTATCAACGAGTGAGCACAAGCAGCAGGCCGAGCGGCAATCAGAATGACTTCATTTCCACACATGCAGTGGAACTGACTCAGAAGGCCACTGTCTGCTATTCGTAAAGAGCAGTAGAAGCAGCAGCGCGGCACGAGGGACGAAGTGGCGGCAGCAGCTGCAGTGCCGCGTCTACCGCGGCAGCGTTCGGCGCCTCCTCGTGAACGCTGAGGACAGCACTGCCGCAACAACAGCAACAGCCTCACGGCAATAGTGACCGCAGTATCCCTGCACAGAGTAACAGTGTCTGTGTCGCTCAAACAGTAGCACTGCCGTTTCGAACAGGAGGACCAGCAGCAACACCGTTATCCTCAACACCAACAGCAGCAGTGCACTAGTGTAACAGGAGCGACGACGTCGCTGGAGCAGCGCGCGGGCAGCCTCGCGTCAATTGCAGCATCGACAGTGTGACAACGCACATAGGGTCCGCTCTCTCTGTTGCCGTGTTGATCTTCCGCTGCTCCTGCTGTGCGCGCGTGCGTTGCATTTCTTCCTGTGCAGCTGATCTGCCAACGCTGTCATGCCATCACATGCGGCAAAAAATTCGATGAAAGACTACGAGTTGGTAGGTTACTGTTTACATGCGTGTATTTCGCAGTCCTGAAGTCAGTAGTGGCGGAACCTGTATCAGCTTAGTGGGCAGAGCTCTACTGCTGGCAGTTGTACAGTGCTGCTGTGCGGGAAGCTGATGAACTGGTAGCTGCTGCATGACCTGCGGCTCGGTGCGGCACGCAGTTCCTGTTCGAGGGGATGCCTGTAAACAAGAGTATCCTACATGCAGACAACAGCTGCGTAGAGACTAGCTGCACGCATCGTGCTCTTCTACAACGAGTCCGCGTTGCTATACGTACGTCTAATGTGAATCTGCGTCGCCTTTACGTGGCCAGCTGTAGCTGGCGTAGTCATCTGTGTGGTCTCAGCGTGCCTAGGTATACGTCTCTTGAGAGTCGCTATCGCGTGCGCATGACTAGCTGCACCTCTGCTAGTAGTCCCGCTTGCGTCTGCATGGCTGCTTGTACGTGGCCCCGGTGGGTGTCTTGCAGCGGCCTGCCCACCAGTGGTGAGACTGTCCGCGGCATTCGTAGATACTGTAGAATATTTAGTGTACATACACCGGCCGTTGTGGGTGTAGCAGGTACAGCTCGTCGAGCTGTACCCGCGGAGCAGCATATAAAGCGCATTTGTTTTTTTCAGGTGGGGGCCTGCCGTCGACATGACTACCTACGAGAAGCATCTGCGTCGGTGTCCAGCTTGTGTAGCGCCATTCAATATTTCTGTTGTGTCCTTAGCTACCTTCACATGCGGATAGCAGTTGCGTGCACACAAGCGGATCCACAGACGGCTGCCTCTCCAGCCCCTGGGGCTGCACAGCAGCGTGGTCAGTTTCGAGTACATTACACGTGTGTGTAGCAGCTGGGCGCTAGAAACTGTAGTTTAGGTGTGTGTGCATAGCAGCGTTGGACGTGTGACGGCTTTACGTGTAAAAGCCCTTTCCTTTGAATATCCTTGAGGTCCCTCTGGGGCTGCTGGATGTTTAACTGTTGGAAATCAGGCAATTCAAATCCGCTTTGTTACCTGTATTTATGATATTTGTTCATACATACAGGCGCAGATCACACTTCAACGTATACATAGAGAGAGAGATGCTGTCACCGCCTACTGTGTATATGTACAACCGTAGTACATGTGTGTACTCAATATGTATACGATCCTGGTACCGACAAGCTGCTGCTGCATTCGCTGCTCGTCTTCTGAAGCTGACGCAAATGGCGTCTTTCTTTCGAACAACGATACGAACTGGCTGCTGCCCCTGCCCCTCAGCACTTTTGAAGGGTCGAGCGTATACCGCGCGGCCGCCTTGTTCGTGCAAACTCAGTGGAACGACGCAAGTATACAAGTGCTTCTAGCACGTGTGTCTTCGTTTCCACGCATATTTATTTTCCGTCCACTTTTATAGCAAGCTACGGTGGCGCTGCGAGTACAGCGTGACCCGTCGCGTCACGCTTCTGCTGCTGCTTTCCAGGCTTCAGCGGTGATCGGTTGCTGCATCCGGATACCTTCAGAAAGCTTGTTGGTTCACTGCGGACGAAGCGGTAAGGATAGCGTCTTCGTCAGCCGCAGCCGTTTAGGAGCTTCTGCCTCTGTGCTACACACGCAGAAGTATTACGCACAGAGGTACGTTTTTTGGAGATACAGATGCGTATTCGGTGTGCCCTTGGCAGTGGGGAGGTATGCTTCTTTTTCGTCCGCTGTATATGTGTGTGTGTACCTTTGTCTACGTGTGGTGGCTTGGACATTTGCACTCAGATCCGACAGAATAGTGTCTACTCGAAAAGGAAGACGCTTCCCAACAAAATGTGCGAGCGACGTACTGGCGTGACCTACGCTGTTGTGCATATGATGTGCATGTTTAGTAGCTACGTATGTGGAAGCTCAAATCAGAGGTGCAGTGTCAGCGATGGGGGTTGACTTGCAGCGCGGCTTGTGAAGGTCCGAGGCCTGGTGCTCTCTGCTGTTGTTCAGGTGCATCTTCCTGCTTCTGATAGATCTTCTTTCTCCAGAAGTTCTGCCTGCCCTTCCGTCTCTCATACGTGTGAACCCGTTGTTTGTTGGCGTGACGAAGTGCGATTTGCTACCGGGAGCACTGCGGGGTACCGGCCGGCCACGAGAACCTCCTACTTCCGCCGCTGCTGCTCAGAACTTTCAGAGGCAGTGCGTGGCACACAGCGGCACCGTGAAGAGGTTCGTGTTCGACCTTCTCATGAAGGAAGCAGGCAGCAGTTTTAAAAATCTCAGCGTCAAAAATATCTTCCCGGTGAGGCAACTCCACAGCCGAAGGAATAGATGTATTGACAGACACGTTCGCTCACACACACGTATAAGTACAGGCACAGGAGCGTGCGTCTATTTGCGAGAATACTCGAACGAGTTTGCTGCAGCAAGAAGAAGGAGGAAAAGAAGTTCTGTTTACACGAGAGGGGAAAACGGATGGAATGACTCGACCTCAATACAGACCTGTACGTGCATACAGTAATGGTGAAACGTACCAGAAAGACTACGGGCAATGAACGCGTTGAAAAGGTGACACGAAGCGAGGACTGTATGCACAGTGAATATGTGGTGCGCAGAGCTTAGCACAGATTTAAGTATACATCCTGGATGGGTAGAGTTGATAAGAGTGACGGAAAGTTGGGGTCAAGATAGGGATATCATCCACACAAAGGTCCACGTGCAGGAAAGCTGGGAGGCGTCAGTTTTCCTCAGACTTTATAGGTTTGTAAACTACGGTAGTTGTAGTGCAGCAGCTACTGCTCCTACTTTTCGTGGTATACTGGTGTTACTGCTGCTGCTGGTGTTACTGTTGCTGCTGCTGTTTCTGCTGGTGGTCGTTTTCTTTGAGCGTCCGCACAAATATCCACGTGTTGGGAGACTGGGAGGCATTCCTGTTCATTACAGAGTCTGTGTGTTTGTGCAACACGTCCAACCCACGCACAAGTTGTACGGGTGGATGAACTGTAGCGCGCTTTAGAGGTGCGCGCGGGGGGTTGTGAAGGTAGCTTTCGCGAGGAAGATCCGAAGGACTGGAGTGTGCCCAGAGCCGGGCATCTTTGCAGAAGCGACTAGCAGCGTGGTACTTCATCGAGTAGTACAATCTGACGTCAGAGGCAGTCTTCCCGGTGTTAATTTTTCGCAGCTCAGCAACCGGTCAGGAGCGGGGCTAACGCCGCTGATCAACGCACTGGGTAAAGAGGCCATCCGACGCAAACGTACGGTGTACGTGATTGGTGCCGCAAACGCGGGCAAGACTTCCTTTCTCAACAACCTTCTGTCCAAAGCGTCTGACACAGGAACACTGATGCCGCACAACGTGAGGGATGCACCGTCTGATCCACGATTCATCCGACCAAATACGGATGTGCAACAAAATAGGGACGAAGTTTTATTCACTCGTGGTCTCGTCACGTCATTCGGGAAGCAGTATTGTGTCATTTTCATTGATAGGCGGCACAGGTCACACAGTTAATGCATTTGTTAGTCTGAGGAAGTATCTGATAATTTGAGAATGTATCTGCTAAATGGGCGGAAGTATCCATGCAAGCATGCAGCCTGCGGAAATGCTGCGGATCATTCGGAACTTCGACAAGGAGGTGTACGGGCGTACGCACATTCCTCGTAGGTGCTGGTATGCGTGTCTGTCTAGTCCGACTCAAGAACATACAATCGGTGGGAACCACCGGAGTTTTTGTGGCGCGCGTCTATGGGCACGAGTATCCTTGTCCGTGCTGGTCCAGGTCCACCGCGGACAGAGGATGAAACGGTACTTTATCCACTCGACTTGTTGAGTCGGCGCCTGTTTCGGCATCAGGTTCACCTTTTTGGTGTGTCATGTATCAGTACTTCGTGTAGGTTTCTCAAGGGCAATGAGGACCGCCACGCGGTGACGCAAGTCGCCGTTCGTGTGGCTTCTGGTGAAACACGCACATGTAACACAACTGTACATAAACCAGAAAAGACAAGTGATAAATGCGCCAGAATTTTTTTTCTATCTATATGTGTACCCACGTGCGTTCGTATTGTTGAACGTTGGAGTGTGTGCGAATCGCCTCCCAGTCGTTCAGTCAAAGCACCTGCGACAGCGCAGACTGGAGAAGTCGGACTCTAGCGCCGTTGGCCCTTCGCTGCCTTCCCTGATCTGGAGACAGCGGGATCAGCAGCACACCTCTCGAGTCGACCCCTGCGCTGTACCGGCCACTTCTCTACGCCCTACATGGTTGTGCACACTGACACGAAGTGGAGGAAGCGTCTGCGTGGTAACTCGTACTTCAAAACTGGTGATGCAAGCAGGACTGCACACGTGCCAAGCACGGTGCGGTGACTCTCATGCCCCAACACAAGTGTCTCTTGCGCACAGAAGTAAGCGCGGCGTCTGCCCACGTGCCTCGCAACGGCCGGGGCTTTCTTCCGTGTGCGGATGCTTCTGTATCTTTCAAGCACTCATTAGCGGTACCAGCCGTAACGAATAACTCTTGTTCATGTCACATGGGAGGACGTGTTCCGACCACACAAAGACGGCGGAAACCGTCATTGTAGAAAGGTTGTCGCTTTTCAGATCCGTGTTCTTAAGAACTCGCACCACCCGCGTCGCGTTGGAGGTGGGGCGAACAGCGAGCGAATCTCGTGTACGCAGGAAGAGATCATGTGGACAATGCGTGCGTACTGTGTGAAGACAGTTGTTCAAAAGAAAAGGGCTACACGAGGTCTGGGTATTTGCGCCGACCACCTGTATATGTAGTTGGAATTTTTTCCCCTGTTAAAAAAGGCAGTGTGACTTTTCCAGAAACATGACCTCAATGTTGACGGTCTCTTTCGGATGGAAAATCCGGTTAGAAAAGAAGTACTGCTTTGGTGATGTGTGTGGGTGTGTAGAAACCAAAGGGGAAAGGCGAGACCGAGGCGACCGCAGCAGCGTGCGTTGTGCCAGGGACTACACTTGACTTTCTTCCTGTGGTAATAAACCAGCGGTGGAAGGTCGTCGATACTCCGGGGATCTTTTTGAGGGGGACCTACCCCAGCATGCTGTCGCAGGTGAAAGAAAAACCGCACCTGCCGCCTGGAGCTTCAAGTGGAGGTAGTGGGCGCATATTATTTATCGTGCTGACCTTTTTCGTGGTGACCACGCAGAAACCAAGAACCCCGTGCACAGTGGCGCAGCGAATACGCGAGGAGGTGCCGATCCTGTGCGGTCCACACAATGAGAGACTCCTATCGTTGTACAGTTGCATAAAAGTGCTTTCATCTGTCAGCGTTGGTGGCAACGGAAAAGCCGCCTGCCGCTAGAGAGGTGCACGAGAGTGCTTTCAGATGTCGCCGGTGGTCCTAACGCATAGTTGGAGATGTGCTGAGGCTTTTTATGTCTCCTGAACGCTGTACGGAGAAGTTGACATCAGGACTTCACGAGGGGAACACATAGATTGTTTGAAACCTGATAATTATTCAGCGTTAAGTCAGTTCAAGCTTCCCGGTAATGCAGTGGACTTCTTGCTTTGAACAAGGTTGTTGACCCCTTAGTAGCGACGGATGGCATCTGTAAGCAAAACGACGAAGACGGCTATAGGATTCCTACGCTTTCTGTTCCACAAGTTTCCATCGACACATGTGTATATATGTGTCTGAACGTTTTTGCCTAAAATGGTGACATGCGGCCTTCACTCAAACAAGTAATCCAACTATCGAGTCACACCAAACATCGCAGCGGACGCTAGGGTCCGCCTGATACATGCTTGTATACCATCGGCTGAAAAGGCTCGCTTTTGGAAACCGGTGTTGTTCGACTTTCCTACGTTTTATTATGTATAGGAAGAACTGCAGGTTGCTCTTCCGTCGTCCTCGTTGCATCGCATATCCCTAAGTGTCAAAGAAAATGAAGGCGTCTGGCTGGGATCTCTGGCGCGAGTGGAATTGTTAAAGGGAAGAGGATGTTTTGTTTCATTCTTTCTTAGCCGTTCGCTTTCCCTATACCCGCTCACGAGCAAAGCCCTCCAGAATGAAGACTTACTGGAAGCTCAGCGACGGTGAGTTCAATTTTTTCGTAAGAATGAGAGACAGAACGAAAGAAAACGATCTGTCAGAGGCTACTCATGACGGGCGCCCTAATTTCAAGCTGGTGAGCTGCTGAAAACGCTGTTACACACGGACTGAAATCATCACTTTCGCTGTTTCGAGCGCTTGGGTCACACGCCGTATAATTTCCACCTACAGAGGCGTTGCCTTCTTTGATGAAGACGAGGGGAGGCTTCCCTGCTACGGTGCAGCCAAGGATGCCAGATTATCGCACCGATAGGGCGAGAAGCATACTACATCAGTACACTTATGTGATACTGGAAACTATTGGAACGGATGATGTGACCACGTTTAAAACGAAGGGCTGCCTCCTCTAGACCCGAAACTGGTCGTTTTTCTAGCACGAACATGGCACAACACCGAGGCTGCTGGCGTGCGTTGCCTGCATCGAGGCCCCAGGTGTCGGCGCCATAACGTGCTGGATGTAAACGCAACAGATGTGCGGAGCAGTCTGCGAGGATTTGATTTTCCTAAAATTCAGAAATATCGCTGGTCTGCTCACTTGGATGAATATGCGTCTACTCATGCGTACCAGCATATCTCCTGCTTGCAGGCGCCTTTCTCCGGCTTCAAGCCTACACAAGCTGGAAACGCTACGTCCTTTGGCTCCTGTGGACTTCGAGGTGAGGATAGACATCCATACCTCCTAAAGATGAAGAGGCGTGCGAAGACCTCGATGCTACATGCCACCCCGACCGCATGTAGGTGTCTACTTAAAATAAGTTCTCGCGCTTGCTAAAGTTACGCTGCTGCGTGTATCTGGTATGTGCAGGTACATGGCGCTGGGTGGAGAAATACCGCAGCAGACATTGTTGTGTCTGGCCTGGGCTGGATCAGCCTAACGGGGTGCGGTACCCTTCTAGTGCGTCTGTGGGCACCACAAGAGGTGAGTACACCCCAGCGTCGCGTGCTCACAATTGAAAGAGTAAAAAAGCTAATAGTCGAACACTAGAAAGGTGAATCTGCGATTGTCGAAGTTGCATAAGTGTGTTAGGCCGTTCTGTCGGAATGCTGGTGCAGGTCCTCGCCTACCAGCGGTCGCCCTTAGTACCTCGCGCCACCAGAGCGTGTCCTCCCGTGCCTTCTGGAGCAGTCAAGCTCCTGACCCAGCGAAAGATTAGGCCGCAGCGTCTTGGTGCATCAGTTCACGACACGCCAAGGAATTTCTTTGACACACCATCACAGGCAACAACGTAGTCAGGAATAGATTTGGTGGAACACAACCTGAGGCACGCCTCGAAAGTGGTAGGAAAGCGGATGTGCAGCACGAGCTACGGTGAGTCGCTTACGTACTACGGCGTCACGCAGAAACACGAAGGATGGGACGCTGTCACACCGTGGAGAGACACGCCCCATCAGAGGGCAGTCTCCAGGCATGATTAACCTGGCACCAAAGAATGCGCAGAAACGCCACCTTCACCGAGATCCGATACAAATGGACGTACACGACAGGCGTACGTGATTTGACAGGCTCGTCGCATATCTAAAGGCTGAGGCGTAGTGAAAATGCGAACAGCGCTGGGCCCTGTGCAGGCCTCTCACGTTGAACGGTTTTCCGCATTTCTGTCTGTGAATCATACTCCCCGCCACGGCGGTGCCAGTCATACTGTCGAAGAAGTGTCGCTTCAGTTACTGCTTTTATTCATCTGCCACTGCAGCGGAGATTCGAGGCAAATGCTGCATGTGCCTCGCATCGTACGCCCGCATGTACGATAAGCGGCTTAAAACAGGGTCCACCCCTGACCTTCTAAATGAGAAGAAACCTAGCACACGAATAAGGTGGCCGGGATCTTTAACACGTTTTGTATCTCAGTGTGTCGTTGTCAGCTCCCGTCGCTGTAACATCATTTACCTGTCTCTGGGGTAGCGCGCCGCCCTTTACGCGCCTGCATACACGTTGTAGGTGCGCATTCACATTTACGTGAACTCACACATATGGATACATATATGATGAGCATACGGCACCGCGGATGGCTCCTACACCGGTAGGAGGCGGCAGGGTACACGCATGCGGATGGAAGCCAAACTGTGTAGCGACTAAAATAAACCGATATTTGGTAAACCGGAAAGCCAGTCGAGTTGATTTTGTCTGTACATGTCCATTCGTCCTTGGCCGGCAGGCTGAGAGACTTCAGGTGACGGCTCCCTCCGACCAGCCAGAAGGGGCAACGACCTCACGTGAATAAGGTTTTGGCGTTGCAGAATAGCAGCGCGTTGATGGAGGGACGAAACGCCAGCTCCCTGTCCTATTGACTGCTGCATAACGTCACCTCTGAAAGAAGCTACGGGGTGCTGCATACGTCTAATAGCAGTTGAAAGCTTACCTCGTCTTGAATGCTGCTGGGGCTGTGCATGCTGCTTACCCACATTCGAAAGCGTCTCCTGTGTCACACCTTGCATGGGCAGTGTTGGGCTGTTCGCTCGTGTCGATCCTTGGCACTTCCTCAGACTCTTCACAGGCTTGTCATTCGTTCCCCTCAGGATTTGATATCCGTCATTTTGCGTCGGCACCGAGTGTGAGAAATTTACGTCACTGACCGCACCCTGTTGTAAAGGCGGTTTTTTGCAGTCCTTGATTTTCTCGACCCTGAGTCTGTCTCTCTTACAGTGGCGACCCTCTTTGCTCCGTGTTTTCCGTGGGGAACTACTAGAAGGGACGCTTGACTGCCGATTTGGAAGCTCTGAGGCTTTATCGCGTGTAGCCTGTACGCTACCTGCCTGCTGCGTACGTGGTGTATGATAGCGGGAGCTGTGTTTGCAGAAAACACCTTGCACACAACCCTCATCCAAAAGTGGTGTTACCAGTGAAGTTGGGTTCCCTTTGTATGGCACGTCCACCTTACTAGTATGCTGCAGCCATTGGCGCGCGCCGCTTTTCGCCGCGTTAACGTGCTCTCTGGCAGTACGGCAAAAAGCGGCCAGAGTAAGACACCTCAGCCACACTCCCATGCGCTTTTCATGGCGGTGGCCGTGGAGGGGCCTGTTGTTGTGAACTCCTGTGACAAGCGCCATGGTCTAGACGACCGAGGGCCTGCTACATTCCACACTTTGGTGACTATTCACAGAGGCCCACGTGGGAGCATACGAAATCGTTTCATCACAGGATGACTGTGCCACATTCGGGAACGTGCGAAGTGGTGTGTCTCCTCGACACTGTTTTCTGCGAGTTTGCTTGGAAGGCGGGAGCCTCTTTGGTGTGGCGAAAGGACCCTTACTCGGTGTTGCCGGTTAGTACACCTCAATGTCGCACTTTCAGAAACACGAGCGAGCTAGCGAGCTGCGAGCCGATACGTGATACCACTAGACGGGCTAGCTGTGATGCCTTTAAAAAAACTTCCTG
This sequence comes from Sarcocystis neurona, assembly GCA_000727475.1. Classification (NCBI taxonomy): domain Eukaryota; phylum Apicomplexa; class Conoidasida; order Eucoccidiorida; family Sarcocystidae; genus Sarcocystis; species Sarcocystis neurona. The sequence continues at coordinate 739,927 of KL647303.1, read as the reverse complement.
GTGATTTGTCGACATTCGCAAACGTACGCGCTGGAGCTAGCGTCTTATAGCGTAAATTGCGCACCCCTGCTATCGAGGTCGCCAAATGATTTTGGCCTTCGCCGCAGTAGTGGAAAAGGGCGTTCGCTCGGCCGACACTTCACACTTTTGTTGTGCTACTGAAATAAGTTTACAGTTGCTCTGGGATGCCTTCGTATGTCACTAAGTCCCAGGAAAATTTCTTCCTGTAGCCTGACGGTTGATTTCCGTTGTGCACTCAAGTGGAAATGACGATTATGGCGGGGCGCCTTAGCTGCGGTGCAGCGCTGCTGACTTTGTTAGTCTCGACGTCAGCAATTCTTACATTAGTGTCTGCAGAAGTCGCCTTACCAGACACTTCGGACTCATTCAATCTTGCTACGCGCCTGAGGGGCTCAGCACTACGAAAGACAATTGCTCAGTCCGGAAAGAATGGAGAGACGGAAGAGGAACTGGTCACGTCTGCCGGTCGAAGAATGTCAGAAGCAGTGAATGGAGACGAGAGCCCCGACGACGAAAGCGATGACAATGGGCCGGAGGAAAACGAGGCTGAAAAGGACGCAGTAAATGTGGAGGAAGACGAAGACGAGAACCACAACGATGACGAGGAAGAATCCAAACAAGCGACGATAGAGGAAGAAAGTGAGGAGGAGAGCTCCGAGCAAGGTGAGGGTGAAGAAGGGGAAGAGGCCGACGAATCCGACGGCGAAGAGGAGGAGAAGCCTGCGGAGGAGAATTCAGAAGAAGAACGGAAGCCGGAAGAAGGAGAGGCTGAAGAAGAGCAACCGGAGGCAGAAGGTGAAGGGGAAGAGAAGCCCGAGGAAGAAGAAGCAGAGGCAGAAGCGAAACCGGAGGAAGAAGAGCCTGAAGAAGAGCAACCGGAGAAAGAAGCTGAAGGGGAAGCAAAGCCGGAGGAAGAGAAACCCGAAGAAGAGAAACCGGAGGAAGAGGAGCCTGAAGAAGAGCATCCGGAGGAAGCAAAGCCGGAGGAAGAGAAACCCGAAGAGGAAAAACCGGAGGAGGAAGGACCTGAAGAAGAGCAACCGGAGGAAGAAGCTGAAGGGGAATCAAAGCCGGAGGAAGAGAAACCCGAAGAAGAGAAACCGGAAGAAGAAGCTGAGGGGGAAGCAAAGCCAGAGGAAGAGAAACCCGAAGAAGAGAACCCGGAGGAAGAAGAGCCTGAAGAAGAGCATCCGGAGGAAGAACCTGAAGAGGAAGAGAAGCCCGAGGGAGAAGAAGCAGAGGAAGAAGCAAAGCCGGAGGAAGAACAGCCTGAAGAAGAGCAACCGGACGAAGAGGCTGCAAAGCCGGAGGAAGAGAAACCCGAAGAGGAAAGACCGGAGGAAGAGGCTGAAGGGGAAGCAAAGCCGGAGGAAGAGAAACCCGAAGAAGAGAAACCG
>KL647303.1:610765-737833 GCA_000727475.1 Sarcocystis neurona | reverse complement strand
GACCGGAGGAAGAGGCTGAAGGGGAAGCAAAGCCGGAGGAAGAGAAACCCGAAGAAGAGAAACCGGAGGAAGAAGCTGAGGGGGAAGCAAAACCGGAGGAAGAGAAACCCGAAGAAGAGAAACCGGAGGAAGAGGAGCCTGAAGAAGAGCATCCGGAGGAAGCAAGACCGGAGGAAGAGAAACCCGAAGAGGAAAAACCGGAGGAGGAAGGACCTGAAGAAGAGCAACCGGAGGAAGAAGCTGAAGGGGAAGCAAAGCCGGAGGAAGAGGAACACGAAGAAGAGAAACCGGAGGAAGAAGGTGAGGAGGAAGAGATACCGGTGGAAGAACAGCCTGAGGAAGAGCCTGGAGAAGTTGAAGAAGGGGAATCAGAGGAAGACACCGAGGATCAGCACGGCAGCACATATCAACCGCCGTCTTCGTGGAGCCCTATAAAAATATTTACGGGGCCTCAGGCCAGCTTGTCACGGCCTTGGTTTTCCTCAGGCGCTCCTACTTCCCTAACAACATCCTACACAACACCTCCATCCGCGTCCGTGTATGGCACCACACCGACCTACGGCGGTACCCCCTTCTCTGCTAGCTACTACCCTCCCACGACCTCTGGTGTATCACAGTATATCAGCTATTCTCGCCCAGCTTCCAATTTACTGCCCATCGGTAGCAGCTATCGTCCTAGTACGGGAGCTGCAATACACTCTAGTACCATCGGTCCTCCATTTCCGTCAACCCGAGTTCCATCTCTATATGGCAGCAGACCGTTCACTGCATCGCAGTCGGGTACTGGCTACATGCCGTCCTACAACTCTGGTGGCACACGGTTTGGATCAACGCAACCTCTTGTTTCTCTAACGCATAAGGACCGCCACCCCTTCTCCTATGGGTCCTCAAGTGGCCTCGTAAACTACAGTTCTCCCTCGGACAAGTAAAGTTGCAAGCACGGACCTCAGATATAAGGCGTGCTGCAAGTCGTTTGCTGCATCGCAAAACAGCAGATCGTGGCGAGCTTCAGTAGGATACTTTCCGGCGACATCAACTGAACTACTGGCGTTTAGGTTCCCTGTGATCACGGGCAAGGACGCGTGGCAAACGCGCTGAGAAGTTGGTAGGTGGTACGTAAAACTGAAATTCCTCTGAAGGCGAGATTACGAAACGACGGGGGGCGCAATGCGGTCACATGTAGGGGAGAATGTGAAGCGCATGGCTTTTTGGTGATTAGTGCTCAATGACTCACTGACGCACGTAAACCGGCCAGACACGCATTTCGCCAACGAGCTGAAAAGTGTCATTGTGAAGCTCGATTTTGAAGGGTAACCAAATTCGGGGTGTCATGCCCAGGTGATCTGTATGGATGCAAATACTGTGATGAAACGATACTACGCAAGTGCTTTCTTCATTTCGATGTGGGGGGTGTCAAACATGTGAGACGGCTCGACTGGTATTCCTACTGTCGTCGATAATAAACTTTGTTTTCTAGGTTGGCAACTGATGCACTGGAAGCGACGGTAATCTCGTCTTCCGAAACACAGACTCTTCATGTATTACTCATCCCACTTGATCGTGTGCAGCATCACCCCACCAGTTTGCATATTCGCAGGGGTTTTCCGCACTTACACGGGTTTGCCAACCGTTCAACACGCAGAGCGACGGCACCGAGCGGAGTTTACCTCTCAATTTCCGCTGCAGTGTAGCTCAGCCGTTGTCATTTGCAAGACCCTGCTCAACTTCCCGAATCTGTTACTGCAGGTCACTTGGGAGTGATACAGTTTTGCCTGCCGAGCAATGCGCTGAAGTGGCTCACAACCGTGTCTCACAGGTCGTCGCTGCGATCAATTGTGTGTCAACAAGTCTCGCCGTTCAGCCCGTTTTCGGATTTTACCTGTCCGTGCTGCGTGAGCCAATCTAATGAAAAATGTAGACGCCCTTAAAAGCAGAGGGGGCAACCGTTTGGCGTGGCATCATCTGCATTTATGCGTTTGACCACGTACTTGGCTTGCGCTGAGAAGTCCCCTCGTAATTCAATCTAGAGAACAACTATGTTTGAAGCTGTAAGCGGCAGTCGATATATTTAAGAGCCTCCGCCTCCTTTCGCCCTAGCGAAAGCAGATGTGAGCGACTCCACGTGGTAGTACCAGCAGTCACTAAACTCGTCACTCAAACCATTGCTTATGACGGCGTAGATGCCCATGCATCTGCATGATTGTCACGTAAAAGACAACTTTGCGCCAGCCAGAGTTTGCAAGATTGCGCTTACAGATTAAGTGACTCACTGCTGTGGGGGATCTGAACGTTTTGGCAAGCTGCTGTAGTCACACAATTAGGTAAGATGGCAACTGGGACGGTGCGACACAACAAAATGCCCTGCGTCACAGCACACGGACACAAATTAAAAGACGACACTTCAGGACGAAAATGTGAAAGCATACGTCTGGTTGGAGAACGATTCTCGGCTAGTCGCCGGCAGCGTTTAGAGCGGAGTACCACGTGCAGCACTGCAAGGGTACACTCGTTGAGTGGCGACCGACCACAAACGCAGCCGTCGAGCTGGAGGCGAGCCGGAGGAGCTTGTATAGTCGAGCTGCCAGAGTCCACAGCACCAGGGTGAACAACATGGTGCTTTTGTGGTGTCAAAGGAAGCAGGCACAAGCACCATTCAACGCACTCAAGCTCCTGTGTCCAGCGCAGTTCGTGAGGCAGCAAACACATACTTCATCCCCTTTTCCTGTCCTGTGTTACAATGGCTTGGAAAACTCTCACGGCCGGTAACGCACGTCAGTCTGTTACCCTTAGCACTGTTCTTAAAATCACCATCATTTGGCATTACGGTAGCTGTTACCCTGCGCATCACGCGTCTGTACCGCAGGGGGTGAACGCGTCCTTCCCAGGCAGCAGCCCAGCAAAGCACGGCCGCACAAGTCGTGCCTCTGCAGAAGCTACAACTGATAAAATGCACCAAATCGCAAATGCACCAGTTGTTGTGGACGTTACAGCCAAACTTGCCAATCCTGTAAGACGACAGGAACTACTATCAAGAGAGGAGAATGCATCTGAGGTGAGCGATATCCAAATCATGAGTGGTGAAGTGAAGAGCCGCCGCGCACCTCTCGAAAACCATGAGCTCTACCAGCTGAGAACGACGGATCAACCTCCTCACACTGCCGATGTGCTGGCGGCAGATGTTGACGTCCAGAAGGCAGTTCACCAAAATTCTGGCACGGGCAATACGATTGGAGAAGAGAACCATAAAAGTGCGAACCTACTTAACGCTGAACCTCTTCAAGGAGACTCTCCAGGACCCGCTTTTGTTCCCTTGCTCACCCGCTTGTCGCTAAGGACAAGTGACCGTTTTCACAGTACGGTGCCAGTGAGCCTTCTGCCAAGGTACGAAGCATCGACTGGCAACCATCACGAACACCTTCACAGACAGCAACACGATATGCTTGAACGACTGCAGCGATTACGCGGACTGAGAAGGCGGAGCACGGCGTAGAACTCGACCATCGGCAAGGGATGTTACGGGTAATATAGGAAAAATTTTTCCGTCGGATCCACACCAGAGCATCTTGTATCACCGTCATAGCCTTGCAAAAACAGCATCCCCCTTTTTTCGAAGTTGGAGGAATGTTGCTATTTTACTCCTGTGTTATACACACTTACAGTTTACGGGTTTCGCCTCAGAAGCAGCGGTTCACTATCTGGGTCTGTGTAATGCATTCTGAGAAAGGATCCGAGAAAGAGCATCCAGAAAGTCGTCGTCGGCAACCTTCGGTAGAGGGCCCCTTTCCAGCCGGTCGCTGTTTTCTTGGAGGCCAGTTGTTGACCGCTTCAAGCTGCCCGGGGGACCGTCTGCTCTGACCGCACAGTGCGTCCTTTATATTTTCATAGTCGCTGGGGATTGACGGAACTCTTGCGCTAGTACTACCCGAAAAGTTGCAGGATCGCCGGGGACGCAAGTCGTACAAATCCGCATAATCGGCGCGGTTCTTCAGCGTGTTCGTCACACTTTTAGATGCTCAAACCTGGGGTCCCGGGTGAAGCCAGGACAGGAGAGAGTGTATTTGGCCTGCGGACAGTGTTGTTTGTATGCATGGTTTCGCGTCGTCGACGACAATGACTGAATACTTACGAAGTGCCTATGCGCTGTCTGTCCTGATGCGTCCCAAGTGGACATTCAACGTCGTAATGCGCACTCTACTGCTTTAACAAACTGCCGTGGATTCAAGTACGGTTATACTGATCCGCCGCATCCCAGAGACATATCAAGTGAGCCAGCAGCCCTTTGTGACGTGACTTCGTACCACGCGCTTCAAGTTGCCGGTCAACAGGTACGGTATGTGACAGCACGGGCTCACAGACTTTTAAGCACGACAGTCTGCGTCCCAAAGTACGGTGAAGATTCTTCCAGTCCAGCTGCTGCTGGATAGTGTCCGAGCTGCCGGGTCGACTCAGCGCGACCACCCAGGGCTTTAACAAGACCTACTGCGTAGACTCGTGAGATTACCTACAGCGTACTCTCGTGAGATCAATTTGAGCCGGTGTGTGCTAGACTCTTATGAAGTCTGCGTCTTTGCTCCTCAGCACTTTCGCGTTGTGACGCAGTTGGCTGAATGTAGAGTGCACGTTTTGTCCTTCTGAAAGAGTCACCACGCACTAGATCCTCCACCGCCCGCTAGGTGAGTTCGCTCTGTGGCGTTATTTGTCGTCTTCGTGCTGCTTCCTCGACGGACTCCCCTCCGAGTCAGTGTCATCTGAATTTCGATGAAGGCCCTTCACCCTATATCCCTGCGTCGCTTCGGCGCAGTCTGGCTACGATTTCTTCCCGCTCATGAAAGGCCACTAATTCCCGTGCGTCGTGTTGGTGTCCCGTCAGCAGGGCGCATCGCCCTACTCTATGAATACGTACCCCTGGCCGTGAACGCCCTCAAGTGTCTGCCATTCGAGCGGGAGCTCTAAGTGGCCTTTTCAGGGCCACCACGGCAGAGACGCTCATGCTCAGCCCTGAACGGACGGGGGCACAGTCAGTCCACGTCTGTGCCTCCCTTCCTATCTGCCGGGCCGGCACCAATATTATTGGCCTGTGACTTGCAGCCCATCCAGGGGTGCCGCAGGTCCACCTGTACGGGAGCTAGCTGCTCGAAGAAGCTACCCACGTTGCGCAGGAACGTGGAGTTGACGTCGTGCAAGCGGTGAGACCGTTGAACTCTCTTATGCGGACGGGCTGTCAATCCACCGGTTTGCCTCCCTTCTCACCTGAACGGCCGGCACCAAAATCATTGCCGTGGGGCTTGCAACCCACCACGTGGTGTCAACTGTAATATAATAGACTTTTCTCTTTACACACCATTGGCGACGAAATTTTGTTCCGCCGCAATTTCTATGGAAACGCTCATTCGAAAAGTCCTAGAAGGTTTTTGAAGTCCGCACGGCATGTCCTCAAAGACTGCTCTACGATGAGGTTGCTTATAGCGCAGATGATCGCGCTATGCGCAGGATTCCAGTTGGTATCGGAAAAACCGGAAGACGAGGGTGCTGCATTTGGCGCCCTTGCCCTACAGATGGGACCTGAAGGTGAACCTCGATCGGTTGTTGCGGCGCGAAGACGAGTCAAGGACGCCCGTGGAAATCGAGCGGTTGGCGCATCAAAGGTTCAAGATGCGGACGGGTGCGGAGACGGGGAAGCCGAAAAACGTGTCTGTGCACCTACTGGTCAACACCCCAGAAGGTTTCAGAGCGAGCTTGGACGAGCAACGGCTGATCCACTTAAAGGATATATGCACATTAAGAACCAGGGGCTATGGAATCCAGGTATTCATGAGCCACCACCAGCAGCAGTAACTGGCGGAAATAGATATAAGAAGGCATGTGCACAAACACGTAAGTCTCCCATACCGCAGCTGCAAGCGTACCAGGCCACTACCTCGGCTACCGAGTCTTCCAAGTATAGTAAGATCCTCACGGAAAACGAAAATCGGAGAAAGCGGCACGAGAGAGAGGCAAATACTGCAGCGAAGCGGCTGCTGCAGTTGAGCGCTTTTAACTCGTTGGGCGTGTCTCCGCTGAGTGCCGAAAACTACGTTTTTTTTTACGGAGTTACTTCAGCAAACGGCACTCCAGGGCTGAGTGCGACAGGTTCACCTAGAGAAAATTCCATGTTACCTCCTCTGCCCGGCACACGCCCGACGGTTGAAGACTTCCTTACACCATACAGCACAAATCCTTATTACACGGTCTCAATTAATGACCCCAACTACTAGAGTGGTACAATATCAAGTGTGCGTCTCCTCACTGCAGAATGCAGCATAGCACGGAACAACAAAAGCGTGAAGTTGGTCTTAACGGACAGGGCACCCCACGGAGTACACCACCAGACAGACGCCAGGCTGAGCAGCCAAGTTCGACCGGATCCACAAGAGACGGTCTACTATGGCAGGAGCCGCGCACCCGTGGGAGCCACGTATGCGTCCTCCAAACTAAGGACCAGGGACATCGCCAAGCCACCTGTGCTGATGTCGTTTACTGTGACGCGAGTGCGACGCTACGTGCTGCTGTCGGAAGAGGTTTTCCGCTGTACAGGTCCCTCGACGTGGGATGTGTCCTTAAAGTGGGAGCACATCAAACGCGGACGGGTGCCTCCTGATAGGCTGTGCTCCGGCAACGAATGACGAGATGGCTCGGGAACCGCTTGGACGGATACATTTGGAGAGAAAAGTCCGTACCAACGCTGTTCGCTACGCCGTGATGCTCGGGGCGACGACTGCTCTCGGCGCATGCTGCCCCTGCACGGCTTCTTCTCCCTCCATCGAAACCTCTATGGTCACTGTTAAGAAGCACCACATACAGGCGGGGTCGAACAAAACTTGAAAGACCATGCGAAAGAGAACTTCCATGAGGTGATCCCTGATGATTACCGAGAACGTACAGCTTCGAAGGCACTTTGTATAGGCAACTTTTGTGGTCGGGTATCTCCTATTAGCAGCTACCATTTGGAATTCCTTCTTTGTCAGATGCTATTCACATGTGTCTGTGCTGGACGTCGAATCACTTGTGGCGTCAGGCGGCTTGCTCTCGAGCTGTGTGCAGCCGCACTATCAGAGGAGTGATATATCGTAACAAGGACATTTCAGAGAAAAACTGGCATCCGTGATTGAACAGGGGAGTCAGTTGCACCCCGACGAGAAGTTAAGCACACTTGTCCGATGTCGCACAGTCGAGCAGAAAAGTTGAACTCGGTTACCCCTTCCATCCTACGGAGCCCGCGCCACGCGTCAAGTTTCCCCACCTTCTGACGGTAAGCGTTGCCCATTGGGTTTTTCAGGTTAGGAAATGTTCGATGTCTCCGCAGCACTGGCGCCCGTCCTTTGGCGGCACCAGCCTGATAGAGAAGCTTGCCCGCCGACCACCTGCGACAGACACATCTCACCTCGCGTTCCCTCCTGCACAGGCTGCGCTACTTGACGTAGCATGTCCATAGGCCCGCCATGTCTTAGCGCTCGTGCCGTGGATTCCATATGTTCGACCGATCCCTCCAGTGACGAAAGCGCAGTCAGAGGTATTGTCTGGTTCAGAGGCACAGTTATAAGTGAAATGCAAATTCACATTGCGACGCTGATTCTCAATTCTGACCTCACGAGTGGTGTCACGCATCCAAGCTTTTAAAAGCTCCCCCCCAAGAGGTGTAACAGTTCATTCTCCGAAAGGATTGAAGGCGTATTTTACTCTACCGCGGCTGATTATGTGCCCGCGTGCACGCCTTTTGATTCACCAGTGTGAAGTCTGTATTGAATCTGATCAGCGTTCTTACTCCCGCGTTCTTAAAAGCACGCGGTTTAGACATCAACACTTCCAAGCGAAGTAGAGGAGCTCAACCGCACCGCACAGCTTGCCCAGGTTCCGCTTCCACGTAACGTGCAATTTAACTACTACTGCATACGCGAGTTATTTGGGCTGCGCCAAACATGCGGAAAATCACTAGTTATCCACAAGGGTAGATGTGGCTCACTCTGCGCTTTGCTAACAAAACCATACGGGCTGCCTCCCGGTCTGTGTGTGTGAACGAAACTGCATGATGGTCCCAAGGGTGGTGTCTGACTGACTGCCGGCCTGTCTTCATCCCGACGGAAGGCTCTTGTGGCTCAATTGACTGATATGGTGGCAACTCATCTGCTTGTCGTGCTGGGTCATGTTCTGAAGAGCAATGGCAAGAAGCCGCCACTGCACGGGGCCAAGGCCTTGTGAGTTGCTGTGGTGCTGTCTCCGCGTTGTTTCCGAACGCAAAAAAACAGCACAAGTACTCCCATATTACCCCACCTCGGCGGCATGCTGACAATACACACTCTCCGTGGTAAGCGCGGGTGTCGCAGGCACAAGGTGCGATATGTGATTGTTTCCCTAACACACACTCTACGACATTTGCTGTGACAGTCAACCTTCCCAGGCTGCCGGATCTGCAAGACATTGCCTTCGTGACCCTGTGAAGCGCACGCTTCGCGTCAAGTACTGCCGGACAGAGTACTTGTGTGCTCGTGACTCGGCTGTCCGGACGATCTCCGAAGAGAAGCTGCAAAGATGCTGACTGTCGCTGGCATAGTCTACCACCTCTGCAGAGGCCACTACGCAACCTGTACGGTACATCACGTTGAAATTGGCACACAGCGCGCACGTATTCAAACATGCAAATCCGTCAACCGCAGACTGATTCAGAAAGCCACGGACAGTAACGCGATGGCGAGTTTGACGGTTCGCTCGCTCTGCGCAGTTCAGTTAGCACCAGCCCGTATGCGTCAAGTTGACACCAGCTTAGTTAACCGTATGCTGGTTCATGCGTGTGATCCGCATACGCACGCATGCAATGTCTCAAGCAACCTCACGGAAGATCGTTCGCAAAAGGTTCGAAGGGGCAGACACCACGTGTAAAAGCACTGAATTTTATACGTGTGACCACTTTCCCCTCTCAACGACATTTATCGGATACCGCAGTGCGAATGAGATAGCACATGGGCCTTATACTTCTCTAGCAGGCCGACGCGGCCCGGTCTGTGTCATCTTGACGCCTTTGCGTTCCAGCAAACAACAATTGTAGATCTGTCCCTCGTGGCCGTATGCCGGTACGTGGTGACGGAACAGCGACAAACAAAGTGCATCAGTTCCGGGTTTCTGGGTCCTATTCCACACATTGTCCTTCATGCTTTTGTGCAACGTTGTAGCACTCGCGTACGCACGCATTTGGATAAGTGTTGTCGTCCACGCCGCACACTGGTGTGTAATGGCGAGGACACTTGCAAACGGGCTGATCTGCGGATGCTCCAACAGCGATTCCAGTGTCGCGGCAGGGTCCTTCCGACTTTTGAGCGACGTTTTGTGCCTCCAGTAAGCATTTATTGCCGTATGTTATACCGTCTATCCCACACACTGGAAGATATTCTAGAGTACACAAGGAGTATGGCTTACTGACAGAGGCTTGTTCGCCGAGGGGCTTGAAGCATTTTCCTGTGTGGTATATACTGACCTCTCGACAGTCCATTTCACATCGATTGATGTATGTTCTGTCATCACGTCCGCACACGACATCTACAATCGTGGGGCAATGGCAAAAGACTTCTTGCACAAAGACTGTCGTGCCACCGGGGCACTTGTTGCGTTCTTTGAGCTCAGCCCCATCAAGATATCTCAGACAGTCGTTCTTGTACGTTTTCCCACTGGTGCTGCACACGGGATCAGTAACGTCAGGACAAGTTTTTGCGGCAGCTCCGCCTCCTGCGCACTTGCCGTAGTAGAGCAATGTGGCCTTGCGTTCACACTCCAACAGGCATTTGTTATTGTACGTTTTGCCGTCGCTGCCACAGACGGGGTCCAAGATACGTGGACACGGGCATAAGTGTGGTTCTTTTGGTGGCCCTGGAGCAGGACCCTTTTTGCATTTACCTTTGTATGCCAATCCTACTTGAGCGTATTTCATCACGCATTCGTTAATATACGTTCTGCCATCTTTACCACATACTAGGTCGGTCGTCGTAGGGCACGGACAGCTTTGCACCATGGTGACCACTTTATTGGGGTCCACCTGGCGACAAAAGTCCCTCTTCAATAGTGTGGCGCCGTCTCGATATCTCAGGCAGTCGTTTGCATAGGTTTTTCCATTGGTACCGCACACCGGGTTCACAGTATCTGGACAGGCTTTTGTGGCGACGCCACCTTCTACGCACCTGCCGTGGTAGAGTAATGAAGCCTTGCGTTCACACTCCAACAGGCATTTGTTATTGTACGTTTTGCCGTCGCTGCCACAGACGGGGTCCAAGACGCGTGGACACGGGCATAAGTGTGGTTCCTTTGGTGGCGCTGGAGCAGGTCCCTTTTTGCATTTACCTTTGTATGCCAGTCCTACCTGAGCGCACTTCATCACGCATTCATTAATGTAGGTTCTGCCATCCTTCCCGCATACAAGGTCCGTCTTCGTATGGCAGGGGCAGTTCGGCACTGTGACAACCACTTTGGTACGATCTACATGGCGGCAAATGTCCCTCTCCAGAAGAGTGGCGCCGTCTCGATGTCTGAAGCAGTCGTTTGCGTAGGTTTTCCCATTGGTGCCACACACCGGGTTCACAGTTTCTGGACAGCCGTCTGTGGATGTGCACTTGCCGTAGTAGAGAAATCGGACACCACCTTCACACTCCATGAGGCACTTGTTATTGTATGTCTTGCCATCGCTGCCACAAACGGGGTCCAACACACGCGGACAGGGGCACAGGCATCTGCCTCGATGGCCTAGTTCCACTCCCCTGCATTCCATTTCGCATTCATTACGGTACGTTTTACGATCTCTCCCACACACCGGGTCTCTACTCTCGGGGCACGAACACACGTAGTTCTCATCTGTTTCATGGCAAGGACGCCGAAACTTCAGTAGGGCGCCATCCGCGTGCCTCAGACAATCGTTTGAGTAGGTTTTGTTATTTGTGCCACAAACGGGATCAATGTAATTGCCGCAGCTACGCTCAGCCTGGTCGCCCGTAGCGCACTGTCCGTAGTGGGCGAACTCGACCCCTTGGCACTTCAGTAGACACCTGTTGTTATACGTCTTCCCGTCTACTCCACAAACAGGGTCGCGCACGCGGGGGCATGGACAGAGACGCTCATCGGTCGGAGTCGTTCCCGGACCAGATTCACCTTGGCATTTTCCACGGTGCCTGACAGCGATCCGGTGACATTTCGCCATGCACGCGTTGTCGTACGTTTTTCCGTCGACGCCACATACGGGATCTAAAACAAGGGGGCATGCACATGGCTTCGTGGTGGAAAAAATCGCCTCCGGCTGCTTGGTATCAGAGCATTCGCCATAGTGTTTCAATTCGACACATGCACATTCAAGGTCGCACTCGCTAGGGTACGTTTTCCCGTCGACACCGCAGACCGGAGCGTACACGTCGGGGCACACGCATAGCTCAGAAGTATTCAAGGCGCACGACGCGGCGGTGTCCTTTTGGAAGTCACACTCGCCTTCGTGAAATAGCTTGGTGCGGTGGCATCTCATTTCGCACAAGTTCGAGTAGGTTTTGCCGTCTGCTCCGCACACCGGTGCAAAATTCCTCGGGCACACGCACCGCTTTACCTTAAAAGCGGCTGCCTTGCGCTCTTTTTTCGTGCAGTTTCCATTATGCTTGAATACTGCCTCGTCGTAGTTCAGTAAGCAGATGTTCGGGTATGTCTTCCCATTGGTGGCACACACCGGCTTCCATTCTTTCGTGCATGGTAGGTCGTCGTCTGTGCATTCGCCGTCGTGTTTCAGTTCCACATTCCTGCACTGCAGTTCACACAAATTGTCGTACGTCACGCCGTCCTGCCCGCAGACAGGTTCGTACGTAAAAGGGCAGTCGCAAACCGGGTCCTCCTCCTGTGAATCTTCGTCACTGCTGCTGCTGAGGGCGCGCGCCGCGGCCTGTGACTCCTGTGTTGCTTGCCTGCAGGCACCCTTATGTGCAAGCCGTACGTTGTTGCATCTCAAGTAACAAGGGTTATGGTACGTGACGCCGTTCACACCGCACACCGGGTCGTACTTTTTAGAGCACCTGCACAACTGATCAGTGCACTTCCCCGATGCAGCAAGGCGTACGTTGGCACAGTCCAGTTCACACTTGTTCTTGTAGGTCACTCCGTCGACGCCGCATACCGGTGCGTCAATGTTGGGGCAGGTGCAAGCTTTGTCCTGCTCCCGCCTACACTTCCCTTTGTGCGCGATTTGAACATTCTTAGATGCCGCCCAGCAACCATTGAGGTAAGTAACCCCGTCGGTCCCACAGACGGGATCATCATTCGAGGGACAGGGAGGGGGTCCGTCTACGGTTGGTCGTCGCGCGCATTCGCCCTTGTGCGCCAAGCGGACGCCACTGCATCGCAGAATGCAGCCATTCACGTATGTTTGCCCATCAGTTCCGCAGACGGGTTTGTATTCGAACGTACAGTTACAGTTGTCCTCGGTATGGTGGCATGGGCCGTCGTGTTTGAAATCTACCTCCTGGCACTCGAGGAGGCATTTATTCATGTAGGACTTGCCGTCTCTCCCGCATACAGGACGAACTTCATTAGTGCAGCCACAGATCTCTAGGAGATCCTCCTCCTTACACGGACCGGCGTGCTTAAGCTCGACACTTGCAAAGGCCAACAGGCAAGAGTTTTTATATGTCCTGTTGTCCACGCCGCACACGGGGTCGACCGTAGCGGGACACAGGCAACCAGGTTGGACGTCGGGAGTCTCCTGCTCCTCGGTGGAGCACTTCCCGTCGTGTGCAAACGTTTTCCCTAAACATTCGAGCACGCATTTATTTGCGTAAGTCTTTCCATCAGTACCGCATACCGGCTGGTCTATCAAAGGACACTCACATTCCCTGCCGGGTTTCTCTGGCAGGCCGCTTTCCCCTTCATTTCGGCAGCTCCCAACGTGCTTTAGCTTGACCTGCTTGCATTTAAGCAGACATTCATTGTTGTAGGTGACACCATCGACCCCACAAACAGGGGCCTTCACCAGAGGGCAAAAGCAAAACAGCGGTTTGAACATTCTGCCTTTTCCTTTGAGGAAGGTGTCTGCAAGTTTGAAGAAGTTAAAAGTGGAGAAAGTAGTTTTCCAGAAGTCTCCAGAGAAAGGGGAAGCTGTGGTGCTTATGATACTTGTGAGTTTTACAGCATCCTTTTCTCCGGCTCGACGGTTGGCCGGAAGGCCTTGTAAGAAACCTTGATTAAAAAGAGGAAAAGCCTCTCCCTCTGTCCCGTCAACCTGATCCTGAGGCGCTCCACCTTCGGTAGAATTTTCATTTTGTTGCTGTTGACGTTGTTGCTCAAGCAAGGTACTCAGGGTGACATCATCGTCGTTCACCTCTTGATCTGTGGCGTCCGCGACGATAGCCACACGCACCTCAGAGCTTTCAGCGTCATCTGTCGCAACCCCAGTGCTTGGAGCCCACAGTTTACTCGAGCTTAGAGCTGTTTTGAGGTCGCCAACAGTCATAGCTTTATCCAGATTCTCAAAAAGACGCTGAAGTACGGGTTCATCGTTGACCTTGAACGTCAACGCGAGGTTTACCTTCCCTGAGCATGCATAAAAGAGCGCCACACGGAACACAATAAATAGCAGCGCTCTGTCACCCGCCGCCTGCTCCACGTAGACCAACTTTCGTAGCGTTCGCTCGACTCTGCTGGCCCATCTGCGCCCAACAATTTTCAGCGAAGTGTTGCGACTCACCATCTTCAACTGGTTTTTCCAGGTTTAGGCCACGCGCGCAGATCAGCAAACGCTGTGCTACGGTCCAAAGTAGCACAGCACGCAAGGCGTGGGCAAACATGGTTTGGTCCGACTTGACACCTGACTGCAGTATCCTTGCAACAGCAATTTGGACGCGAATTGGCGCGTTTGTTCTACCTACGTTTCCCTAGTCTTACGAATTCAAGCAAAAAATCACAACTCGTGGAGTTACGTAGTGCAGTTACGTACTGTTCGGAGTAATGTCCACTGCGTGGAATGCAACTGAGCGGACGGGAAAAAGTTAGACCAATCTAGTAGACACAGCTTTTTCCGCTCACGCAGGACGCCAACTACGCCGTATTCATACGAGCAAAGCTAGCGACACAATACTGGGAACAGTGGACTACTTCCTCTACACGGAAAAGGCACATGTCTGTGTTTACGATGACTTGCAAGGTTGTTGATGCAACCAGCGTGGGGTCACAGAGGCTCTGCGTGACACAGATCCTCTACACGATAGCACCTGCAACCGCAAAAACGCAATTTACGACGGCCTCACGGGCTGCGGGATCTCGTACCCGGAAGTGTCAGCACACAGCTGATACGCACTAGTGTTGTTTTACTCTGTTATGTCGCAGGACCCGCAGTTGTAATTGCCAGGTAAGGTGACCGGCTGCGAATTCACCACTTACTTGCCGTCGGGTAGTAAAACGAAAATGATAAGCTGACTGGTCATTTGTTTGGTACGTTGACCCTCCTGTAGGAGTGCCTTCTACATTTTGTTGACGGCAGGGTTTTGTTCCTCAAAAACGCTACGCTCGTCTAAACTGCATCAAATTCACGTGCGCCTGCGCGAGGACAACGTTTGGCTGATAGGCAAGCAGGTGAGGATATTCCAGATGGATAGACGGCGGCATTTTGAACGTTTACCTGGCTGTTGTCGTACGTCACCTGTTCCCAAGCGACGCAGCCGGAAGAGTAGCAGTGTTTTTTGACCTGCCTGGATAACGAAGTGTTGCGGGTCTGTCGGTAACCTTGCTGTGGAGGAAGACGCGATTGAGCTTTTATTTTTTTGCTAGTACTCGTCGAAGCCGTTCGGGTACGCGACACAATAGTAATACGTCTCCCTCGTTGTACATACGCACGCACACAGGGCAGCGGAGCCGTAGGAAAACGCGGGACTACCCCACGACAGCGGCGTGTTACGAAGGTAACATACGTGGGACGATTCACAAAAGGGGGAGGCGCGCGCCTGACGCTCTCAAAGGCCCCTCGCATACATGTGCAGAATATTCACCACATGAAAGGCGACTTTTCAACGCAGCTCGGCAACAGATCCGCTTGCGCACGCAGTTGTAGGCTTGCACCTCATGCAGGAACTTGGCTCCGGTGTGGGTTTCTTGGAGATTTATTGTTGACAGCAGGAGGTTTCACCCAAACTAGGCACCAGAGCTCAGCCACGCAGCAGCAACCGGGGGGACCTAGGGCGACGCGTGCCCAGCGCAACGCAACATCAAACGAACAACACTTGAAGGGTTGAGCCTGTCTTCAACTAGTAGTTACAGACTAGCTCGGCACAATGAGTAGCTAAGTGCCGAGGGCCAGTGGGCCAAATACGAAGCTAGGCGTACGCAGAGCGCCCGGCGCCACGCACGAACTGACACAGGGGTTTACGAAATCAGCAGTTACCAGTATAGAATGAGAATGCTACGAAAATGCACCAGTGGTAGAACTAGTGAGCCTACCCGCAGTGACTCGTCTAGTGAGATTGTCATCTGCGGTAGACACAAAATCCGTATGATACTGGCAGACCCCCCAGTGAAACGGTACTGTTCAGCGGCGCATTCCAGCAACAGCCATGGACCAGTCTTACTAGAGTAGGGAACTTCCTGAGCATCAACCTCCGGACCGTCGACTGAGGAGACAATTGCTATACCTCTAGCGACTGTGTGCGCTTCTGAAACGTTGTAGGAAATGTCAGAAAAGCTTTCACGTGCAGCGCTGGTGACCTACCGGGTCAAGGCAGCATTTCACGTCGCGGTTGACGCGCTCAAAACGAGGTTGCTGTTTGAATGTGCTAAGGCTCTAATGACAGTTCGTAGGAATCAGAAGACATCTGTACGAACTGTAGAGTAGAGATCTGTCGAGGTACACCCCAGCCGGTCTCGTTTTACCCAATATTTTATCACGCTGCGGTGCACCCTGCAATTCCGACAGTCACAGGTGCTGCCAAACGAGCTCCGTTGGAGCTTCTGTACGTTTCAGTAGGGGCGTCCTGTCGCGTGCAGTCGCCACGTATTTCACATGGGGCGGAACTGGTGTTACGATGAAAATAAGAAACAGTCCAACTAGAATACGCGGCGTCCACAGTAAGATTAGATTAAAGTTGTACTTAAAGCCAGCACGTTCAAAGCCTGTATTGTCATGTACTCTGAATGACCGCAGAGAGATCTTACGCAAACTTTCAAGGACTACGTTCAGATTGGTGTTCTCGCGTACGTAAACTCGCACCACGTCACGAATATGCATGCCGCAGACGCAAACGTGTGACCGCCCGCAAGCTGTTGTGTGCGACAGCCTGAAACGAAAGACACACGTATACGAGGTTGGGTTCAACACAGGACACCCTAAATTTGTCAGACTGTCTTTGAATTTCACCGCAGTACGACAACTACGGCCGGGCACAACACCTGCCTTCAAGCCGGTCATGGTTAGCTTCGCGTGTGGAAACACCGTGCAATGCTTAAGTGGTTGGTGGCGAGGTTGTACACGTTGGATACATGTAATTCTAGTGCGACCACGCATGCTTAATAGCATATGATCCACGAGAAACGGTGTTGTGGTCTGTAACTACTGGTATTACTATTACTACTAGTACTACTACAGCAACTAATACTACGACGACCACCTCGTCGGCACCTGGCACTTCGAGATACTCCCGCGCAAAAGCTCAACGAGTTCTGATCCATATATACGCAGTAAGCGAGGCTTTGACTCTTCGCAGATCGACTTCCATTTCGTTGTCTACCGGACGGATGCAATCGAGGCGTCGCACGAAGCGGAACTCTGGATTGTTGCGGAGAAAAACTCGTAGAAACGCGGGCATGCACATCTGCTCTTGACTCTCACCAAGTTCGCATCGCCACGTAATTGGCCTATAAACGCGATAGTCGATGACCTGAAGTGATTCCATACACTCTTTCGTCACTGCCTTGAAATCACGCGCTAACGCAGCCAGTGCCAGGTCGTGGTGCGTCTTGCTGTGCGTGTAGAAGAGCAGCGTGCCATCCGTAACCAGCAACACGCGTGTCTGCGCCCGATACGCCCGAGCTACTCGCGTAACTACATCGTTCAACTTGCGGTAGTCTATAAATCGCGTGTAGAGAGGCAATGCAAGCCCCACGACCCCTTTCAAACGCAATACCCGCAGCGACCTATTAGGAAGATCCCCATCAGGTGACCATGCGTCATCAGTGGCCATGGTGTGCCGGTGAGTGCCTCGAGCACCATCGGAAGCGGGGGAGACTGTCGGAGTCTCCTGTCTCTCTGTGCTTCTTGGGTCGGCTGTACATGCTCTTTCTGGGCTGACCAGTATTTCGCTGTCAGCGCCTCTCTCATGTTGGTCTCCGTGGATGAGAGGAGCGGAGCTCTCCAGGCCTGTGGCAGGCAATCCGGGCACCGTAACTCTGGGTGGCCCGCCAGGGCAGGTTTCGCTGCCTTCCTTAAAACTTTGCTCCTCATTCAGATTAGGTGGCTGCAACACCGTGCTTCTTTCATTGCGTTGCATACGGACTACACTCACATTCCGTGCAAGATCGTGATCCAAATGGATTGTGCTGCGTCGCTGTTTTACTTTGGTTCGTTCGTCGCGAGTCCTCCAAGAAGCCAGATTGGACCTTGGGCGGATCCGTTCGTCCACTGGATGTGCCTCTTCCCCATCGGTGACGTCCTCGTCTCCGCGACCGCGGTCCTCACGTTCAGCTTCATCCTTTGAGGATTCTGCTCCTCCCTCTCGACGGGTACCCGAATCCTGCGTAGGACTGCACACAGAACCGTCTTCATCAGTCTCGCCGTGCGGAAAAGGAATAAATTGTGAAAAGCAGTTGAGACCTAGCAGAAATGGAGCGAAGAACGCCAACACGTCCTTGACCCGTCCAAAAGGAACGAAGTACCCCCGCGCGTCTTCGTATCCTTCAAGAGGTTTATTCGTTTCCTGGATGCTGTCCGTCAGTTCCAAAATGCGCAGACTGTTGACACGCGAGGCCTTGACATTTTTTTCCCTCATCCAATCCGGCAGGCTTCCCACGACGTCTCGTATGTACTCGGACACGCATTCTCGATGAAAAGCATCGACGTGCAGCTCTGTCCGATCGGCCCATTGTATGGCTAAAGTCATCCTCACCTTGTACACCAGTCCACTTCGCAGCCAGCGCATTATGTACTGCTGCCCCACCGGATTCAGCCGTACTGCTTCGCTAGTGAGTCGCCTCCATTCTGGCGAGACCTCTGCTTGACTAGCTACCGGCTCCTCCACGACCAGGCGATTGGTCACAGAACCTACCAACCCCTGTCCTGTTGAAAAAGAGAGAGCGGGGGGGGCGGGAAATTCCAGGGTGGGACCGGCAAGGGAATCGTCAGAGCTATCCTTCTCCTGCTCTGTTTCTGATGCACAAGCGGTGTGAGAAAGCAAGCTCCTTTGTCTTTCCCCACGTCGCTGCTTTACGCCGTCGACTCTCCCGGTGCAAGAAACGCCGGACGCTGTGGATGCGCTCCTCCAACGAAGAACGTTTTTGCCAGCTACCCTTCCGCTGTTCTGCTCCCTGTCTCTCCTTTTCGCTGCTTGGGCCTTGTGAACAATATTCATCAGGAATCGCTGGAGCAATCTGCGGCCGATAAGCAGACTGCCCTGAATCTCTAGATCTGCTTCGGGGAAGAAACTCCCTAGCGTGTGCGTGCTGTCGTCCGGCCCGCCTAAGATGTCACCAGAGAAACTCAGCAGCCGCAGCTTCCTCACTCGAGGAAGTCGATTCATAGCTTTCTTTATTCCTTCGTAATCCAGCTCGGCACCTCCCCCGACAAAACCAGCGGGCAGCTCCTCTTCCTCTTGACTCTCGCTCTCCTCCCCCTTCTCCTCGTCGTCCGTAGAAGAGATCGACTCGTCACTCCAACGTCTCCTCCTCAGGCCTGCACCCTTCGCCATTAGTCCGCGCCTGCCGTCGCTCCTGCGGCTCTTGCTAGACCTTTTTTGACTGCCACGCCATCTCGTGTTCTCCGAGAGTCTCCTGGTTTCGTCTTCCACCGGCGTCTTCCATCCACACGGTGCACTTTCACTTGCTACTTCTTCCACACATTCGTCTGTCTCTGCTATGCGTCTCTCCCTTTCGCGTGTGCCTTCACATATTTGGTCGCTTCTTGCTACGTCATGCCTGCCGCCAGGACACAGCACTCCACTTTCGTGTACGCGCTCCTCCGTAGGTTCGTTGCATGGTGTCGAAAGTTTCTGAATGCTATTGCTTAGAACGCTCCCCTTTTGTCTCCTCGAATCCTCTTCTCTCCATGGACAGCAGCGGGGTCTTCTTCGGTGATCGTTCGGTTGTCGCCGTTGCTTAGGATGCGGTTGTGTGCCGCATGCGCTGCACGTATCGGCACGCTGCTGGCGACTGCGCTGCTGCTGTTCCTGCTGACGCCTCTCTGCTTCAAGTTGCTGCAGCGTACGTGGGACGGGATATGGGGGCGCAAGCTGGTAGCGGTTCATCGCGTGCAACATCCAAATTTCGACAAAGCGAGTGAAGCTATTGCCGGAAAACCACCACCATTCGTCTTCTGGCCAGATGAGGTTCATGCCATCGATGACCAGCTCTCGTAGATTTTTGAAGATTCGCGGATGGGCTACACATTTCTCTAACAAAAGTGATACTGTGCTAGGACTGTACGTGCTGAAAGACAACTTCTTCAGTCGTCGAGTTTGGCTCGCGCATAAAAACGCACACATGTCTTCTTCGACACATGATGCGTCCAGCCACCAAACCTCCTCCAGATTTGGGAAAGCCAGTGTCCCCTCTGGGCCCGTTCCCTTGGCCTTTTCCCCTTCAAGTTCTACTCTTCCGCCGGCAACGGGAGCAACGCGAGCACTTTTGCGCTTAATTGCAGAGGATGCAGCGTCACCCGCAGCAGCAGCGTCACCAACTTCCTCATTCTTCCCCTTCGACATGACAGCGCGGCCTTTCTGACGGGAAGCAGGACTACGTCCGCGCCGCCTCGGAGCGTCCACGCTACAGCCGCAGCGGGTCGACGCCCTGCGTCTCTTCTCTGCAGTGCTGCTCGCGCTGCTTTGCTGAGGTCTACCACCAGGACTCGCGCTGCTGACTCGGCTGCCCCTTGACGTGCTGTGGCTCTGCCGGCTGCTGCTGTTGCTGCTACTTTTTCTGAGACGAGCGTGCCCACAACGCGCCCTGCTGCGACGTCGCTGGCTGTTGCTGCTCGTGTTGCTGCGCGTCTCGCTGACCAGGCTCCTGCGACTCTCATCGCTGCCGCCACTGCTGCTGTGGCTTCTACGAGGAGAACGTCTACTGCCCTCGGTGTCGGCGCCCCTACGCTCACTGTCCCTGCGGCTGTTCTCCGTCATAGGCCAGTGCGTTTCAGAAGCTCTAGGCAGGAACAGGCAGGCGAGGCAGGACAGGTACGGCCGTGCAGTTTTCCACTCCGAATAACCGTACACATGCAGGCGCTTTAGCTGCGGGAAACAGCAGTTCAGTTTTAAACTCCTCACAGTATCATGCACCAATTGATACACATCTGCGTCAGCTGGGATCCTAGAAAGGTCAGACAACACCGGTGCACCACACGGCAGTTCCCCTCGACAAAACTCACTCGCGTGGCCAGCAGCAGTTGCACTTGCAGCAGGCGCACTGGCAGATAAAGACTCCCCGTCTTTGCGACCATGCATGGCAGCACTGGACCCTACAGCCGCAGCGGAATGTCCATCCCGCTCACCACCTCCTCCTGACCCACAGTGCGCCGCCGGTGGAACGGTCGATCCTCCCCCACCACCCGTAGCCTCTCTTCCTGTCAAAGAAGACGTATCGTCTGCTGCTGCTTCTAACCCCGCAGAGTCGGTTGCTCTCTCCTCTCCAGCTGCTTCTGCTGTGGAAGGTGGAGCCGCTGAAGAAGTGGGCAAAGACCGTTCGGCTCTGGCTGGTCGTGTGGCTCTCGTCACCATAATGAAAAACTGCGTGGCTGCTTTTCCCGTCTGTTCCGTACGATCCGCCGACGCACGCGACAGCGCCACAGCAGCGGGAGCAGCAGGATCTATGAAGTCACCGTACGAGTTCACAGACCAGAATCTAGGGACTCGACCACCATCAGCCTTCCCCCTCGTGGGCGATTTCCCGGTGTCACTCTCGCTGTTTCCCTCTTCTTCAAGTTTGGCTGCCTGTTCTCTTTCGTAATCGTCTGTCACATCTTCCTCCAGAGCGCTTCGGCAACTACTCCATATTTTGAAGCACACCCTCAGATGCAGCGGTGACTTGAGGGACGCGGGTTGACGCCGCTGCTGCCCTCTTGGTGCCGTTGCTGGCCCTGAGTTTCCTGCGAGTTCTGTAGCCGTACTGCCTGGCAAGTTTGTGCGTGACTGACCAGCAGCTGCAACTGCTGCTGGGGACGCAATTGCTTCGCCTGCTGCAACCACATCATCTTCGCCTTCGACTCCCCACAGGGACGGCGGGTGGCAAGCTGACCGCACGACTGCAAGGGCCCTTCTCAAGTTCCTTTCAGCGGCAAGAGAGACGCCACCGGCAGCTGTGGGGCTCGGGCTCCCTGCCGCGGCGCCAGCCGTAGATGCTGATCCTCGTAGCGCTTCGCGGAGAGCGGGCGACACGTCCACGACAGCGTAGAACGACGAAAAGTCGACCAAGGAGAGCTCTTCAAGCGTTGGACTGCACACCTCCAAAAGAGATCTATACGTTTTGAACTGCTCCAGCGACAGAACCGCGTCCGGTGACTCAGGCATATGGAGTGTCAGCTGCCGGAGCTGCAGCGGTGCGCAGCCGTATGAAGAGGGAGATCGCAGTAGCACGGCTTGCAAAAAATTGGACAGGGAAGGAACTTTGCTGCTGCATCCCATCGCAACCCGCCCACTCTTGTCCGCCGGTTTCCCCGCTCCCGTCGCTTCTCCGGCTAGTGCGAGTAGTGCATCTGCTTGTCGGTCCCCTTCTGAGCGCGTGACACCCCTTCCTGCATCGGCTGCTGCAGCCTCTCTCTCGTTTTGCCACGCCTGCTGCTGCTGGAGGTCCTCTCTTCCCTCTGTTCCTTCTTGCCGTAGCGTCGCTTGCAGGCCTCGCTTCTCCAGTTCTGCCTTCTGCTGCCGGACCTGCTCTTCCTGCCTCTGCCGAGGCTCCTGCTGCTGCTCGATGTGCTCCTCCCGTTTCTCCCCGTGCTCCTCATCCACCTGCTGTTGCTGCTGTTGCTGAGACCCGTGCAGCGGCTTTTCTCCAGACGAGCCCTGGGGTGGCACCGACACCGGCACTGAACAGCAGTGCTGCTGATGCGTACGTTCGAGCGTGGGGACTCCCCACTGCGCCGGGAAGACGAGAGCAATGCTGTTGCACATCATCCACCGCATCCTGTGGAGCGACAGCCAGCGCGAGTTGAGGGACTTCGAAAGAAGTCTGAACTTTGTCAGTTCATTCAAATACAGGAAAGGCGCGAGCAACCACAGCAGCAAGGCACTAGAAAATATCATTTCTCCAGGAGAGGAAAACTGATGGTTCGTGTCATCGCTTCCTTCCCTCCCTCGACGTTGCCGGTGCGCGCAGAGAAGGCCTCCCGTGTGTCCTCCTTCTCCCGTCTTCGAGCCACACGCACGTTCTTCGCTGCTGTATTCGGAGGCCGGACGACTACTGCATAGGGCACCGGGTACGCTGTAATCCGCCTTGCTCGCGCTCCTTCTCCTGCCGCGAGGGGCTCTCCAGCCGCCGCCTGCGAACAACGCAATGCCGGTGGTGTCGCTCGCACCGCTGGAGCAACTGCTGCTGAGCTCCAGGCAGCTGCGCGCGCCATTCCCCTCTGTGTAGCTTGACGTGGTCCCGCTGCTGTGAGGAATTTCCGCCTTGCTGCTGCAGCTCTCGGTTGCTGCGAAGGCCCTGCTGCTCGGTAGCGAGCAGAGATGGCTATGGCTCGATTGATAAGCGCGGCTGTTGCTGCCAGGGGGGATACTGCGCGCGGTGCTGTACTCATCGCTCGTGCTGCTGCTGCTGCTGTAGGGATGGACGCTGCTGCTGGCTCGAGGACTGCATGACGGGGTGCTGCTGGCGGCGCCCCTGTTTTTTTCAGGGCTGCAGCACACGCTCCGGGTTGAGGCTTCCTCGCGATTCCTGCTGCCTCTTCTTCCTGTTGCACTCGGCGTGCTCTCCATTGCTGCTGACGCTAACTGGGCACTGCCTGAAGACTGAGAGCTTCTCCTCCAGACACGCCTCCTCCTTCGCGGCTGTTGCTGCTGTTGTGTGTGTCGTACCTGTTACCCTCGGCTGTAAACTTTCCGGACACAGAGGAATAGCGCATCACTAAAAGGCACGTGTGTGATCGACTGGTCACAATCTTCGGTTTATAAAGGCGTTCCTGGTGCTGCTGACACCCGTCGCTGCTGCATCTAACGGAGCTCCTTGGCCTGGTGACAAATAGAAGTAGTTGCTGCTGGAGCTGCTGCGGCGCCGGAGAAAAGAGCTAGTGCGGTACGAGCAGCCGGCGACAGGACACGTACAGGGAGAGACGCACAATGGCGCGTCGCTGCGGATGCGCGAATATTCGTGTGTGTACGTGTGTGTTTGTGTGTGGTTACACGTAGATTACGCTCTACGAAGACACGTATGTGTATGAGTCGATTCACGCTGATACGTCTACCTGTGTTACTGGAAGCTGGTGAGCACGCTCACCTGCGTGTCATCCTTCGGAAGCACAGGTGTGTAGCTACACATATACACCCAGAAGTCCGGCGGATGCAGGTGCTGCTAGCGGCGAGGCCTGCGGAGTACGCGGTATGTGTTGCTGCTGCGGCTCGTGCCGCTGCTGGAAACGTGCTGCCGACACGGTGCTGTCTGTTAGTGCGTGCGCAAGTAAAAGAGGGCGCGCCGCTGTTCAACAGACACTTCTGCAGTCAAAGGCACGTGTGTGCAGCTAAACTCTAACGGTGTAAGATATGATGCTTCAGGGGCTCCTCTGGGCAGACTGCTGCTGCAACGCATTATAATCAGCTTGCTACTTCAGCTCAGGCTGCTGCTGCTGCTACGGGGGCAAAAGGAAGAGGTGGACGAGGACGAGGAAGAGGAAAAGGACACGTAGGAAGATGTCACTGCTGCTGCTGCTGCTGAGCCTGTTACTGCTATACTGCATACGGTGCTTGGGCTGCCACTCGGGAAAACCCGAGCCGCAGCAGCGACACGCGAGAAACGCCGACCACGGCAGCAGAGAAGCGGCAGCAGACGTGAGGAGACTTCTTCGAGGCAGGCACAGCTAATGTTTCAAGAAAAACTTTTCGGGCAGCTGGCGAAGCATGTTCTGGACAATCACTACAAGCACTCGCACCGCTGCTGTGTTGGTTGCTCCGGTGGTGTATGTACTGCCACGACCGTGTCTGTAGCCGGTGGGGGCTGCGCTATGTTCAGCAGTTGCTGCTGGCTGACGGTCGTCGATCAAAAAACTTCCCAAGACGCGCGTCACGTACACGCAGACCGCTGATGCGACAACTGCGGCACTAAGAAGTTCTTTTTCGGAATCCAGGGAAATCTAGCAACCTAACGGCATCCAGAGAGAAGCTTAGCGCTGTTTTGGTGCTGTTCAAGAGCAGTAAAACAAAGGCGGCAAGAGCGGCAGTGGCTGCTCAGCGTAGGACGGAGCAGGGCTCCTGACAAGCGGTTTGCTTGCTGCGGTAAAAAAACCCGCCTCCTTCCCCTGCATGCGTTCCCTTCAGCGTGTTTTCCTCCCAGTGGAGGACGAGAAGCACGAGGCCTGGAGCGTGCGCGCTACCAGCGGAGCAACGACAGCAGCTTCACGAGAACATGCAGCCGTCGCTGCAGCCCACGAGTCGAACTGACACTGGGAGGGTGCGGGCCGTGACAGCAGCGCCGCACGCCCGACAGCTTTTCTTTCGTGGGTAGGAGAGAACTTTGGCTGGTGGACAGTTGTATGCGTGTGCCCACTTGAGGATATCGACTGTGTGGGCCCTTTCACGAACCATTCTCTGCATGCATGCGTACATGCCGGGAACACAGGCGACCAGCGCGCAGCCGTGGCCGTCGTTGTTGCTACGTAACACCTGTGTGTGCGCCAAATAATTACAAACGTGTATATAGATATTTATGTGCCGGTATGAATACATAGGTGTGCACGTATGTATCCTTCGATATGAACACATGCATGTATACGTGCGTATGATAGTACACTGCAGTACTCCATCCCGGGAAGGCTTTTCGTGCGATGGCTGGTGCTCCCCGGCGGTACGTTCTACTGAGTGTACCGAAGTCTGGATATTCAGTTAAAGTTCACCAGGAAAGTGACCATGCTCCATCTTTGCTCCGGAGAGAACATCCCGCTGCGGCAATAATGCCGCGGTACTCATTGAGCACGCACCTACGTGCAGCAAAAGAGAGGGCGACAGCAGATGTGACACTCACATGAAGAACAGGGTACGATTCTGAGGAGAGGCGGACATAAAATGCCCGTGTCGTGCTTTTATCCTGCAGCTACAAAGCACCTGCAGTTTGGGGAGGATTTTTGCCTTTTGTCGGGGCGCCGTTCGTACAATGCTGCCGCTACTTCCGGCCGCGTCGGCTGCTGCCGACGCTCGTCACTTCCATCGAGCGCCGCGCCTCATGCTGCTGCTGCTGCTGCTGTCACGCATTCTGCAGCAGCAGTAGCAGCAGCAGCAGCAAATTTGGCCGCAGCAGCGAATCCGGAGAAGTCTTCTGCGGTAGGGAAGAGCCAATACTAACAGGAATGCACCCGGCTTAAGGGTCACTCATCACTCATGACAAACAGTTCTCACGAGGCTACTGCATTAAGTCCGTTGAACTTCGTTTCACTCATCACCCATGGCAAACTGTTCTCCCGAGGCTACTGCATTAAGTCCGTTGTACTTCGTTTCACTCATCACTCATGACAAACTGTTCTCCCGAGGCTACTGCATTAAGTCTGTTGTACTTCGTTTCACGTCTGCCAGTAGCACGAAACTGCAGGCGCCAAGTCCTGTAATAATGTGGTCGAGGCGGGTGTTTCGGTACTTGTCAGGGCCAGGACCGCTCGAGGTCCTGCTGAAACCAGAAAAAAGGGTAGAAGCGCTCGGATGCAGGCTGGACGGAGGTCCGTGGTTGTCGCGTACGCGAAACGCGTAGAGAGAATTTCGACTACACTTCTCGTGTTGCAAACCGCTCAACGTACCATCGCAAGATGAGGAACCTAGATCTGCATCAAAGGCTTCCCAAACTAGCATACCGTAGTATGACAATGAAAGTTGTGTACAGCGTGTGGTCCGCCATTCCACACTCGCGGAACCTGATAATTCCCAGACAACGTCTGCGGTTCGATCCCTACCAGCGAAAGCGTCCAGCAGGATTCTCTGCACGTGCTCGGGTTTGGAAGTCCGCGTGGTTCTTGTAAGGGCTGCATTCGTTCGTTGCCAAGTGACATCTGACGCACACCTCCACCGAGGTATCGGACACCCACACATACGTACCATTCATCACTTACACAGTGCAGGTGCTAGGTGCGAACGGTTCCGGTGAGCATTTGACTGCTTCGTAGAAGCTGAAATGAACTAGTCGAGGATGCCTCCACCGTAAGGCTGACAGTCGCAGGAGCTCGGAAGCATTTTCTCATACGCATCATCGCAGCGAGGTTCCTCTGGACAGTCCTCAGCTGCCGAGCCCAAACGGGACAGTAGGGGTGGAAAGCGAGACGTTAGACGCGACGGACTGCGTTTTCTTCGCAGTGGCCCTACCAAAGAGCAGCAGCAGCTTCCTAGGAGAATCAGTTGCTTCAGGAGAGTACGACCGGTGTAGATGTGCCCAATGAGTACAGCAATCAATGCAGAAAGCAGTGCACGCCCCAAAATGGATGTGTTAAATACGGCTCTCTCCTGCAGCGCCGCTGAGCGATACCGCAGAATGCGAAGGTAACCCATCGGACTTCGCTCCGGCACGACCGCGTGAGTGCCCCGTACGTGGCAGGGTAATTCAAGCAGCGGCAGCCTGACTTGAGTCCCTTGAGAAATGCACGCCCTGCACGGTGATATGGGGTGGAAATAGTATCGAGGGCGATTAACGTGCATTTTGACGAAAAATGTTGCGTGTGCTCGCGCTTTGAGCGTGCGCAAGCTGACTTACAACTGGTGCGAATAGTTTGTTCGCAGGTTACCACCCACCTATAACTAAACCGCACACGCGTGCGTCCGTTTACAGGTTCCAGGCGCGAACGTTGTGAGCGGTGGACGTCTCCTGGAATGCTAACCGGTGCACCCTATCCCGGGTTTACGCGTACTAAAGACCTGCAATGCAGTGTGCGCTCTTTTCATACGAACCAGCGTTACCTGCGCAAGAGCTCTCATTTCGCTGGATCCCAACGCTGTAATTGAGTTCACGCAACACAGGCTATACTGCGCCACTTCTCACAAACAAGACTCTGGGCCGCGTTTAGTCCACGTCTTTTCCGATCGGCTCTAGTGCTCACTCCACGGCGTCATTTCAGCTGGTACTCCTACACGTGGTTTTTCTCACAGTTTGCATTTGCTTATGGAAATCAGTGACAGGCCCTGCTCTGAGCGTCGGTAGAACGCGTGCAGGCTGCTACTCGTTCACAACTGATGTGTACTCGTACCACAAATAGCGAACTCAGCCGATTCCACGGGGGCGAGGACTGTGCAACGTCTGGCATGCTCACATGTCTTGATGATGTTCACGAGCCTGAGTTCTGCAGGCCTGCTGCTGGAAAATGGTGTTGGTCCACAATGCCGCCGGCGTTCGTTTTCGCCAGAGTTTTCCCTGTGGCGTAGTAATTTCGAGTTCTGCGTAGCTGATGTGGTTGCAGTATAACTCCGGCTACAAATACTGCCACTGCCTAGATATATAGTGTCTATCAACGGGGTGTAGGCCGGCGCAGTGTCCGTAGACGTGCTCCATAAGCCGCAAGTGAATTAGGACCCCTAGGCGAGCGATTGTGGCTGCCTTACATAGAGTACCACATTCGGTCCGTGTTGCTAGTGGTCCCCTGCAGTCACTGATATAACGCGGCCCTTCAAAACCACTCTGTGGAAATTTGCGCCACTAACGTGTGTCCCACTTAGTTCTTTCCGTCTACCTCGATAATCTCTTGCTGCCTGCCTCGGCGGATGAGTACACGTTTACGCTTGAAGCTTATCGGTGACAAAGACTCCCTGAACATCGACCACTTCCGAACGATTGCTCGTAAAAGACTCCTTACCTCTAACGTGCCCTTTTCACATTGCGGAGACTTTCATATTACACAGAGGTGTTCGCCTGGTACGTCCTGTACAGAGGAGATGCCTCTGCACGCAGCGCCTTCTTGGTAGACCCTGGACGTATTCGTCTGCAGGTGTTGTCCGCGGAGAACATTTTCACAACTTGTGCTAGGCGCCTCCTACAGTGAAACCGACTCGGCGACTGCAGTCCAGCACGAAACTCTCTACGCGCACACGAAGACCTTCAACGTCCACTTTATTTGCATACACGTAAATGCCGGCAAGGCGCTACTCTTCATATACACACACATTGCACTTCCACGTACAAGTATCTGCGCCTACACTTACAGACGTGTATTCGTAAGCGGCCGTACAAGCGGGAGGCGTGTCCGTGGGATGTCCACGGGCAGAGCATTAGCTATTTTGTAGGTAGTCTTCATATGCATACAGTAGCCGAAGGCCATGCGTGCGGCTGCTGTATGCATGGCGTTATTCGTACTGCAAAAAAGTAACAAACATCACCTGCCCTTGTCACTGCGGGGACGCAGCACCGAGAATTCTACGTGGTTATCGCGCTCGAGTACAGCTGCGCATTTGCCCGAATTGGTTGCTCTCGTCTGGCTGCGTAAGGACAGCTGAAGCATGTCGCAAGGGTAGAAGAGTTCTGCTCCAACTCACAATCGCGTGTGTCCCCTACACCGGGGGTGGGGACACGCCTGCACCACCAACGGTACGCACACGTGTATACACGTGTACATCTGCACGCCGTGGGGTCTCAGGGAACTTTCCAGCTTACGTACATGCGTGTGTTTGCCCACCCTTCATAGTGTGTCTCTCGCATTACAAACGTATAAGCCTTCAATTCTACACAGGAGCATTTTAGGTTTTCTCGGCGCTTCTAGCGCTGTTGACGTGTGTATGCACACAGCTATGTAGAGATGTTACTTCGAGCTGTTTGTTCCTCCTCCGCCCCGCATATAAACACGAATATATACGGAGGCGTCTCGGGGTACCTGCCTCCTCTTACGCGTACAAACACACAACGCTTCATCGTCTGTTTTCAGCCGTACACACAAACGCGCCTCAAATACATATGCAGTCCTATACAGGGAGGCTACAGCCAAGCATGACGACAAATAAGTGTGTACGTGCCTCGCCAAAAAATTTCAAAGCTTCTCCTCATTCGTAGGCATATACGCATTACGACAGCTCGGCGCTTCCGGCAAAGCGACTCACCCACTTACAAGAACGAGTCTATCACTCTCGTTATATTTACGTATGTTTATATGCATGTGTGCCTTCTTGACACAAACTGCCACCCACAGCCACGGCTTCACTGGAATGTGCGTCTCGAGAAATGCTAGAGAGCAACGTTGTCAGAAAAGAAGCATCGACTGTATTCACGAGGGTCTGTTCTTGTGGCCAGTGCGACCAAGGTGGCAGTGCAGTTGCCACCAAGGCAAAATGTACACGTGCATCTTCCCCTACATCCCATCGCGTAGGCAGGTATGTGGGTACATACCTGTATACATGAATACACTCACGGCAACGTGGGAACGCACAACGGGCCGGCAGCAGTCGAAACCTGCCAGCAGAGATCTACTGCAGAGTTGATGTCTCAGAAGAGATTACCAGAGTGCATTCTTCCCCTCACCCTCAGGTGAAAACCTCTAGCTACAAAATTCGCGGTACCTGTCCTCCTGGTGCCGCGACGTACTACCGCTACGAGACTACAAGAGAAGCTGCTACACGGGAAGACGCTAAAGAGACGCACGTACCATTCACACGTGAATGATGTTGCTGCAGAATTGCAAGTGTGCGCACATGTAATGTGATCCAGAGAAATGAACTACGACAGGCAGAAACATGCTTGCAAAACGCCGTCCGTGTAATGCTCTCCTCTTATATATATATATATACACACTTTACGGTCATTGACGCAGACTCACATACGTGTGCGTCTACGAAGGCAGCTGTTTACGCGCAATAGGGGAACTTGATCGACATCTTCCTTACATCTCACGTGTGTACGTTACGCGTATGAACGGACCCCCTACATTCACAGACAGGTCTGCACACACGGAAATGCACATGTGTATATATATGTGGTCAGAGATCTACG
This sequence comes from Sarcocystis neurona, assembly GCA_000727475.1. Classification (NCBI taxonomy): domain Eukaryota; phylum Apicomplexa; class Conoidasida; order Eucoccidiorida; family Sarcocystidae; genus Sarcocystis; species Sarcocystis neurona. The sequence goes on along the minus strand of KL647303.1, from coordinate 707,518 downwards.
TCGTCATTTCACAACCAAGCATTTGTTCATGCGGCGGGACGGGAGAGAGGACGGGCAAGCGACGCCGAGGAGCGATTACTTGCACTGTCGTCCTACCAGTGGGGTTGTAAACACATCCCTTGCTAAAAAAGTAGACAACGTTATAGTGCGGTCAATCTCCTTCGCTTGCGACTCGCCACACGCAGGCACCCACACCTAGGGAACCCTACAGTTCCACACACACATGTACATCAACAAGCGCCCGTAAGCTGGACGCAACTACCTGTGGGCATGCGCATAAATAGTCGACGTCACCCTCTCACGGTGAGACACACTTCTATGCACCTACAACACGACGATGTGGTAGACGCGCCTCCAGTCAGCAAGTACGAGGGTGCAGTGCATGTAAGATGCGTGCGGCGCACCCAGCGTGACCTGCGCAACTCACAGAAAAACGACACAGGAAGTCGAACAAGAGGTCTCACACATTTACGCACGTGCGCCGGGTGGCAGCACGTCAAGTACCTGCAGATCGAGTGGTGCCTCCGGCCACGTGCGCAGCGTCCAGCCGCAGAAAGAAGTGGTGTATCGCCAAGGCATGCGTGAGAACGTGTGGATGTGTTGTGTCGGCTGTTTCCCCACGTCTGTCTGCACACGCCCTGACTCGAGCTTGCTGTTAGAAACCTTCACAAACGCCTGTGTCTTGTGTTGACGCCCCCTGGGATGGACGGAGCTCCTTGAGCAGCTCCTGCCCCATCCCAGCACAGCGCGGTGGGCACGAATCCATTTACGTGTCTCTTCTGCTCATCTACGGTCACCCTACCAGCGATCTACAGAGAGAAACCACACTCGTCAATACGTCTATGCTGACCCAGATACGCGTAGACGTCCGTAGGTACGTACACGCGACAAGACGACCAATCATACTATACGCACGTGTTGCTACGAGCGCTGCTGCAAGCCTCGCTGGTGAAAAGACCCTGTGGACAACGGCTGCCGCTCTCTGCTGCCCACGCGGTATTTTAGCGGTGCTCCGCAGCTGCGTGACTGCGTTGAACGTTTTCTACATTTGATGCTCCGCTGCCGCGTAGCTGATGTTGCTGCAGCTGTGGTGCCGTGACGCCGTTAGTGCAACATCTTCTGCGGAGCACCGCGGCTGCCTCTCCTAGGCCTCGGTGCTGCTCTTGCTCCTGCAGCAGAATGGAACGTGCACTGCTTATGCACGTGCTGTGTCGTGTATTTCCTTAAGGCAACTGCTCTTTCCCAGCTGCTGTGCTGCACTGCAGCTGTTGTGCAGCAAATGTTGCGTTGGCCGGCTTCCGCGCTCCTGCGCTGCCGTCGCTGCAGCCGCGCTGTCCTATTCTGCTTCATTACCGCCTTGTCCTCTTTTGGTTCTGCTGCATTGCTGATTTTGCTATTGCCGTGTTCCAGCTGGTGTGCTGCGGCGCTCTGTGGCGGGCTGAGTCGCTGCTCTGCGGCGGGCTGAGTCGCTGCCCTGCGGCACTCGCTGCTTCATGTTGCTGTCGGGCTGTCCCGTCCAGCTGCTGCTGCGTTCTCCTGCAGCCCTGGTGCCGCTGCTGCATTTTAAGCAGTGCCGCCGCTGTCCTTCCACTTCCTCTCAGGGGCTCCCCTAGCTCTGTGCTCCCGCTGCTGGTGCTGCTCAGCTGGCGTTGGGAAAACAGCAGCAGCGGTCAGGGAAAGAACTGGTACTGCCCGTGGGGGTGGCGCACCAGGAGCTTCAGTAGGAGCCGAAACTTATCCTTCAACTGCGAAGGATGCCGCTTAAGGAGAGGAGGAAAATGCTGCAGCAGCAACGGCACCATCAGAGGTCGAACAACGCCGAGGCCACTCCACACACTCGTGTAGATGAAGATATCCAGAGTACTTCCGGTCACGACCAACGAATAAACAGAGAGAAGCTCTTCGATACATCCGGTACACACCCACACCGGTAAAGAGGCGATGCTCGGGCCGGACCGGAACGTTACTACGAAGATGCCACTACACAGGAGATTTCGAAAATGTATGTCCGTAGAAACAGACGCCTGCTCGCTTGTTGTGGGGGAAATAGTACCAGCGCGCACGCATCCCGTGTACATCTACATACACCACACACAACCAAAGTGACCGAGTCCTCCACCACCGGCGGTAGCTCCACGCGTATGAGCGCTCGGATCCCCTGGAGCTGCGGCTCCGGCAACCCGAGCAGAAATCAGGTCAGCAGACGGTCCGGCAAAAAACGACAGCGGGGTTCTTCTCTTCTTCTAACGCGAAACACGTCCGCCTGGACGAACACACATGTGTAGTTGAGTACTGCGGTGTACCTACACCGTACGCGTGGACGTAGGTCGTATTCCTGCGTTTGTTCTTCGGTCTCTACTCGTGGTTATGCAGCTGGGTTGGCTTTTTCCGTCTCGGCTCCAGGCAAACTGCCACGCTTCTCTACTCCGAGGAAATTGTACCGGGAAACAGCTCTCAGAATGTCTACACAGTCCGGCAATGCCGCACGCGCATCCACGCTTCGGCCTTGTCCAACGCAGCTTCTCTCTTATCGATCTCTGTCTATACGTATCTGTACATGTGTGTATATATAGATATATACACACATGTATATTCCTCTGGAAGATCTGCATGACACGGCCTTCTATACCTAGTATCTACGTATGAAACTATACACGTCAGTCCGCGAACGTTGCTTAAACAGCTACGCTAACGTCTGGATGAGATCTTCCCTCCAAGAATGAGTAAAGCGACCTTCTTTTTTCTCGCGACAATTCCTGCACACTTTAGTACACAAATATCCACACGTACTCATATACACCTACATTTTACGTCTATACAAATATACTATATGTATATACATATGTTTGTGTAATTTGACTTACGCAACACTTCTGTACACACGTGAAGGTGTACCTGTAGGTATATAAAATTCGTGTTATGTAGTTGATAGTACACAGACACGTATATCCTTGTGTGCGTGTGTCCTCGCGTGCACACGCCTTGGTCGCTGTAGACTGACGGAAGTGGAAGTTGCGACCCACTGCTGTACGAAGTCGTCGCTCTTGTTTTTGTGGAGGAGGACGAGTGGTTCTTACCCTTCGAATGTCTGCCCATCTCCCAAGGCCCAAGGCGTTCACCCCGGCCACAAGCAGTTGCTCCTGCAGTTCGCATGCACGACAGCTGAATAACATTCGTGTGGGATTCCCCGTGCGTGCGCACCGATAGGAGCAGCGAATCATCAGCAGCAGCAGCAGAGCAGCAAGGACGCGTGATGCGGCATTGCACAGGAGCAACCAGCAGCAGCCGCTGCAAACGAGGCGGCGCTGAGCTCCTCTCCTCTGCAGCAGCGCGTGAAACCGGAAGAACAGCGACAACTGAGAAGCTAAACGTCAGCAGGCCTCACAGCAGAAGGCCTGCTGACGGCAAGCCCATCCGGAGCAGCCTGCGACGAAGCAGTTTGCAGCAAGAACAGCCACCAGGCGGCGGAAGACCGACCACCCAAGCCCAACAGCAGCACACAGCATGCGGATGCAAGACATACCCACTTTCCTTACAGAAGCAGCAGTAAGTCAGTGAACCCCCTCGTCGCCCATCTGTTGGAAACTCAACAGTCACCTCTGTGCTGCCTTTCTCTGATTTCTCGGTGGATATCCCAACCGGGGAGAAGTCGGACATCTCTGCGGCAGGTGCTGCTCACAGACGCTCCCACACACAGAACCAGGCGCACTCCCGTGGAAGCAGCGGCTCTAGTGTGGCAGACTACGCAGACGACAGCGAAGCGGACAGCGTGTCGGCCGGCCGAGGCAGATGAAGCAGGCTGTTGAGCCCTTTTTAGGAGCTCGGGAACAAAACAGCCGAGGCAGGGTCGAACTTGCCAAGAGTGATAAGCAGACACAGCCAGCAGTTTGGTCTACAGAAAAAACCGGAAAGCGTCCAATCTTGGGCCGGGAGCTGTGGGGGCCGTGTAGCTGCTAACGTAGCAGAGAAGCGCCTACCTCTTCAACAGTCCACATGCGTTGGGTTCTGCATGCGAGAGACTCTTTGGCAAACTTGTGCGCCGCAGCCTTTTCTCCATCCGCCACTTGTTCTTTTCCTTCTTCTGCCGCTCCCAAGACGCCTCCTGCTCTTCGAAGCCGCTCCTGCTGCTGGCGCCTCGCGGCTTCGTTGACGTAGTCGCGCGCCTGCTGCGGGTTGCCCACAGCTACGCGCACCTGCAAGTAGCACTCCGCTGCTGCATTTGTGTCTCCTTCAGCAATTCCTGCTCCTGTGGCTGCGCGGCGCTTCTGTTCGCCTTTGATGTCCTCGTTGCGACGCCGCTCCCGGAGTCCCACAGCACCTGCGCGACTCCTCGTTGCCACGGCCCCGGCAGAAGCAGCGACAGCAGCAGGGGCCGCTGCGTCAGTATCAGCATCACCTGAAAAAACGCCAAGTAACAGAAGCCGTAAGCAAACAGCGAAGCACGATCTTGAAGAGTGAACCGTAAGCAAACAGCGAAGCACGGTCTTGAAGAGTGAACCGAGAGCCGGCTCTGGCAAAAAAGACAGCCGCCTGCACTGTTTCTCCGCCGTATCCCACTTTCGGCAAAATCCTCGCTGCTTGTGCTGCTGCTGCGCGTGGTGCTTGGTCTGGACGGGAACAATCGTCGCAGCCCCGCTGCCGGACGACGTGTGAGTCACTGCTGAAACACTGCATGCGTCGTTGCTGCCGTGCCGCTCCTTGCTGCTGCCTGCTCAGGTTCTCCCTGCCAACCGCCACACAGCTTCTGTGAGTCTACACGCGTTGCAACAACACGAGAAACAAAGTGGACCGCGCACTACGTCAACGGCAAGCGTGTGAGGTATTACGAGGGCTGTAAAGAGCAGGGGAAGTTCACATAGATACATACACAGATGTAACTCAATCGGCTAACTTCTCTTCGTCATCAAGCGCGTAAAGAACTACGGCACTTGCTCGGCCCGGGATTCTACGTTCCTTCGTTTCGCCGAGGCTGCAGGTGGTGAGGCCTCGCCCCCTGGTTCAGAAGCAGTTGGCTTCTGCACGCGCTCCTACCTGCCGCGCTCCCCGCGCTCGCCGGCCTGCCGCTGCTGTTGCTCCAGCGCTTGTGGCTGCTCGTGCTGGTCCTGCTTTCGGAGCATATGCTGCTACTGCTCTCACCCCTGCGCAGAGGCGTGCCGCTGCTACTGGTGGGGCTGCTGCGGCCGCGGGGAGGCCGGCCGCGCCGATTGCCCGTGCCGCGCCTTCTGCGAAAGGCCCTGCCGTCTGCTGTCGCCTGCGCATGTTTCTCGGCTCTGCCAGCTGCTGTTCGCCGTCGTTTGCGCGCCTCCGCAGTCCGAACAGCTGTTGCAGCTTTTTGAAGAGAAGCAACAGCAACAGCAGCAGCCTCTTCCGAAGAAGGGGAAGAATGAGAAGAAGACGACGCAGCAGCAGCCTCCCCAGGGAAGGTCGAAGACGCTGCAGCTCTCTTCTCCGGAGAAGAGGCGGCAGCAGGACCGTCGGCTTTGCGCTTGCGTCGTCTCGCTGGCGCCTCACCTGCTGCGCTGCGTACGTCGCTGCTGCCTGCCTCTGTCCGCCTTCACCCACAAGAAGCACACCGCAGACAGCAGACGCTGCCGACTCGCTCTTGCCCGCAGCAGAAATACTTTCTTCTCAGGCGCACGCACAGGTTGGAGAAGAACAACGACCCGCTTTCCACCGGTAAGCACAGATACTGCACTCGATCGTAGTCAGAAGGTCGTATTTCTGCGCGCGGAGGTGACACAGCACCAGTAATATACCCTGGTCGTATCCGTGTACAGGACGCGACTCAGACAGCACACCTTGATACACAGGCAGCAAACCGCCCGCCGGCACGCGTTACGACTGAACGACATATCCACCTTTTTGTGATAGTCGTTGTGTCACAGTGGAGCGGAACCCACTCCAAACGTGTTTTCTCCACTTTCAACTTTTACAAAACGCCGGTGCAGTGTCCGTACACCTCGTAGGTGCGTGCACCCGACAGATCTTCTCAAGCTGTCGCCGTCAGAAACCCGATTCTTCTTCCAAAGACACACAAGCGCTCTCCTCACGCGCAAACAACTGCAGAAAAGTCTCGTTGTCTCTCTGCCTCCGACTCTCTTCCTCTCTTCCGGCCGAGAAGAAGACTGTGGCACGTCTTTCAGGTTGTTCTTCCTGTATCGACCCACGCGCGTGGTGGGCTGTCTGCATCCATCCAGGTGCATGTGGTGGGTGAGAAGAGTTGCCGAAGAGACACATACATATACGTAGAGATGTGTAGGGAAACAAGTTACTCGCCGGTCACATACACACGAATGGAAGAATTCTTTCTCTCCCTACATATCCATGTATATAAATATGCGAGGGTGAACACACGTTCGCTCACTATGTTTCTCTATTTACAACGAGGTGGGTACACAGGCGTCCAGGGAGACTACTGCTCGCAGTACGTGTCTGCTCCGCACAGCAGGCGCACGCGCATGCGAGCAGACACCTGCGAAGACCTTCTGCACACAGACGTGCACGCCTCTGCCTCTGCATCTTCACCGGTGAAAATCCGCGCGCCCGCGACAAAGGCGCACGGGTATACGCAAAGGCAGGCCCACAGACACACCAGAGGAGACACACGCAGAGACCACCGGAGACAGAGACGGAGACAAAACACACACACGAAGACATATACGGACCCGCAGACGGAGAGACACGCACCGATATACACGGGCACTGGAAGCTGTGCATTTGGAGAGACGTACTTCTGGTCGGAGTCTTTTTCGAGGTCTTCTGGTGCTTCTTCTGCGTGAGCTGCAGCCGCTGTGGCCGAGGGGGCCGTTGGACCGCCTTCTTCGGGGCGCAAACGAGGAGAAGAAGCAGCAGCAGCAGGAGCGCGGGGAGTAGCAGCAGGAGGCGGGGGGCTGTCAGCAAGGAGAGAGCGACTAGCCGTGTTCACTCTTTGCTTCGTTTCCCACGCGGAGGCTGTTGCATCACGCGCTGCGGCTGCCGCCTCCTGTGCTGCTGGTGCTTCGAGCGGAGGACTGTAATCGGTGGCCTCGCAGGCGGCGAAGTCCAGGCTGCTGCTGTTTATTTCTGCATCAAAGAAGCCCAGCTCGAGGGGGGCCGTCAAGAGCTGCAGCATTTCTTCTCCGTTCAAGCTCACATAATCTGCTTCTTCTGCTGGCTCGTTTCGTTCTTCTAGCATACGTGCCTCCCCAACGGCTGCAGGCGTTTCAACGTCCGCTACCGTTGCTGCTGCTGCTGCTAACTTTTCTTCTTCATCCTCTTCCTTTTGCGCTGAAATGGGGGGGGCTGCTACTGCTGGACTGGACTTCTCTGAACCCTCCTCACGTCTTCTCTTCTCTGCTGTACCTGCTGCTGCTTCTGACGACTGCGCCGCTGCTGCAGTTTCATCCGCACCTGGAATAAATACTTGTGTTATCAGGCGTCCTCGGCGCTTTCGTCGGCTTTCTTCTACCACTACCTCGCCTGCTGTTGTCACTGTCTCCCCTGTTGCTGTCACTGCCTCGCCTGCTGCTGTCGCTGTCTCGCCTGCTGCTGTCGCTGTCTCGCCTGCTGCTGTCACTTCTGCCTCTGCGACTGCCATGGCTTCTGATCCGGCCGCTCCTGCTGCTGTCGCATGTGCTGCTGCTGGCGCTGCCACCTCCGCCGCTGGTGCGGCCGCCTCGGCCGTTGTATTTTCGAATTTTTCCTTGTTGCTGGCGACAGCTGCGTCAAACTCTTCTCCCTGGCTTGCACCCCTCTGCTTGTTCGATCCTGCTGCTACTGCGTCATCTGCACTGCTTGCAGCCTCCTCCAGCATGGGGAGAACTGCAGAGAGCCGCTGCAGCAGCGTTGCTATGCTGTCGCTCTTGCGCCTGCTGCTGCTGCTTCCGAGGCCGCCTTCAGCACCTGCATTCGCGGCTGCAGCAGCAGCAAAGCAAGCAGCCGTCAATTCTACCTGCTGTTGCTGCTGCTCCTGCTGCTGCCTTTCCTCCTTCTCCTCCCTCTGAACAGTTGTAACGGGTCCCTCTTCTCCCAGTATCTCAGTCTGTACTGCGGTTGCTGCTTCCTCCTCTCGTCCTGCTTTTGCTGCTGTTGCACGTTCTTCCGTTGCTGACCAGCGGATCGTCTCTGGTCCGGTAGGCTCTGCCGTTTCTGATAGAAACGCTGCTACCGGAGCTACCGTGTTGCCTGTTGCTGCTCCTCTGCCTGCGTCACTTGCTCCTGCTGCTGCTGCTGCCGCGGGAGGCGGACTCGCGTGTGTGGGATCTGCAAACGCAGTTGCTCTTTCGTTCTCTACAGAAAGGGATGTGAGCAGTCTACCAAGTGTCTCCTGCTCGTGCGCTACCGCACCCGCGGAGTCGCCTGACGAGAGTTTTTCTACAGCGAATGACACACGTGGTTCAGCCGGTGCTGCTGCTGTAGCTGCGGCTGCATGTTCCTTCGAGCTTGCTGTTGTGTGGGGGGGTGCTGCTGCTGCGTGGGGTGCTGCTGCTGCTCCGCGGGATGCACCTCCGGATGGGTCTCCTGCAGATTCTGCCGCCGTCTCTGACGGTGCCGCTGTGGCCGACATTGGTGGTAATAAGGCTGCGTTTTTAATATCCGCCGCTATCTTGGCTGCTGTTGCGGCGACGCCCGTTGTCGACGACAGCGCTGAAGAGGTCCCGCTGAGCTCTGCAGCAGCTACGGCTCCCTCTGACGCTTCTCGTCCTGCTGCTTCCGTAATTTGTGCTGCTGCTGCTGTTGCTCGCTCTTCTGCAGACGAAGACGACGCTTGAAGCGGACACGTTGCTGCACTTCTCATCGGCGTCGCTGCCGCAGGGGACCTCTCTGCGGGTGTTGCTGCTCGCCACCCCGAGGAGCGGAGAATAGGAAGCCGTGTCGTTGACAGGCGCCCTGAAGACGGACTGCTTCTCCCAGTGCTGCTGCTGCTTCCACTCGTGCCTGCTGCGTCCATTCCCCTCCACGACCAGTAGGCCAGCAGCGCCTCCTTGACAGAATCTCCACTTCTCTTGAAGAACTTGGCTGGTGTAATCGTCCCACACACCGCTTGCTGCGCTTCTGGTTGTTCGCCCAGTCTCTCCACCTGCCGCTGCACGCGCTGCATCTTCTGCTGATGTTGCCGTATCTCCATCACTTGCTGCTGCAGCTGCTGCTCCTGCCGCTGCAACTCCATCGCCTGCTGCTGGCCCTGCCTCTCCTGGAGCTGTGCCGCTTGCTGCTGCTGCAGCAGCGGCTCCCGGGGTGACTGCGGCGTCGTGGCTCTGCACGCGCTGTTAGCTGGGGTTGCAGCCTGTGGGGCTCCAGTACCGATGCCGGCCACCTCTTCTTCAGGCATCAGCAGCACATCTGGGCTTCGTCGCTTCGTCCTGCAGGTACCGCCTTTTTGATCGAGCGGCTCTTCCCCTGCTGCCCGGTTCCCGCCGCTTTGCTGCTCTTGACACTCCTGTGACTCCTGTTCACTCCACGGCTGCTGCTGTTCGCTCAGCAGCAGCTCCTCCCCACTCCCTGGCTGCTGCGTCGTCACCTGCCCTTCGTCCTGCAGTACCGGCTGCTGGTGCCGGCTGCGCTGTTGGTCCCGGTCCCCTTGCTGCAGCAGATGTCGCCGAGGTGGGCGCTGCCCTGTTTGCAACCGCCGCAGCAGAGCATTCCACACTCGTATGCGAGTCTCTGCTTCGGCGCGTTGCTGCGCTATCTGTTCTTTAATCACTTGCAGCCACAAAAGCAGCTCCTGCTGCCACGGCGGTGCCACCGCAGCCGTAGCTCCTGCTGGTCGTCCGTTTGCATGCAGTCTCTGCTCCGCCCTCTGCAGCAGTTCCAGCTGCTGTTGCCCCACCTGCGACCCCCACGCCGCTGCTGCTCGTTGCTGCAGCACCTGCTGCACCGTGAAGGCAGACCTAGCGCAGTTTGGCATGCAGTAAAAATTTTCCCGGCAGGAATGCCTGCTTTGCTGGCCCTCCCTGCTGCCGCTCCTGCATGTGGTGCTGCTGTTGCTGTTCCGCTCGCTGCTGCTGCTACTATCGACCGGGCTGTGTTCTGCGCTCTTGCTGGCGCTGCTGCTTTCTCTTTGATCATTCTCCCCGACGCTGTTGAGACACTTCCTACACGCAACGCTGTTATCCTTGTCTTCCTTTCTGAGGGTGTCGTCGTCGCAGTTGCTGCTGCACCTCCTGCTCGCGCCACAGCTACATCGGCTGTTGTTGCTCCTGCAGTTTCCGCAGGCGTTGTCGGGCGCGTTGTTACTCACACGGCTGCTGCAGCTGCTGGCTCCTTTTCTGCTGCAGTTGCTGCAAGGCTCGGGGGAGTTCTCTCTCCGGCTACCGCTGCTGCTGTTGTCGTGTCTGCAGCTGTCGCGGCTGCAGCAGCAGTCGCTTCCGATCGTGCTGTCACCCCGCACTTTCCTCTTCTTCGCCTGTTGCTGACGCTGCGACCCATGGCTTCTTTTCGTATCGCACACACTGCGCTGCTGCATGCGGTGCCGCCGAGTCGCAGCAACTGCAGCCTCGCAGGGGGGCGACAGGAGCGTGCGCGAAAGCTTCTCTGCAGCCCCTGCAGCAGCTGGTGTACATTGGCACCCGGCCACAGACGCCAGCTGCTGTGCATCACCAGACGAGAGGGTTCTGCAGGACGCAGCGGAGCCAGCAGCAGCCACCCCACACTCTGGCGAGGCAACACGAGAAACTCCCGGCACCACCCGAGCCGCTTCTCTACTCCTGCTGCTGCGGTAAGTGGCGTAAAGCCGGTGCTGCTGCTGCTGCACATCCTTGCAGCTGCCGTCCCCCTGCAGTACGTAAGCGGAACGCAGCAGAAATTCACTTCCACTAGCAGCACGAGCGACCAGGACGCAGCATCAGGAAGCGATCAGGCAGCCCAAGACAACCCGCAGCAGTTCTAGCAGTCATACTCCATGCGAAGAAGCAGCAACAGCAGCAGACGCACAAGACCAGCGTTAATGCAAGATGTACAACTGCAGCAATGAGCAGCTGCTGTTGCTGCTTAGCAGGAACGGGTTTGCAAGTATGCGTGCTGTACACTGACTACGCAGCGGTGGAAGAAACGGCCGAATACACGCGTTGTCGTCGCTTCTGGCTTGTCGCACAGATAAACCTCCACGGACAGACATTAAGACCTCTCTCCTGCGCTCGACACTTCCATATTCTGCATGCGCAGGTGTCTTCGCTTTACAGCTGCCTCACGTTGTCTATTATCAGCCAGTCGTAGTCCAGAGCTTCTCTCTCTGTCTCTTCCTGGTCATCCACCTATCTGCCTTTCCGCCGCCCCTGTCTTCCTTTGTGAGTCATTTGCTGTTTGCCACAGATACACCTACATACGTGTATGAATTCTTCTTCGCGCTTCCCCCCTCTTCTCCCCCTACTACGCCTCTGCAGCCACATACAAAAAGCCCCTACGACGTGCGGCAGTGTGTTGTCGAGAAGTCGCGCCCGCACACATACGTTTGTCTAGGTGTGCACCTGTCTACAAAGCGACTGAGCTCCACTCACCTGAGGCTTCACGCGGTCGAAGCTGCCACTCGTGACAGCCGCCGCGCCGTACAGACACGCCCGCGCCACCTGCCGCGTAGCCGGCAGTCGACACTCAGCGAAGCGCACATTCATGCAGACTAGCAGATCTTTGAACCTCCTCCACACCTCGCGCTGCAGCTCCTGCTTTTTCCCTGCAGCGGGACCCGTGTCACGCGTTGCCGTGGCTCCTGCTCTTGCTGCTGCTCCCCCTCGGCTCTCTACTTCTTGCCTTTCTCCCCCCCCGAGGGCGCCCTGCGCTGACCGTCCTGCGGGCGGTGGAGTCCGGCGCCGCAACCTGCGCGTCCAGCAAGCCTCACTGCCCTCAGTGCGAAGTGTCTGCTGCTGCTGCTGCGGCTCTTGCTGGTGTTGCTTCTGCTGCGACTTCTGCTGGTGCTGCTCCTGCTGGTGCTGCTCCTGCTGCGGCTCCTGCTGGTGCTGCTGTTCTTGCGGCTCCTGCTGCTGTTCGAGGGGCCACCACTGCTGCTGCAGGGGTGCGTCTAGCCTCTGCTCGGCGGCGTTGTTGAAACAACGACTTTCTCCAGCAGCAGCACCAGCACCGGCAGTGGTTGCAGCAGCAGAGTCGCACGGCAGCAGCAGCTGCTCCACAGCAGCCAAAAAGAGCTGCAAGCGACTCGGCAACGGGGCGTCATCGCAGCCGAATGACTCGCGACCAGCAGGGGCCGCCGCAGCGTCTTGGGCAACAGCAACAACGGGGTCTTCTACCGTCGCAGCAGCGTCTGGGGTACCCAAACCCCAGACGGCTCCGCCTGCGCTTCCAGCACCTACAGCAGCACCAAGCGCACCTGCGTCCTCTCCTCTTCTTTTTTTTCTTCCCTCCTGTTCCTTTTCAGCAGCAGCAGCAGCCAAGCAGTTATCCGCAGCAGCGGCGCCCGCTGCTGCAGCATCAATTGGAGAACACCCTACCGCTGGCGCGGCACCCTGATCGTGAAGAACCGGAGTTGTTACAGCCAGTGTAGCCGGTGGGGAAGGAAGCTCTTCCTCCACATATGTCGGAGCCTGCTGCATCACACGCGCGTCAGGAGCTGCTACAGAGGCAGCTGCTGCTGTTGCTTCCACCGATTGTGAAGTAGCGTCTGGGGTGCTGCCAGACGACGGGCTCTGCGGTCGCAGGGGCAGATGCAAAGTGGGAGACGCTGCGTTGTTCTGAAGCGGCTGCAGCGCCTCCGCCACCGTCGCCACTGCTCCTACTTTCGTTTCTGCTGCTGTCCCTTCCCCTGCTGCTATTGCCTGCGGACCGGCCGCAGGTACCGAGAAACAATGTTCCTCAGTAAGAAACGCTGCGAGCACGCATATTTCTTCTATCCGTCGCAGCAGTGCCTCCCAGCAGGCCTGCAGACACCGGAGCTGGACTTCATCCTCTTGCTGCAATTGTTGCCACTTCTTGCTGTCCCGCTGCAGCAGCAGCTGCCGCTGTTCCGCCAGCTGCTGCTGTCCCGCTTGTCGTCCGGTGTCTGCCTGCTGCATTTCCTGCACTTGGTGTGGCTCTCTCTTCCTTCCGTACTCCTGCCGCAGGTACAGCTCCAGGTCCTTCTGTCGCCTCATACACTGCTTCTGCTGCTGCTGCTGGCCCTCTGCTTCCTGCGGCTTGATTTCGTTCTGTTCCTGCGGCAGCTGGTGGTGTTCCCGGTAGCCGTGCTGCTGCATGCGCTTTAGAAAATGCTGTGTGGCGCAGACCAAGCCGGCAGCAGCGACCTTCGCCGCAGCCATCCGCTGCAGCACAAAAAGGCGGGCAGCCACAGCAAGAGCAGCACGGGCAGCAGCTGCTTCCGTCCCGTCCTCCTCCGGTCGTTCCGAAGAAATGCGGGAGGAAGTCTTAGAAACATTGCAGTCGCTCGTCCAACGCATGCACCCGAATCCCCGCTTGCCTCCTGTTACCCCACCAACTGCCGCTGCTAGTTGAGCGGGTGGTGGGGTAGCGGCAGCTGCTACAATATCTGCGCAGGCTGCAGCAGCGCGTGCTGCAGCGATAATAGCAGCTTCAGCAACTGTGGGGTTTTCGCCAAAGGCAGGGAACGAGACATCACGAGACAGCACGTGGAGAGCTGCAGAACCCGGCCACCGCTCTTGCTGCAGTTCCACGACGTGCTTCTCAACGGCGGCGTCCGCAGCAGCAGCTACTGCAGCAATCGCAGCAACAGCTTCTGCAGACAGCGCATCTCCTCCTCCTTCCGGTTCTTCTTCAGGAACAGCAACAGAATCTCCTCCACGCGCACATGCAGCTTCGGGAGCAGCTGCTGCAGCACTTTCGGCAGGCACAGCAGAGAGAGAATGCGCTGTCCCTTGAGCGTGAGCAACAGCAGCAGCAGGTGAGGTAACAGCCCTCGCTCTGCTGTGGGAGCCCGATTCAGAAGCAGCCGCCGGAGCGGCCACAGAAACTCGGCTTCCAGCTGTAGTGCCAGTGTCAGAGTTAGCAGCAGCTGCAGCAGCCGAGGCAGCACGAGGTGCAACAGAAGCATCTGCTCCAGGAATCACCGGAAGACCGCATGCAGCACCGCCAGCCTCACCAACAGCACCATGAAGTTCTCCGCCATCTGCGGCTCCATCAGCAGCAACATTGCAGACCTCCTCTGACGCGCTGTCAGCCGCAGCAACAGCAGCCACATCTCGACGTGTTGCACCACCTGCACGGCGCAGGGCCGACGGCTGCACCTGCTGCTGCGCGTCCCCTTCTTCTCTATCTGTCACATCACATACACGTCCTGCGGAGCTGCTGCGGTTGCTGCTGCCACAGAACCGCTCCGCATTCCTGCTGCTGCTGCCGAGGCTGGACGACGGTCTCTCGCTGCTGCTCTCCTCAAGATGGTCGGTTGTCCTATAGTGCAAGCGTTTAAGATCTACGGCCTTAGTTGCTGCTGCCGCGTTTCGGCGCTGCAACGAAGAAGAAACAGCGCCAGGCACCCCTGCAACAGCGCCTTCTGCGTCCGTGTGCGCAGCAGCAGGGTCAGGAAACGCTGCAGCAGCGGCAGGGGCTGCAACATCAACACGACGAGACGGAGAACCTGCAGCAGACGGTGCCCCTGATGCAGCGCAGACACGTGTGGCGCGGGAGCGGAGAGACGGGCGCAGTAATGTAGCGAACAGACGGACGTTTCCTGCAGCAGCTGCTTCGGCGGCTCGTGCTGCCAGTAATGAGAACGCTTGGAGCAGCGGTTGTCGCTGGCGCTCCTGGTGCGCTACAGGCCCTGGACACTGCAGAAGAAGCAGCTCTTCTCTTCCTCCCTCTGCGTCAGTGTCCGTGCCTGCTGGGAAAAACGGTGCTGCCGCAGTTTCTTCCGTCACCCCTGCTGTTACTGAAGACTCTTTCTGAGGTGCCCCGGCCGCTCCTCCGCGTCCCTGTCGCTCGACAGTCCGCTGCTGCAGTTGTTGCTGCGCGTGCTCCTGCGGCTGTCGTTCGTGCTCCTGCTCCTGCTGCTGTTGGTGCTGCTGCTCCTGCTGCTGTTGGCGCTGCTGCTGCTGTTGGTGCTGCTGCTGCTGCTGCATGAAGCGGGGCCTTTCATCGATGGCTGTTGATGCTGCAGTGGAGACAGAGCAAAGCGTCCACAGCCAACGACCCTTCGCGAAGACTTCGAAGAGGAAAAAACGTCTCTGGGAAGCAGGCGTTTCCACCACCGGACTCCAGCAAGTGTCTAGAATTCCAAGTGCCTTGCTGCTGTCATTCCGGCTGCTGCTGTCCTTTTGGCTTCTACTGTCCTTCTGGCTGCTGCTGTCCTTCTGGCTGCTGCTGTCCTTCTGGCTACTGCTGTTCTGGCCGATGCTGTTCTCTTGGCTGCTGCTGGTGCTTCTGCTCGCCTGGTTGCTGGTGCTGCTGCTCGCCTGGCTGCTGTAGCTTCTTGTGCTGGTGCACCACCCCTCTGTTCTCGCGCGTCTCTCTCTTGTGATGTCGCCGTCTGTGGCGCTGCTGCTGTCTCTGGTGCCCCCCCTGTTTCTGCTGCTGCTCAAGTCCTCTGGTGTGCTCCCAGTGAATGCGCTGCTGCAGCGCGCTTTGCCGCTGCCTGCCTCTGTGGCGCTGCCGTAGCTAGCCGTGTTGCTGCTGCGTGTGTCTTTGCTGCAGTTCTCGTGGGTGCGGCGTGTGAAAGGCCGTGGAGCTTCTACTACTGCAGCCGCGGCAAGAGGCAGCCTAGAACTTCTTCCCGCCCCATCAGCTGCTGCTGTTGCTGATGATCCGTTAACAGGAGAGGCAGTAGCAGCACCAGCTTTCTCGCCGGGTGCCCTTACGGTTGTTGCAGCACCAGCAGGTTGGCCCTCTGCCGCCTGCGCCACGGCAACACTGACCGCGCTCGCTGCTCTCCCGGAAACTACAGCAGCACACGTTTCCTCAGCTGCTGCAGCCGCAGCACCACGTCCTTCCTTCGCTGCTGCGGCTGCGGCCTCCCGCTTCTCTTCTGTTGCTGCTATTGGCGCGGACGAGGCGAGAGGACTGTCTGGGCGGTAGCAGAAGCACAAGTTACTCTCCATGGTGCATGCAGCAGGAGCTGTCACGTTTGTCCAAGGTTGCTGGAGGTGGAGGCGAGGCCACGTCGCCTGCCCGGGTGCTCCGATGCCGCCGCAGCAGCACACCACAGGAGAGCTAGCGCTGTTGGGCTCGGGGAGAGAGAAAAGCAGCTCCCCCGGTCTTGATGCTACCGGTGTTGCTGCCCGTGTTGAGACGGTGGTGTTGCAGAGCTGCTCATGCTGTTGCACACGGCGCTGTTGTTAGAGCTGCTGCTCCAAGCGGTTGCTCCTCGTCCTCGCTTGGGCCGCAGAGGTCCATGCTGCAGCTGCTGGGTCGTTGCTGCTGCTGTTGCCACAGAACTTGTCCCTTCTGCGTTCCAGACGGTTCCCGCTGCTCCTGCTGCACGGGCCGTTGCTGCTGCAGCTGTCGGGCCGTGGCTACTTGTGCTGCTGCAGAGGCTCCCGTTATTGCTTTCCAGACTGGTACCGTGATCTCGAGATCGCTGCGACTGCTACTGCAGGGGCAGCTGCTGCTGCCGCAACGCCCGCTGCTGTTGCCGTTGCAGAGGCAGTTGATGCTGCCAAGGCAGTTGCTGGTGCTGTCCAGGCTACTGTGACTGCGTTCGGGGCCCTGCAACAGCAGCTTTAGAGCGCCCCGCCACTGCTGCAGCGTTTGTCGCTGCTGCTGCTCCTGCAGAGAGGCCGTCGGCGCCGCCGTTCGAGGTTGCTGCTGCGCCGCAGAGAGGTGCGCTGCCGCCGCTCTCAGGCGTGTCTGTTAGGTCCTGTTTGAAGGCTTCCTTCCGTGGCGACTCACTCACTCAGGGTAGGAGAAAGAGAAACGCCGACGGCGCGGCGCTTGGAGGTTCTTCCTTGGCGCGAATGCGCGCACGGCTACTCTCCTGCAATCCACGCTCTCTTCGGCCTCGTAAACGAGAGAGCGATCGCCGAAGAATCTGCTGCGGCAAAATAATGTGTGTAGCAGTTGTTTATCCATAGCATGCCGCCCTGCAGCTGCCGGTGGAAGCCTGCCGGTCCTGCTACTTCTTGGCGCTTGCTGTTGCGGTGCCGTTTTCGTAGCTGTTCCGCCGCGGTGCCGCACTCCCCGTGCTGCTGCAGCTACTGCGTGTGCTGTCGCCGCTTGTGTGCTGCGTTGGTACCAGTGTGTCAGCTGCCTCAGTATTGTGCTCTTTTTTCTCGGGTTGTTGCTGGGCTGGACGGAGGTGCTCCGCAGCAGCTGAAGTTGCCCCTGCGGCGGGCGGGGCTCTTCGTGTTGCTGTTGTCTTTTCGTTGCTACTGGCGCTGCTACAGTTCGTGCACCCGCCGCTGCGGCTGGTGCTGCTGTTGCCGCTGCAGCACGTGCGGGCGAATTTTGCCGATACTGCTGCTCGCTCGAAAGGAAGAGCTGTCGCGCAAAGCAGCAGCATTCGAAACTGTAGCAGCACAATAAACACTGCAGCAGCACCAGCTACATGGCGGCGTTTTGCCTCCTGCGGAGGCTGCAGCAGCAAGACGAGCTGCAGCAACGCGTCCGACTGGAAAAGAAGCCGCAGCGGCAACAGCAGCCAACGTCCAGCTGCAGCTCCCGTGCCTACCACCACCGGCATGCACGGGCGACCCCAGCTGCGATACGCGCGACAACTGGACACGGCGGGAGCAGTAGTGGCTGAGCGCAGCAACAGCCTGGCCAGAGGCAGCGAAAGAGCAGCAGCTGGATCTGCATGCGAGGCACAAGAGACGCAGCAGCACTGGCGGCCGCTCCAGCACGAACGACGACCCAAGAGCAGGAGAAGCGCAGGAAGACAACGCGAGGCAGCGCCACACACAGCAGGAGCCGCAACAGCCGCCTTGGCAACACCAGCGGAAGATACGACGACACAACCGGGAAGTAGGAGCAGCGTATGCAGAGGTGGCGTATGCAGCCGCAGCGTATCCAGCAGTAGCGTACGCACCAACAGCGTATGCAGCAGCAGCAGCGTGTGCAGCAGCAGCGTATGCAGCAGCAGCATTTGCAGCAGCAGCGTGTGCAGCAGCAGCGTGTGCAGCAGCAGCGTACGCCGCAGCAGCGTGTGCAGCACCAGCGCATGCAGCGTATGCAGCAGCAGCTGCGGCTGGAGCAGCCGGTGTTGCGGCTGCACCTGCAGGAGGGGACGTCTACACACACTCGAGGCTGCTCATGCTGCGAACACGGGCGAGTTACTACCGTTTGCTATTTTACCGCCGCCTAAGTCAGCAGGATGCGGTTCCTGCCCCTTCGTGGGCCACAGGATGAAGCATGAAGCACGCCTACTTCTTCTCTATTGCATGGCTCCGTTTTTAGCTACTGCGTCGTGCTTGTTTTCCGCCGTGACCTCTGCCGCGCGTTGTAAGAACGCGGCAAAGCAGCTGCAACAGCAGCAGGCGAGCAGCCGCAGGCTCGCAAGGTGCGCGGAGGTACAGGCAGTACAGCCGCAGCCGGCAGAAATCGTACGGAGGCAAACAGCCAGTTCGAAGAGTCGAGGATGGACGCAAGTTACGCCATCCACATCGTCAGCGGGAGACACAGCAACAGCAGCAGCACACCTGCAGCAGTGTATATACAGAAGCTGCTGCTACAGCAGCAGCAACGCCAACGGGGTTCCCTTCTGGGCGACAGTGAGGCAGAAGACACGACAGACGCCTGACACAGACGACAAGAGTGAAGGACCACTGCAGCAGGTTGACGACAGGGAGAGACAGCAGCTGCAGCTCCGCTGGCAGCGGAAGACGTACACAGACAGCAGCAGCGGCGCCTGTTGCTGCTGCAGACTCGCACACACACACACACACACACACACACATATCTCGGTACGGTGAGACTGTCACCAGCAGCAGCGGCCCCAGCTGAGCAGCAGCCAGCAATTAGTGGAGCAGCGGTACAGGCAGGAGCGCCGTTTGTAGGCGCCAGCGTTGGGGAGAATGCGGAGGCAATTGCTACGAGGGCCTGTGCTGCAGCAGCAGATAAATACTACAGAAATAACCGGTAGAGAGGGTACACGCAAGGACGAGAGGGCGACCGCAGCATTGGCGTGGTGATGCAGGTTTGTGTAGAGCGAGACAAGGCGCTTGCAGGAGCTGGAACCGAGCGTTAAAAAGCGGGACTGAAGGGGAAGCGATAGCAGCAGCAGCTGCAATAGTGAGAGTGTGTGGGTCCTATAGGGGAAAGGATGATGCTGCTACAGCAAGCGCGATGTGGCTGCTACTGCTGCTGCGCTCGTTGGCGGCAGCTTGCCGTGCTGATACCGCAGCGCCGGGCTCTTCACGACTTCGTCAGCTGTGTCAGGACGCAGCGGGCTTGCGGAACGGCAGGACGGATGACCGTCAACAACAACAGCAGCAGCAGCGGCAGCAGCAGCAGCGGCAGCGGCAGCAGCGTTCAAGGCGAGCGCAGCCGATCCAGCAGCAGCATCCTCCCCGGCAGCAGGGGGCTCCACATCAGCAGGGACGAGAAGGGCATCACGGACGGCAGAACCGACAACGTGAGCGTCGGCAGGAGCAGCAGCAGGCCGAGGATCGACAACAGCAACAGCGTCGAGATGAGCTGTCGCGGCAGGCAGTCGTATATACGAGTACTTGCAGGATGGCCGGCGCTGCCAGCAGCAGAAGTGCAGCACTGCTGGTCTGTTTGCGGTGTAGAGGCCCTCTGTACGCTCCCAGCAGCACGCCTTCGCCCCTTGAGAAACATCAGCACGTCCGTTCTCGCAGCACTGGGCTGCAGAAGGAGCGACAGCAGCATCTGTGTGAGGAGCAGCAGTAGCGACACGGGCGGCAGCAGGCGCAGCAGCGGCGGCAGTGGCAGCAGCAGCAGCATCTGCGAGGACCCCGTCAGCAGCAATGAGAGGCAGGTGTGCAGCCAAAGAGGCACCCGTGGCTGGTGCAGTTGCAGCAGCAGCAGTCCACGCCTCAACAACGGCAGCAGCAGTACCACCGGGTGCGGCAGTAGCGTCACATCTTGCAAGCGACAGCCGGACAGCAGCAGCAGCGGTAGCAAGGGCCACTGCGGCAGCAGCACACGCAGCTTCACCAACGAGAGTGGCGCCCGTGTGGGGAGAGGTAACGTCAAAGACAGCAAGAGTCTGAGAGATGACCGCTCCCCAGAACGTCGTCGAGATGCAAGATGGGGCCTCATATACGGCGGCAGGAACGGCAGAAGCGCAGCCTCCGCCAGTGAATCTAACGCACACATGAGCAGCAGCAGCTGCTGCTGCCAGCCTTGTGCTGTGGATTGTCGATCCACCCGACCCGCCAGCAGCACGAGGCAATGCGAACGTAGCACTGGGAGCGATGCCTTCAACTTGCGGAGGGACCCGCAACACAGCGGCAGCAGCATCAGCAACAGCACCAACAGCAGCAGCAGCAGAGTCAACAGAAAGGGCAGCGACACCAGCAGCAGCAGTGGCAGCATCAACAGCAGCAGGAGCATCATCTTCAACGTCAGCAGGAACAACATGGGCAGCAGCGGTAACGTGAAGACCAGCAGCCGCGGTATCTACAACAGCAGCATTACCAACAGCGGCAACAGCATCGGCTGCGGCAGCAGCGTTGGCAGCAGCGTCATTGGAGTTTGCAGCCTCACCGGCAACAAGGCCAGCACCTGCAGTAGCGCGGACCTCCGCAGCAGCACGTGGCGCAGGGAGTTCAGCAACGGAAGAGGCGTCCCCGCAAGTGACAGCGGCAGCAGCTTCGCTCGCAGCTCGTGCGGTGGCGGCTTCAGCAGCTGCTTAGTCAGCAGCTACAGCAGCAGCAGTTTCAGTAGTAGCCGCGGCAGTCGCACACTCGGGGACTACTGCAGCAACGGCAGGTCCCGCAACAGCAGCAAGTGTTGCTGCCGCGGGCTGAACAGCAGCGATGGGGCAGAGGATCCCACATGCGCGACATGGGCACACAGCAGCAGCAGCACCAGCAGGGCTTCAGGCAGTGGAAGCAGCAGCAGCAGGATTGATCGACCTGCTGCCACAAGCGTCGACAGGAGCAGCAGCAGCAGCAGCAACACGGGAGCGAGCCCCGTGCAGAGCAGCCCTTGGAGGGGCCGTAGGCAGTGGTGCAGCAGCAGCGGTCTGCAAACCGAGAAGAACAGCAGGACTGCCCCGTGCAGCAGCAGCAGCGTGAGCAGCAATAGCGTGCAGCAGAGATGGTTCTCGGCTCGCGCAGGGGCGTCTCGAATGAAGTGGTACGTAGTAAAGCGGTACTCTGCAGAGCAGCAGCGGCACCGGCTGGGTGACAGCTTCCGCTTTCCGCCTGCGACGCTACGGCGGTCGTGGGCCCCACAGCTGCCGCAGCCGACGGTGGACTGGCGCTACGGAGAGCCCGACGACACGTACAGTTGGCCCGCGACGACCGCCGCCGGCGGAGCAGCCGGGGGTGGCAAGCAACAGCAGAGACAGACGCAGCAGCTGCCCGCGGAGCTGCAGCACGCCGTCGAAGTTGTAGGTCTTCCCATGGGTCGCACTCCCGAATATCTGCAGGAGCGGCTCTGGCGCTACTTTAACAAATTTGGCATTGTCGAACGCGTACGGGTCCTACCGCATCCGCTGGACCCTTACCAGAGTGCCGGCACAGCCTACGTCTTCTTCAGAAGGTGAGCAGCAGCAGCCTCTGTCTCTGCCTCCGTCTCGCTCTGTTTTGTGTCTCCGCGTCTCTCTCTGTCCAAGCGGGGCAGCAGCAGCAGAAGTGGTGCCCCAGGGCAAATACCGGGAGTTATTGCCTCCACGTCTCCTTTCGCTGCAGTGGACAGAAGCCTCTTGTGGACCCCGCAGGTCGCCGAGACTTTTTGGGCCGTGCATGCACTTCCTGCGTCTATCCATCGCCTACGCGGCACTACGTATGGGCTGGGGGCGTCCTCCCTGTCCTCTGCTTCTGCAGGGCAGAGAACTCGGCGTTAGTACGCCGCTTCTTACGCGACGCTGCTACACCCCCGCGCGAATATGTAGATCCACCACCAGTCCTGAGGAACGTTGGGGAAGATCAAAAGGACTTCGACGCTACCTTTTTGTGGGAGACGGGGGTGCCGCAGTGAGAAGAAGAAGTCGGGTGACCCGTTTCCACACAGACAGAGAGAAAGAGATACACGCGGGGTGTACACGTGGGTGTACGTACACACACGTATATACTTGCGTAGGAAGAAACAACCTCTACGTGTCTGTGGGAAGCGTCTTCCACAGGGTAGGCGGCCCGCACGGCTCCTGTGCAACGCATGCGTTCGTTAAACTGCGACTTGTGTGGGGAGCTTTCTCGGGGAGACGTGCGGTTGGTTAAGCGCAGCGGGGGAAGCTCGGAACCTTGCTGCATCGGCCTGCTGCGGGGAGGGCGACCGAGCAGCTGCTGCATGTGCGTTGACGTCGCCGGGTAGAGAGACTCGGGCTACAAGGAGGAAAACATAAGCGCATGCTCTGCGTCTTTCCAGGGGCCCCCTGACGTCCTCACTTCTTCACAAAAGTGCAGCTGCCACCACTTGTCTCGGTTGTATGGGACTCTCGCTTTGCCAGATGGAGAAGCACACTCTCCCCGGTGGTGCAGCTTCGCTCGGCGGGGGGCGGTAGATGCCTCCCTGCAGGGGAGCCGCATGCGTCAGCCGCCGTGGAAGACCGCAAGAGACGGCGCACTGCACGTGTGGGAGACGCCGTCGCGAGGTGCTGCTGCCTGCGGCTTCGTGTGTCTCGGCGGGGTGCACTGCGCACGGGAGACGCGTGGTCGTCGTGGAGGAGAACACTCTCACATAGCCCAGCACCAAGCGCATGCGTTCGTATAAAGAGAAGCAGTACTACAGGTCCACTTAGACCTAGCTGTATGTATGCGTACGTCTGTCTGTGTCTCTCCATCTATACATGCACATGGATGTATACGTACGTCTCTATACAGAGAGAGAGGTGGGGGCACAGAGAGACACAGAAAGACAGAGGGGAGTACGGACAAGTGTATATATGTACGTCTCCAGGTCTGTTTGTCCGTGGTGGCCACAGACAGAGAGAAAGGGAGTAGCGCAGACCCGTATGTTTACGTGCATATACACATCTGTTGACCTGCGGCGTGTTGACAGATATATCTGTCTGTCTCTCTGTGCACCTCCTGGTGAGCGCGTCTGCTGACGTTGGGCAAGACCCCTATACTTCTCTCTGGCTCCTGCAGTATGTCGGCGCTTACTGGGTCATATACAGACGATCCTACACGCGCCCAACACCGATAGGTAGACGCACATATATACACATATATATGCACCGGTGTGTAGCAACTTCGCCGTCTATCTGCGTGTGCGTGTGTGTGTGTGTGTGTATGTGGAGCCACCTACATAGATGCAGACATACACATATTATTATACGAATAAATGTTTTATTTGTAGCGTGCAGAGGAGCTTGACATCAATACTCGAATAAGCAGTCGAATGGATTGCCGTAGGTACTGTGCGGGGTGGCGTGCGGCGCCTGCGGACTCGTCTTGACGCGGCTGCATGGGCGCCTGCCTTCGCCGATCCCCCCCGCGTCCGCAGGTGTGGCGCCCTGCCACTTTTGTGGTAGAGATGCTACGCTGTCTCCTTGCGACCCCGCACACGCCTCTCTTATTGGCAGGGCAGTTGGTAGCACGTGGAAGACACACACACATATTTGTGTATCTGCGACGGGATTTGCCTTGTGCACAGTCACCCACGTGAACGCGCCGCAGACAGTCCTCCTTACCGAGTATCGGTATGTGTGCGTTTGCTGCCGTTAAAACAATGACGGCCGCGCGCTCATCTCCAAACATATATCTATGCCTAAAGATACACATATATACATAGACATATATATATGTGCATATATTACTATATATATACACTAATATTTCAGAAAAAATTGGTATCTATATATATATATGTATACATTCACATATGTGTACACCATATGTATATATATGTATACATACACCTATGTGTATGCTATATGTGTATATATATATGTATATAGATAGATAGATACATCTATGTGTGTACTATATATATATATGTGCATCCTACGTACACAAATACACATATATATTTATATATATCTTTGTACCTAATATATATATATATATATATCGCATAGCTACGTATGCACACGTGGATGCATGGAGCTCTTGATGTAGATATTATATACGTGTACAAAAGTGAGTGCAGTTTTTTGTTTGTGTCCGATGCGCTTCCAGACCCGTATAGACCTCGGCATATCTAGCCACATACCCCACCGTCCCTGAGTATCTCTCCGCACGCAGGTTTCGTGCAGAGAAATTACTGGCAAATTCTGTGTCTGTCTGCCTGTGTCTGTGTGCTTCCGGGGTGCCGCTGCATGCGGCAGCCGGATGGCATCGCTGCGCGCGGTGCGACTGCCGGTTTACCTGCCGGCCTCGTTGCACAACCGCGTGCTGCAGCTGCGTCACCTAGGGACGGACAAGACCTCGGATTTCTCTTTTTATCGACGCATGCGGCAGGCCATTGCCAACACTCTCTTCATCGCTAAGTGAGGCCCCTTCTCTTCTCCGGCGCTCTGCTCCTACTATTCGCTCCAGACGCCACCAGTCTTCAGCAGACCCCTTCCTCCACCGTGTGCACGTGTGTGGGTGTCTGTGTATGTACGTGTGTCTGTGTCTGTGTGTGTACGTGTCTACGTGTTTATGTGTGTCTGTCTGTGTGTACGTGTATATGCGTGTCTGTACGTACGTGTGTGCGTACGTGTGCGTGTATCTGTCTGTACTTGTGTAAGCGTATATATGTGTGTGTGTGTGTTTGTGTGTGTGTCTGTACATATACATATGCATATATATATATATATATATGTGTATGTGTGTACGTGTACGTGTATATCTGTGTGTGTGTGTGTGTGTACGTGTGTGTCTGTGTATACGTACGCGTATATGTGCGTGTGTGTGCTTGTGTCTGTATACATATATATATACATATATGGATGTGTATGTGTGTGTGTACGTGTACGTGTATATCTGTGTGTGTGTGTGTGTGTGTGTGTGTACGTGTGTGTGTCTGTGTATACGTACGCGTATATGTGTGTGTGTGTGGCTGGTCTGTATCTGTGTCCGTATATGTGTGTGGGTGTGGGCGTGTGTGGCAGTCTGTCTGTCTAGCGGCCTGTCTGCGCGCCTCTGTCTCTGTGTTTGTGTGTATGTGTGTGTAGACACACGCGTGGAACGTGCGTGCGTCTGCAGGCACCCATGCATACCACTCTACACGCGTGCGTGCGCGTGGGGGTGGGTTGCCTCTCTAAATACGAATGGGTGCGTAAATAGATGTGTATACATCTGGAAACATTGGGGTACGCCTATATATTCAGCTCCTTGCTAATGTACATGCATACGTATGTACATATATATATATAAACACGTATATGTGTGTATATATATATATCTCCATCTATAGACAGGCGTGCGTGTACGTAAGGATATGCCGACACGTACAGGAGGAGTGCATGCATAGAAGCAGACGCGTGCATACGTATATCCTGTATATGTATACGTGTATACTGGTATACAGCTCCAGTTGCGTTCGTGTGTATATGCGCATGCGTGGACACAGTGGGACGCATATGTGTGTGTGGAGGTGCTCTCACATGCACATATATTTCTGTATGCATGCGCTCACAGGGAAGTAGCAGAAATAGTTCTCGCTGCCTACATTTGATATATACAGGCGTGTGCGTACCCGCATCTTCTGAGGCGCAGACGCAGACGCCTCATGCGCGGAGGTGCACGTGTAGGACACGGGCAGGAGTAAAAGTGCCTACACACAGATAGACTCATCGTCGTCGAGGCATGCGCAGGTGTGCACGTCACTCGATCGCACCGCAAGCGACCCTACTTTTCCCGAGCTCTTCCTGCTCTGTCTCTGCTGCTCTGTATACCCGTGCGTGCGCGCCACTACGTATTCTTCGCCTGCGACTGCGAAGCGACGTTAGCGGTCGCTGTACGCACCGCAGACGTGCATGCTGCAGCAGCAACGGCAACGCAGTCTCTGGCAGACCCACCACATGCGCACGTGCGTGAGACGCGGTGTCTTGGCTCTGCACGCGTCAGTATATGCGGCAACGCCGGCCCGAATATGGAGATACGGCCGCCTGCATGCAACCCGTTGTTGGACTCGCTCCTCCTCTTCCTCCTTCTCTTGTACAGGACATGCAGCAGCAGCAGCAGCTTCCCGTTGATGATTTGCGTTCCTCCTGCTGCTCGCTCTGCCGAGAGAGGACGACGCACACCTGCGTGTCTTTGTTTGTCAGAGAAACGATTTACCCTCTGTACCCGCACTTCGTAGAGCAGGTGTGTGGGGAGGTGTCTGCATGTGCGCGGCGGCCACCGGTTCTGTGAGAAGGCGCGCGCCTCCAGTCCCACCGCCGTGTGTGGACAGCTGCATGCGGCAGCAGTGGCTTCTTCAACAGATGAATTTTCCTGCGCCTGCGTGCGTCTTTTCCCTGCACACAGCAGCAGTGACTTCTTTAGCAGATAGGTGTCTGCGCCTTCAGACATCTGGTTCCTGCATGCAGGCAACGGTGCGGCTTGACCGCCACCAGGGCACGGGTCGGCGCGTGCGTAGAAAAATCGCTCCACTGTCGTCAGTAGACACGCATCGTTGCGCACGCAGGAGTTTTCTTTACAGCAACTTCTCTGCATTTACACATGTCCACCCACCTGCAGCAGTGAGCAGCACCACCACCACCACAACCTTCGGGTCGCCGCAACCAGTGGACGTCGTTTTGCCTGCATGCGCAGCAGCGTCCCATGCGCGTGGGGCGCCCCACCTCCGCCGTGTGTCTCTGTCTCGGCCTCAAAGACAGCAGCGTGCTGCTTCACATGTGTAGTTTCCCCCGTCTTCTCTGCTTGTACTGAACACTTCACAGTCTGCCAGCGCCCAAGCAAATGCATGTACCCGTTTACGGCGCGGCAACAACAATACCTGAGAAGGCACACTCACACACAGAGACAGAGAGATACGCATGCAGCAGCAGCCCCCGGGGGCGGCTCTGTAAGGGATGTTGATGCGGTTTATATACCTCGTCGCGACCTCAGACGCAGACGGCACCTGCTACCGCCGCACGTACGAGCGTGCGCGCGCGCAGCTGCAGTGGCACTCGGCGCGTCCGCGCAGCACCTCCTCCAGAGGGAAGGGGCTGGACGACAACTTCTTCTGTGCTGCTTGCAAAATGGAAGTCAGTGTGTATCCACCCACATGTGTGGCTGGAAGTGCACGCGCATGCGGAAGAGAGAGAGATATACACACACACACATATACCCACCTGCGGGCGACACCTTTTTTGCGTCCTGGACTGCCCGCTCCAGCAAGAGAGCGAGCGGCAGGCACGCAGCTGCATGCGTCCACCACTCGTGAACAATTGTCGGCAGACAACTGGGATTCTGCGTAGACTTAGATCTCTGCGTATGTGCAACGAGACATCGTTCGGCAGGCGGAAAGAGTCACGAGCATCACGACAGGTTCAAATCTACACCTTGACAGAGAAGCAGACAGAGGAACAGACAGGAAGATGGATGTACACGTGTCTATCCTTACAGCACAAAAACGACGACTCTAGGCAGATAGACACGTATCCGTATCACACACCTAGCTGTATGTCTGTATTAGTAACAGGTGTGTGACAGGTGTACAGGTGTCTACATGTGTAGCACAATAACGACGGCTGCATGGAGACGCGTATTCGTACTCGGGCGTGGATCTGTGTCCGTCTCTTTGTGAATTCGATACTCAGCTGAATGACGGCCGGTATACATATATATATATATATATATGCTTTCCTGTAGACTTATGCGTGTGCATGTTCCTGTACACATGTCTACATGTATACCTGTCCCTGTTCATAACTTTACTCACATAGGTGTTTCTCTTGCTCTGCGCACCGTTGCTCAATTGCTTGTGAAGATGTGTCTCTTGCGGCTAGTCTTCCTTTATTCGTCCAGTTGCATGCACACCGCTGCGCAGGTCCCGGAGACGCGTATATATACAAAGGAAGCGGGAGATTTTTTGAAAGACTCGCAGAGAGGCCTGCAGAGAAAGAGAGTAATGAACTTGAAGACGCACAGAACTGCACCTGTATGCAGAAGAGAAAAGAGAGGCCGAGAGACACAGAGAGAGACACAGCGGAAACGGAACGTTTCTTTGCAGGTGGGCGCGAACCACCCCGAGGCAGACTTACACACACGCTCGCACACACCTGGGCACAGATAAATAGGCGGCCCTGTTTTGACTTTCTGAAGAAATGCAGGCCGCAATTGAAGGAATTCTGTGCTTGGCCTGTGTGTGTGTATCATCAAAAACACTGCACACGCGTCTCTGCATTTGCAGCTCTGCATGTGGGTGTCCCTGCATGCGTTCTTGCACGCGTCTGGCGAGCTGCCCACAAATGCGGACACGCGTACATACATCTGTAGACACAGAGAGAAAGAGACGTACACACATGGTCATAAGAGCCTTTCTAAATAATTCTTCGTGAACCGGTAGAGAAGGACATGTTTTTACAGGTGTCTAAGGAGAGAGAGGCTCACATACGTATACAGAGATAGAGAGAGAGGGTGGTGTGTGTGCGTGTACAAGCCCTACATTCACATATATATATATATATATACATATATATACGTAGCCACGTATCCACCACAGATGTGCCGCCGTTTGACTTGTTGCATGCAGGCAGTTGTACAACCTTCTCGAGCGCGAAGGACCCGCACCCCTTCCGAAGGCTCTTCGTGCCCTCTTCGAACGCTCATATCCCCGCCTGGCATGGCGGCAAGCAGGTATTGCCACAAAAATTTATATACATATATATGTGTATTCGCGAACATGTATATATGTATATACGCACTACACATATATGCGCACTCATATATGCGAACCCACGTCCATATGCATATATATCTCTGTACGCAAGTAGAGAAACGTGCGACATACTTCTGTTTAGGCGTACATATACGTATCTGGAGAATCTTACACTCGTGCATAGATGCCGACACAGAGGCGCGTCAAGCTTCGATATATTCTAATACATACATATACCTATGTGCACCGTCTGTCGTATGTGTCTCGTGTCTACATATACATATATATGTATATACAGTTCTACAGGCGTGTATGCATACGCATTAACTACCGTGTGTGCCATATATATATTCTTATATACATGTATGTATACACTTCTGTGTGCGTGCGTATACATGCATACAGTGACTGCCATATGTCTCTCAGAATGATATATATATGTATATATATATATCTATATATACACGTCTATTTACGTGAACTTGCATGTATACAGTGATTCTTACATATGTGTGTGTGTGTCTCTCTATCTCTCTGTCTGTCTGTCTCTCCATCTCTCTCTCTCTCTCTCTCTCTCTATATATATATATATATATATGCATATATATATACGCATATATATGTATGTATATACGCATATATATGTATATATATACGCATATATATATATATATATATTTGTGTACGTGCATATACGTATGCTCTGACTTTCGTGTGTGCCTCATATATATATATATATACATATATGTATGTATACTTCTTTGTCGGGAGAAAGTTGAAGGAACTAGACAGCGGCTGCCTAGACGGATACGTGTCCCTTCGCGTTTGAAATACACACCTGGAGAGGTCGACCTTCGCAGGTTTCCCACAGATGTGCGTGCGCGCTACCTCTACGTGCATGAGTGCGTGCCAGAGTATATAGACATGAACTTGGAGCACAGAGAAGAGGTCGTCGTCGAGGTTCGGACGACTTCTGCTTCGCGAGACGGAGGAGCAGACATAGCAGCAACCACAAGCGCCAGGCAGCAGCTGCGACTTTTGGTCTCAGTTCACCAAAGAAGCTTGCCGCTGCTGCTACACTCGTGGACTCAGCGCTTGACCGGAAGGGAGAAGCAGTAGCTGCTGCTGCTGCTGCTCAAGCGCCACGACTGCCGCTGGGTTGCTGCTGATAGCTGGTGCCACAGCTGGTTCGCGACTCCTGCGATTGCTGCCACTGATGCGATTGGTGCTACTCCTGGAACTGCGGGTGCTGCTGCGATTGTGGCTATTGCTGCGACTGCTGCTGCTGGTCGTGCCGGTTTGGCTACCGCTGCTGCTGTGGCGGGTGTGAGATTCCTGTGACGCGGACGTAGCGGCTGCTGTGAGGTCGCACTGGCTACGGCAGTGCTGTTTTTCCTCCTGCGGCGCGGCTCCTGCTGCTGGTGGAGGTGGGGCACTTCTGCTGCTGCTGTTGTGCTGCTGCTGTGATACTGTTGTTGCTGCTGCGATACTCTTGCTCCTTTAGTGTAGCTGCTGTTGCTGTTGTTCGAGTTGGTGCTGCCACTGGTCCGGCTCAGGCCGCTGCTGCTGTGATGCTGCTGTTGCTGCTGCGCTACTCTTGCTCCTGTAATGTAGTAGCTGCTGCTGCTGTTGCTCGTGTTGATGCTGCCGCTGGGGCGGCTCAAACCGCTGCTGCTTTTGTGCTGCTGTGGGGCTGCTGCAGGCTACAGCATCCGTGCAACGTGCGGCAGTTGGCTGCGCTTCTTCAGTCGAGAGCCCATAAACGAGATGTTTTTCCTAGCGCCTGCGCCGCAGTCGCTTCCTTCCAACGGCTGCGGCAGTAGTCGCGCTAGCGGTAGCAGCATCGACGCAGACTGCAGCAGCAGCAGCAGGAGCAACAGCAACACCAGCGAAGTCAACAACAGCGACGTGAGCAGCAGCAGCCGCCACAAGACCACCAGCGGAGGAGGCCGCAGCAGCAGCACGAACCCTCTGATGAGTGGAGACGAGACACGGATACCATCGCCGTCTCCCGTCTCTGCGGCGCCGTGCCCGCCAGCAGCCACATCGGAAGACGCTTCAGCAGCAGGGACAGCAGCAGGAAGAGGGCGGAGGCAGCTCTACGGCAGTGCAGCGGAAGTGGAAGGGCTGGTAGTCTATCCACATTTGCTTTGCGGAGAGAAGCTGCAGCAGCTGCTGCTACGGGCAGGGCGTGTGCTGCACCAAGAGCTGCAGCAGCAGCTGTCTGTGCACTGGCGGACCGACCGACCCGCTCTCCCCGAGTACGCGTCCTCGTGCTGCTTTGCTTCGCCAGCAGCAATATACCATGGAGAACAAAGTATATATCTCTGATCTATGTGCGTGTAGAGGCACGTAGAGAGACGGCTTTCTATGTAGATGCGAGCATGTCTACAAATATCTGTGTACATATATATGTATATATATATATGTACACAGCGAGAGAGAAATATATGAATTCCACATATATATTCGGGAAAAAGTGCACACAGACTCTGGCGAGAAGAAGCTTTTTGTGTGGAAGAACAGACGACTGCTAGAGGAAGAATACGTCCCCAACAAGCAGCAGCAGGGAAAAGGTGCACGCGCCCTTAACACACGGCTCTTCGGCAGTCTAGACGACCTCCATACGTACAGACTCTCCTCCAGACACGGGTCGCGTGTTTCCTACTGTAGAGACAAATACATATAGGTTTATGGATGTGTGTACTTGTGGAGACTGACAAGTGCCCGGTGCATGGGCGGGGAGAGATGGGCATGTAGACAGAGCTCCAGACTGTCTGGTTCGCGCAGCACACAGAGAGAAGTGGGGAGGGTGCGAAGAGCGGGTGTGCGGAGAGAGAGGAAGGTCTAGAAAGCGCGAGGTTTACATTTACGACCCCACAGACGGTCGTCGACGGTTTGTCTGCCCGCTTTCCTGCTGCGGGTGCTGCTCGCGGTAGTGCTGCTGCTGCTGCTGCTTGCCCAGCGCCGCGGGGCATACCCTGGGATGCAGCTGCTGCTGCTGTTGCCGCTGCTGAACTGCCTGCTGCTGGTGTCGTCGGTACGTGTGTGGGTCTTCGCAGCTGGACTCGGCAGCAGGTCGAAGCCTGGCAGCACAAGCCGCCGCTCCCCGAAGAGCTGCAAATCTGGTCACGAACGAAGGACTATTACAAGTGAGAAAAACTCTGTTGCTGCGCACGCAGACACACACCCACGAAGCTGCCACCCTTCAGTCACGCGTGCCTTCCTCGCTTGTTGACACACATATGTATACAAACTTACAGACGTAAATATAAGTATATCTGTGTGCCTACACGTGTGTGCACGTCTACACGGGTGTACACACATGTGCCTACACACTGCATGCGTGCATACACACATGTAATTGCATGGCTGCTGCTATATTTATATATGTGGGTTGTAGAGGTCGTCTGCGGAGCCCGTCGATGGGCGGCGCGTCGCCGTGGGAACTGCAGCAGCTTGTGCCCCTGCGCGTGAATCTTCGAACAAAATTACGGACGGCGATAGTCACACATACGTTGACGTATATATTGATGCAGGCATGCGGCGGACCTGCGCCCCATCCCTTCTCCAAGCTTTTTTGTTGGTCTGTTCTCTTCAGGTGCTCTCCCCGCATCCATACAGGTATCCACAGGACTGTGTAACAGCAAGACCAGCGCACGTGCATACTTGTCTCTATCTCTGTATCTTTCTCTTGCTCTCTCATGTATTTTTATCTGCGTATACGTATACATATATGTATATTTCTATTGGCGTCTACATACGTATGTATATGCATGTACACCTATACCTATGTACATGTATTTCTACTTGTATATGCACATACGTGACACACACGTGTATGCATGGGGTCGTGCTAGTTGCGGATCAAAGCCAGGGCGGTTGCATGCGTGCAGGATCCACGAGGAGCGTTTTCTCTTCAAACTGAAGTTGAAGAAGGAGCGTGTGAAAGCTAAGATGGAACTGAAAGAACAGCGGAGGTATCGCCCGTAGAAAGATCGCGTATTTCTCTCTTTATATATATATACACGTATATACATGCATCTATTTTTTTATATGTATGTATGGAAGCTAACTCTTCCTTCCAATATATATGTGTTTATATATATATATGGAATTTACACATTTCTATCCCTATATCTGCATTTATATACACATATATATGTGAATGAAAGTTACCTATTTCTCTCTCTATGTGTTTCTATA
Source organism: Sarcocystis neurona (assembly GCA_000727475.1). Lineage (NCBI taxonomy): Eukaryota > Apicomplexa > Conoidasida > Eucoccidiorida > Sarcocystidae > Sarcocystis > Sarcocystis neurona. The sequence continues at coordinate 674,575 of KL647303.1, read as the reverse complement.
TACACGCATATGTATATAACTTACATATTTCCGTCTCTCTGTGTGCACTAATGTATACACATACGTATGAACGAAATATATATATATCTATATTTCTCTCTCCGTATATATATATATATATATATATGTACACACATATACCCACACATGGGCGCACGTACGTAGATACCCGTTTCTCCACGTGCATCTGTGCGTCCACAGACCGAAGATATATAGCGCACCGAAAGGTTTGTTGTCTTCGTAGGTTCTGCCACGATGTAGAGAGGCCTCTTGACGTCCCTATTGTTTTCATCTGCGCTTCCGAGAGACCGCGGTAGGTAAGACACGTGTCTGTGTATGCATGCACATATCCAAGAGGGCTGTGCCGCTCTGTACGGGTCTCCTGTGTGAAGTTCTCCAACCACGCGAAAATACGTCACCTACTTACAGCAAGGAACTCCGCATGCAACTCGACTGCCCTCGTGTAGTCCTTAGTTCTGCAGTGCCTCGGTGTCGGTCGATTTGTTGCTCAAAATGTACAGCCTGTCGCACGCATGCCTGAGTGCTCTTGTTCTACCGCGGGAGTCTATTCGAAAAACGTGGAGTCCCATACACAGTCGTGTATACGTCACATTGTTCACCCGAATATACCCGTATACATATATGTATGCGTATGTAAAGGCACATATGTGATGCGTGTGCGGAGCTGTATTCTACTCTTGCATGTGATGCGTGTGGATGTACGCAAAGAGGCGTGCGTACACACTTACGTACGTCTGCCCGCAACTATATATATATATATGGACGGGTATACACGTGAATGAATGTACGTACATACATATGTATACGTGTACATACAAAGTAAGTAAGTAGAAGACTCCTGACACTTGTACAAGACGCAGTGCACTGGCGTGCAAAGCAACACCTAGGCGGAAGCCGGGGGCCTGCGTGCATCACAGTGCGCATCTGGGGAAGACGGATTTCCACGGTTACGTTCTTTTCTCGGTCCGTATCAACACCTTCCACGCCTCTGCCTATTCACATATATATATATATATATGTGTATACGCACACTTGTCTGTGTGTGGGTGTGGTTGTGTGGTAAGGGGGGGGGGGGCGGGTGATGTGTGTGTGCACATCTGCGTGTTCGCCTGTCTGTGCACCGCGTGTGAATCATGACCATTTGTCCACGTGCACACATACCCATCTTTTCAAGTACAAGTGTCCCTGGGGGAACGTACACAGGAAAGTTTGTTTTATATAGACATGCACGTTGGCGTGCGAGTAGCAGCGCAGGAGAGCACAAGTAAGCTCTGGTGGTGTTCTCCTGGTCCACATACAGGTCTACAGGTAGACGGATGTGTATATATTGAATATCTGTCTACACCTGCGGTCAGATACGTAGACGCCTGTGTAAATTTACATATATCTGGATGTGGATAATTTGTGTATCTGTCTACACCTGTCTACAGATGTGTAGACACCCGTGTCGATGTACGCGTAGATGTGCTCGTGTATTGATCTACACCTATCTACAGATGTGTAGACGCCCTACATGTGGAAATACTTGTGCCGCTCTCCTGTGCGTCTGTCTAACTGTCTACACATACGTAAATGCTCGGTGCATCAAGTCATCCGTATACGCTTGTCCTGCGTGTTCATTTACTTCACGACAGGTACCTCTAAGGTTTGCTGTGCGTGGATGACTGTATAGGCTGGTCCCGCATGTCTGCAGGTATGCGTATATTTTATACATAGAAAGTCACTACAGTGGCGTCGCACGTACTAATCTACGCATCTATACTCACATATGTATCTTCCATATATATATTTATATACACAGATCTCTGTATAGGCTGTACCCGCTGCGGGTTTCTTGTGGTGCTGCGCCCTCGCAGGCGGCAGCTGCTGCAGGAGCAACAACAGCACACCCAGCTGCAAGGAGGCTCGAAAAGGTCCCTCGCAGCAGCTCCTCCTCGAAGCTAGCGGCGCACGTCCTCTGTATTCCCAAGCCCCAGTTGCCCTTTTTTATTCCCAGAAAAAAGGAAAAAGAACGCAATGACAGGAGTGCATTTTCTGAACAAGCGTGTGAGCATCCACGTACACACGTGTGTATCTATACGTGCATACATGTGCATGTGTAATGGTGTACATATACCGTATTGATGTATGTCTATATCTCTATATGTGGACACACATACATATGTCTGTGTGTGCGCACGTATGTATGTACATACATACATATCTATATGTGTATCTGTGTGTGCGTGCACGTGCGTACGTATACAGATGCGTGTGCGTAGGAGGTTGTAGGCGTAGGTGTTTGCACAATAGGCGTACGCACAGGAACAGTGATACGTCGATACGCAGGCAGCGTAGGCGCTCGTGTATGTGTGCTGACAAACAGAGCCGAGTTTCCTGAAGCAGCAGGAATCCGCTGCAGTGCGGAGGCTCTCCTCGGTACTAACATGTGTCCCAGCACGTGTATATTGTGGTCGTTAAAGCACATAAACAGCTACATGCGTGTAGTGGTCACAGTCGTGTTTGCAGACGTCTAGAGATGCCTACCTCGTGTGGAAGCGCAGACTTCGGTGGTCTGTCTTTCACTGCCTCCAAGCAAAGCGTCGTCCGAAAGAAGGCAAGATAGCTCTACATACGGAGAAACGCGTGCAAGTCCACTTACGTATGCACAAGCGTATCCGCAGACGGTCAGCTTTGAAAAGTGCTGACGTGCCTGCGGAAGGGAAACGGCTGCGACCCATAGATGGCACTGCGTCTGCAAGTGTTAAGTGTGTACGCACGCTTGTGCCCACTGCACGAGCGAGACACTGGCTCTACCTACTTGTGCTATACGCGTAGGTGGGTAGATACACATACACAGAATTATGTATAAATAATACGTGTGCATGTGGATACCCCTGTATATATTCGCTCATTAGAAATATATGTATCTGTATAGATTACTGATTTACGTAGATACTGAAAATCCAAAAGAGTGCCCGCGTATACCCGTCGTGTCGCGCTGCCGCCGCCAACCCGAGCAGCCCACTGCAGGAGCAGCTGCAACTGCGGTCACCTGCCTCTAGTTTCTGTCTCCTCTGAGACTGCCTCGCGGTGGGCCAGCTGCTCCACAGGGATGTACGTTTCCGATATAGCGATTGTCTACATATACTGTCATATATAAATCTTCCTCTAAAGGTACATACGTATATATATACACATGGAGAGACTGCACGTTCTCATGGCTGCCCTGTGGCGCTACGAATTCGCGACAAGAAGAATCGACGGGGACACGTCCAGGCCCACGCGTCAAGCTGTCTCTGGTATGACACGGAGACAGCGACCCTGCGTCGTCCGTGTACGCATCAAAGTGCAAACGAGACGGCGATTCACATGATGTGACTCGTTTTGATCTCACTTCTTGGCTAAGCAGGCAGCAGGCACGCGTATCCACGTCACCTTATCGTGCAAACGGAAACGGCAGCAGGCTCTCCTTCCAAATATGTGTCCATCACACACGCACACGCGTATTTGCGTGTGCTATATATATATATATATATATGTATACCATTATGCCTAAATATGTGTAAATCAAAGTGCATATACGAATATAAAATGTGCCCATACATATGCGTAGATCTACATATTAGTGTACATGTGCTACACGTATACATATAATGTACAAGTTACTGTATGGATCTCTGACAATGTGCATATAACCGTAACACTATATATATATATATGCATATGTACATGTATAAGCACGTATGGGCACACATAATATATACATATATATATGTCCAATTTCGCACAGTTGTACACATATTACTGAATATATACACGTATGTACACAACTGTTATGTTTCTATAGGTGCGTCTATTCCTCTGCGTAAGAGGGCACGATATCGCCTTTCACGCAGGTGCCCGTTTGCAGATCTCACTAGCCACCGCCGGACACTGCTGTACACACAGACATAGATCCACGCACGTACACGTATATACACACATACTCATCTACACATAGATATGTACATACGAAGGTGCGCGGTTAGATACAGCTATATATATATACATATATATGTATACCTAACATCGACACATAGACACGCCTGTTCGAACGTAGTCCTATCCGTACATGTAAGTATGTGTGCATACACATCCACAGCAGACGACTCGAATGCGTAGATGGAATCAGACATCTATATATGCACATGTATGTATGCGTATATACGTACGTATTTACATGTGTGTACATATATATGTGCATGCAGGCATGCGCGTTCGTAGCGGTCCACGGGGACCGAAAAAACGTCCTTCTCAGTGGGATTTTACACCTGCAGCGGAGGTTAACTCGGCCCGCTTCAGCAGCACATGACTGTCAGGAGGAAACAGACATATGCGTGCAACGCCGGTAAAGCAGCGGGTCTGGTTCTTTCATGCAGACAGTCATTCTAACTCCTACGTACAGACAGCCATTCCCTCGCCAGAATTGCAGCGCCCCTAGACGCAGCACTCCCCTCACAAGGCAGGAACAGCAGCACCGGCAACGTGGAGCAGCGGTAACAGCGTATCCTGCACCATCACAGCATGCTGAGGCGGGGGCTGCTGCTGCGTCCGGTGCTGGTGGTGTCAACACAAGTAGCTGCTGCTGTGTAAGTGAGGCTGCTGCTGCTGCAACTGTACGGGCACTTCACAGCAGCGGCATGTGCCAGCACCGCATGGAGCGGCAGCAGCAGCAGCCTGCAGAAAGTACGGCAGCAGAGCTGCGCAAGGACCAGCCATCACCAGGACTCCTGCCGCGTGTAGCAGGCTTCTGCGACGGTGCGTAGCCACATGTCTAAAATAGGCGGGCCTTCCCGTCTCACATACACCTCCGTGGCTTCATCTTCCTCTGCCTTCTCTCCACCTGAAGGCCCTTGTGAAGTTTCTCGATTCTCTTCGCTTCCTGCGCTACAGTCAACACACGACTGCTGGTCCCACGTCGACGAATCTTCTGGTGCATGATGCAAAACTGTCTGATACCTCCGAAAGCACGTCTCTACCTCGGCTGCTGTTGCTGTTGATCTTGCTGCAGCTGCTGCTACACCTTCTACAGAAGGTGTTGCTGTTGGGACACGCGATGCTGCTGCTGCTCCTGCTCCAGATGCTGCATCTGCTGTCGTAGTCGACTTTGCTGCGGCTCCAGTGGGTAGGACTCGGCCGCGAAAGGCTGCCGTTGCTCCATCATCGGCCGCAGACCACCCGTTGCCTGCGGCTACTGCTGCTGCACGTGACGCACCTGTATTCTCGCTCCTTGCTGCCGCCCGTGTTGCGGTTGCTGAGTCTGACGGTGCCACTGCTTTCGGCTCCTGCTTCTCCTGCTCCTGCTTCTGCTGTTCCTGCATCTGATGCTCCTGCATCTGCTGCTCCTGCTGCTGTTGCCCCTGGTGCTCCTGCTCCTCGCAACCACGGATATTCAGGGCAGACGCAGCAGATGTAGGCGCTACTCCCCTGTTGTCGCTGCATGCGTCCTTATTAGTAGGCATTGACCCGAAGCGTCTGGGTTCCACTTTGGCTGCTACGTACGGAGCACTGCTGCTACTGCAGCTCTCCTCGACGGACCTGTGCTGCCTCATATGTCGTGAGCAAGCAGCTGCGTTTTCTTCCTTTACTACTAGTGACTTGCTGCTGGCGTCGCTGGTGCTGCTGCCGCCTTCGCGGGGTTCACTCTTCCACAGAAGCCTGACCAACGCCGCAATGTCTGCAGGTAGCTTTCCTGTTCTCTTGCGTGACGGTTGCTCGTGGTGCTGCGCCTCTGCGCGCTGTTGCTGCTGGTCCTGCTGCGTCACTTGAATATGAGTTGCCTGTCCTGTCTTCTCCCGCCCACCGTGTTGCATCTCCTGCAGCTGCTGCTTTGGCTCCGCGACGTGCTGCTCCTCTGCCTGCCACTCTCCTTCCAGCACGCGGTCTCCGCCATCTGGCTGCTGCCGCTGATGCTGTTCGTCCTGCTGCAGGTGTTGCTCAGACCGGGACTTCCGCTCAATAGAACTAGAACACAACTGCCTGTGACGCCTATCCTTCGTCGTCCCCGGCTTTAACACGGCCGCCTGCTGACGCTTCTCCTCGAAACCCTGCACCTGCTGCTGCTGCTGTTCATCTGCGCTCCTGACTTTGGTTTCTTCCACACGGTGCTGCTCTTTCAAAAACTTGATCTGCCGCTGCATTTGCTGCCGGCTTTCCATAGCCCCTATCGGCTGCTGCTGCTGCTCCGCAACCATCTTTGAAGCTTGCTGCTGTCGATACGGCGCCCCTGCCGTGCTCTGCTGCTGCCGCTGCTGCTCCTGCTCCAATGCAGCCACCGTCTGCTGCTGCTGCAGGTTTCGGCTGCTGACTTGCGGCTGTGCTAGCTCCTCCATTTTCACCTTTGTTACTTCCTCAACTTCCCCAGAAATCTCCTTTTTCAAACGCTTGGGCAACGCAAGCGAGCCCAGCAGCCGCTGTTCCTTTTGATGCTGCGGGGGCACCGCGCTGCGCTTCCTTCTGTTCTCGCTGCCCTCCCCTGCTGACGCTGCAGCCGGAACTGTCCCTGGTGCTGCTGCTGTGGCTGCTGCTAATGCCGCGTGCGGCGCAGCCTCCGCTGCTGCCGTTGACCGAGGTGATGCGCCTACCTCTGCCTCTTCTACTGTTGCTGTTCCAGCTCTTGTTTCTCTTCTCTGGTGCGCAACAGCAGTTGCTGCTGCTCCTGCTGCCTCTGCTGCTGTTTCACTGCTTTCAGCAGGTTCAGTCAACGCTGAGGCAGCAGCTCGTGTCCGGACAGCTGCTGCAGGCGCAAGCCGTTGTGCGAGTGCCGCTTCTTCTTCTTCCTGCTGATGCTGCTGTTGCATCCAGAGTCTTTCCTCCCAGCGAAGGCTCACGGATGACGGTGCTGCTGCTGCTCCTCCTCCTCCTGGAACGACCCACTGGGGGGCGCAGAGGAGCGGAGAACACACAGGCAGCAGGACATCAATAGCGTGCTGGTGCCGTTTTCCTCCTTCTATCTGCTGCTTCTCCACCGCTGCCGCGCTGCGCGTGCTGCTCCGCTGCTGCTGCTGCACTCTGCTGCTGCTGCTGTTGCTGGTCGGACCTCGTGCAGGCAGACGCAGCACGAAGTGCGTGCGGCTCCGCAGGATCGCGTCTTCCGCCTTCAACCAGCTGCTGTGTACAACCTACAAAAGGCAGCAGCACCAGCAGTTGCAACAGCAGCAGCGATAGCAAAACAGCAGTCGCAGCAGCGCAAGAAGTCCACCAGCACTGACAACAGCGGCCGTGACGCGGAGCCGGACAAGCGACAGCAGCAACACGCGCGTCGCACGCAGGCAATGCAACAGCAGCCACAGCAGCCGCAACGACACCAGCAGCAGCCGTCAGGCACGGCAGAGAGGCAACTTCACACGTACACTTGCACTTTCTTTCAGTCGCACGAAGAGGCGGAGTGTGCCACACACATCAACGGCAGTCTAAAGGCCCTCGCCCTCCTGCGTCTCTCTTGCTCTTGCTGCCCCCGCTGCTCGGCCGCCATCTCCTTGGAGCGTATATGCGTGCCAGAGATTGGTACCGCTGTCACCCGCCGTCAGACCGGCTGATGTCGCGGCAGTCACAAGTGATCGCACCACCTCTCTACCAGACACACACAGACGTGAATTAGAATCAAGTTTCACTACATGTAGAGTATAGTAATCCCACATGTGCAGACACATGCAGAACGGAAAAGCAATGTTCCGCATTATAAATTCGTATATTTGTGTACATATGTGATGGGCCTACGTAATTCTATACGTGTACATCGTACTCTCTCTCTCTCTTTATATATATATACATATATGGACATGTCTGTGTACATATACGTATACGTCTTTCTCTGTCACTCTCTGTCTCTCTCTGTCCCTCTCCCTCCGTCCCTCTCCCTCTCTCTCTCTATACATATATATATATATATGTATGAGGACGTGCCTGTGTACGTACATATGTGTTACATACATTGAGACGCACACCCAAAATGACCAACCCTACAACATTCAAACACGTACCCATCCCCACGTATATACAGATATATACGTGTACATATATGTGAATTGCGGCTCTTCCGTCTGCGTCCTGCATGCGATTCCCCCAACAGCTATATACACGTATAGAGATGGCAGCGGCGGAAGCCTCGGGATCGAGGGCCCACACACATAGACTGACACAGTTCCGTATGCGGTTACCTGTGTATATGCAGTATACCCATATAAGCAGAAGCTCGATTGGGTGTGGACACACAGATTCGTCTACGTATCTACACTTGTGTGCATGTACGAGCCGGGAAACCCATGCGCGGGAATTATTGCTGCTCTTGTATCTGCGAAGGAGGTCAGCAGCAGGGACGGATATCGCTGGTCCACTCGTAAAAGCAGTCTGCATGCGACAGTAGAGGCACAGCAGGAGCAAGCGCAGCGGGGTCGCCCGAGCAGCAGCAATGTTGTCGCGACCGCAGCAACACAGCTGCACCGGAACTAGCAACGGCGGCCTTCGCAGCGCAGCGACAGCAACGGTGGGCCTACAGAAGCAACGGCAGCAACCACAGCAGCAGCAACAGCAGCGCCTGCGGCGGCAACAGGAACTCCTGCCCCCGCTTGAGCAGCACCACCTGCAGTCGCGCAGCAAATCCCAAAGCGCGTGTCCTCGCGGTGGAGCGGGAGGTACCTTACCTGCTGTTTGAAGCTTCTAAAGAAGAACGCCGTTGTGCCGTCGAAATCCTCCGCCTGCAGGCGCCGGCGTTCGTGGTGGTCAAGGAGCTGCTGCAGCACGTCAAACTGCCACATCACAGGGACCGCCCCACAGCGTCCTCCTTCGCCCTGCACGACAAGAACTTCAACCTCCTCTGCTGCAGGCGTCGTCGCGCAGGAGCAGCAGCCACGGCTGCAACGTCTGTTGCTGCCGCAGCATCCCCAGGCAGTGCGTGCGCCACAGACAAGCTCAGCTGCTCTGCGTGTCCCACCCGCCGCACCACCACCACCGACCGCTCTGCGGCCGGGGCCAGCGGCTGCTGCGCAGCAGCAGGCCATGACCGACGCAGCAGCAGCAGAACGTCGCCGGGGGCGTGCAGTTCTGCTGCTGTGTCTCTTGCTGTTGCTGCTATCCCTACTCTGCTCAGACAACTTGCTGCCGCTGCTGGTCGGCACAAGGCAGCAGAACGCGCTCTGCCGCGGCCACGTCATCACCTGCAAACACGCCAGCCACCCCGCCGCCCTCCGGCAGACACTTCTTCATGACTTCTCCAAAACACCTCACATTCATATACACAAGAGACGCCAACTGTATCTACATACAAAAACCTTCTCTCTCTCTTGTGATACGGACGTGCTGCCCAAGTTTGCCACCTGTGCGTCTACCAGGGAAACACCTGTCTCCCTTTTTTCCTATCCGCACACGGCACGTCGGTTTCCCTCTTGTAACGCGTGTGCTACACTTGTAGATCTACACACGTCGCTCCCCTCTACCTCTATACAAATGTGTGTATACACATAAGTAGTGATGAGCAGACGCCACGCTAGAGAAAAGAGGTTTCCACCACGACGGTAACCTGCTAGTTAAATTTGTGTATGGGCGCTTATACATACATGCATACATACACGTATACATATATATACGAGAAGCAGGGCTTGAGGGAGGCCTCATTCTTCCCGAAGTAGTGCAGGGAAGTGCAGCAACTGCGTCAAGCCGCCGCAAAAGTGTCGCAGCCCCCGCAGGAAGACTGCCGCTGCGCGTGAAGAAACACCACGCCACAACGGATGCCACGGCTGCGGCCACGTCTTCCTCAGGCGTATCAGCCCCACGAGTTTATGTGTACGTGTGTGTGTGTGTGTGTGTTGTCAGCTTGAGACTCCCCACTGGTCCTCTACAATTGTAGCGACGTGCGTCTCTCCACGTGCGCATGCGATGGCACACGCGTGCACGCAGCAGCTGTCCACCGAGGGCGTGCATGCATTCGCTGGGCCATCACTTCGCCGTGTCCCGTGAGTGGCGGCTCCCCTCGTCTTGCGACTACGCACACGTGCGCAGCGGTACACGTATATATACCTGTTCGTTTGGTAGACCGCCGGCAATGGAAGACGTATGGTACACACACATACAGAGGGATACAAACAGAGAGACGTGGACATATTATATGGTTCTCTGCAGAGAGACAGAGGGAAATCAGGTGTTGCCGTCACTCTCGTACAGACGCGCATGCACGTACAAAGGAACAGTTCTAAGGGAAGACGTGTATGCGTGCGCAGACGGGGTTCCCTACACACGGCGCAGTTAGTCGTCCTGCTGCTGCCGCTGCAGCTCCTATTCGTGGAGGTGGTGCAGGCGTGGGGGGTGCTGCTGCTGTCAACCGTTTTGGCGATCCTGTTACAGCAGCTGTCTCTGCTCCCGCGCACGCGGCTGTGTTGGTGTTGCGGTTGTTGATACGGCTTACGCGCTTCACGCCACGCCCTCCAGGGGTGGCTAGCACTGCCAGGGTAGCTGGATGAGAGGCAGCAGCTGCTGCTGCTGCGACCGCCGCTGCAGCTGCTGCTTCTGCTCTCCCTGCTGCTGGTGATGCCCTCCCCGTCGACCTGCTGGCTGCAGGCTTGGAAGGCGACGACGACCGCCGCCACGTGCAGTCCGCAGGGGCAGCAGCAGCAGCATCAGCAGCGACGGCAGCAGTGGCAGAAGAAACACGGCGGGCAGCGGGCCCCGCCCGAGATTCAGCGAGGACAGTGCAAGACTCTCCGGTGGACGCGGCAGCGACACCAGGCGTCTCGCGTGCCTCCGTGCCCCCAGAGGCCGCAGCAGCAGCAGCAGGAGCAACAGCCTGGACGCCAACAGCTGCTGCGTGCGAGGTAGACTGCACTGCCGCACGCAGATTTCTGCGGCCGCGTGAGCTCAGTGAAGCTTTTCGTTTCTTTGCCGCAGCAGCCCTCTGCTCCAAGGAACGAGTTGTCTGCGAACTGTCCGCCGGAGGAGCAGCAGCTGCAGTGCTTGCAGCTCCCCACTCCTGCCGCTGCTCCCTGGCGGACTGCTGCTGTGCTGGGAGGCCCTGGTGGCGCCCTTGCTTCTGCGAGCTCACTCCCTGATTCTGCCCTCTCACTTCCGTCTCCTGCCGCGGCTGCTGCTGCTGATCCTCCTCTTTCTGCTCTTCCTCCTGCAGCTGCTCGTCCCCCTCCCGCTGATATCGCTCCTCCCCCGCCCCCTCCTGCCGCTGAGACTGCGGCGGCTGCGATGATCTGGGTTTCTCGTGTCGCCCATCTGCAACGTGCAGTGCAAACGGCGTCTGCTGCTGCTCTTTCTTTTCGTTTCCCTCCGCTGCTGTCGTGCGTCCCCGCTGCCTGAGCGGCTCTCCCTGCCGCAACTCCTCATCGCAGTCATCGGGCTGCCCTTCCTGTTGCCGCTGCTGCTGCGAGTCTTGCGGCTGCTGTTGCTGGTGCAGCTGCTGCTGCGAGTCCTGCTGCTGCTGTCGCTGCTGCCGGTGCCCGTGTGCAGCCGGCAGGGCGCAGCGCTTAGACTGCAGTGCCAGGGGTTCGGGTGGGTGAACAAAGAGAGATTCCCACTCCAGGACGATCAGGCAGCCACCCTGCAAAAAAGCCAACACCTGACGAGCGTTTTTCTCATTTAAAGTCCTCCTGTGCTTACACGTACACAAATACCTACACCCATATGAGTACGTCTCATATGTATGTGTGTGTGTATGTGTCTACATGTGCGCGTGTGCGTGGACGTGTGGACATGTGTGGCGACGTGTGTGTCGACGTGTGTACGTCGAGATTTTGCTGCTCCTGCTGGCCCAGTTGCCGGACATGCATCTTCGGCCACTGCTGCTGTCCCTGCTTCAGACGCTGCTGCTGCTGCCAATACTGCTGCTGCTGCTAATACTGCAACTGCTGCTGCTGCTGGTCCTGCTGCTGCTGCTAATACTGCTACTGTTGCTGCTGCGAATGCTGCTGCTACTGCTCCTCCTCCTCCTCCTTGGCAACGACGGAGTCGCACGTGCGGAAGGTCCTCCTCCACCAGCAGTAACACTACTATTCATGTGTATTTTGTTGCTACGCGCATAGCACTTTTTCTGCAGAGAAGGAGCGTGCCCCAGCCAAGACGCGGCGAAGTCCTGCAGTCCCCAGCACACACGTAGCGACGACTATGAGCATCTTAACGCCCCAAGTGTACAGAGACCGCGCGCGCAACATCAACTCCAGGTGTGTCCAGGTAGTACGCCACGCACACCAACGCACACACCCGAAGGGGAGGCCTCGCCCGTCCACGTGCTTCTTCCACTCTCAGTCTTTGCTGCTGCCAAGCAACGCGCAACAAATCCTCACTGCTACGAAGAAAGCAGACTATTCATACAGCTCACAAGCAGGTGGAAGGGCGAGGGAAGTCTGTCGCAGCAGCCGCAGCAGCAGTGAGACAACAGTGCGAGGTTCCTGCCCATCGGCGCCCTCTGCGCGTCCCCACGTACATGTGTCTACATACGCCCCCGGGATACACACACCTCTACATGTGTCCAAACACACACGTGTATGTCAGTGAGACATGCGTGTTCATCAGCAGCGACGGCGACACACATGCGGTCAATTTCAACACACACAAACACACATATATACACATCTGTATACACGCATGCAGCTGGTATGCACAGGCGCATGCGTAGAACCAGCCGCACATCAAGTGCGGAAGAGCGCTGCGTAGAAGCAATCACTGAAGCGTAGCGACACTCCCCCGTGGCTCTGCGCAGCTGCGACACACGTGTGTCCTCCTCTGCTGCCCACGCGGCAGCAGGTGGCCTGCCCAGGAGAGCAGCGACCTCACCGGTAGGGGTAGCAGGAATTTCGAGATACGCATGCAGAGACAAACAAGAGCACTCACACAAAAGAGAGAGAGATGCCTCGGTGGCTGCGAGCAGGACCAGATCAGAGACACAGACACACGGATGCGTGGAGAAGAGTCGGAGGGAGGCGAAGAATTTTCCCCCACGCACACCAAACCTGCGTACCTGTGCTGCAGCTTGGCCGACAACGAGTTGAGGCGTGGGAATGCGCTCGTGCGTGAATGCAACGCTGCAGCCGAAGATGCTGCTGCAGACTGCAGACCTGCGGATAAGCAGCCTCTGTCGCATCTGTGGAAAAACTTCTCTTTGGCTGCTACTGCTGCTGTTGCTGTGACGCGAATGCTGCTTGTGGCTGACACTCTCTTCTGCCCTCACACCGCATCCAGTCTGCAGCCCTCCACGCAGCTTCCGTGGGGCAAGCTGCGGCTGCTGCTGATGCTGCTCCGGTTGCTGCTGATGCTGCTGCGGCTGCTGCTGATGCTGCTGCGGCTGCTGCTGATGCTGCTGCGGCTGCTGCTGGCTTTGTTGCGAAAGGTGGTGCTGCTGCTTGTGGTGCTGGGGAGTGCTTAGAGCCTGCACTTGTGAAGAAAGCTCGAGAACAACCAACTGGCCGCTGGAAGCAACTGCAGCGACGCACAGATAACCTGGCAACGTTGCAACAGCAAGGCGGCTGTTGCTGTCCGTAGCCTCTTCATTCACCGCGACACCCTGGCTGCCCCGTTTTCGTCCTTCTCCCTCTTCACCAGCTGCTGCTGCGTTTCGACCAGCAACGACGCAGCCCTCTTCCACGGTAGAGCCTTTACGAGAGAAAGAACAAGAAGACAAAGAAGAAAAAGAGGAGGAAGAAGTGCCTGTAATCTTGTCCACAGGAGAGGAAGCCGCAGTGAAGTCTTGCAAAGGCGACGTACAGAGAAGGTTGTAGTGGCACAGGACCTGGCAGCTGTGCTGCTGCACCGCACAGACGAGCAGTCGGTCGCGCGGAGTGAGAGCTGCAAAGAAATAGCAGCTTTCCGGTGAGGGAGAGAAGCAAGAAGAGCAGCAGCAGCAGCTGGAGCTGCTTAACGCCTGCTGCGGCAGGTCATCATCGCCGGATCCTGCTTTCCATGTGCTGCTGCTGCAGGCAGCAGCCGTCCGCTGCCCTATGCAAAGAGGGAGTCCTGGCAGCAGCTCCCGCGTCTGTGTTCCAGCGTCCTGCTGCTGCTGTTCACGGCGCTGCTGCAGCGGGCCACACACCAGGTGTTGAGACTGACCTTGCTGCTGCTTTGGCTGCTGCTGCTCTCGTTCCTGCTGGTGCTGCTGCCCCGCGCTGCGTTGCTGTGGTCGCAGCTGCTGATCTGGGTGATGCAGCTGTTGCTTCTGCTGCTGCAGCAGCAGGTGCTTCGCCCGTCGACTTCGGCGTTGTTCCTGTTGCTGCGTCAGCTGCTGCCTGACAGCGACAGCTGCTCGCAGTCGGCGCAGCTGCGGCCGCAGCTGCACGGGAAAAAACGTAGCCGCTTCCTTGGCGAACTGTATGTACAACTGCTGCAGCTGTGTGCCCAGCAGCCGCTGCAGCAGCGCAGCGTCAGGCAATGCCACCGGCGCGCACGCGTGAGCTAGTGCTGCTCGAAAAGAAAGGGTACTTCTGAATAGCTTCTCCTCACGACCGCGTGTGCCACATTCCCTCCGTCTCGCTGCCGCTGCTCCCCCCGTCCCTGATATATCCGCGCGAAGCACGACTCCTGCAGCACGCCCCGCCTTCGCTCCTGCTGCTGCTGCTGTCCCTCGGTGGGCAGCGCGGATCCAGCTACGAGCCACGCGGAGACTGCGGAGCAACATGATTCGATTGGCGGCGGCATTTTGCTGCAGCTCCAGCGCCAGCGGTAGCCCCATCATCGCAGCGCTGTGCGATATATAACGTGGCCACAAGAGAAAGGCAAAGGGAGGAGGTTCGCTGTCGAGCAGCATGCCCCCCTGCCACAGCTGTTCCTCACCTTGCTGCTGCAGCCACGACGGCAGCAACTTCTGCTGCTGGTGCTGCTCTTCCCGCTGCAGCTCCACAGACCTCCCCATCAGCGGCTGCTGCTGCTGTCGCTGCTGCCGCAGCCGCTGCTGCACTTGCTGCTGCGTGAGGGTCTGCTGCTCGCGCGCGTGCCTGACAGTTAGCTGCTCCACAGACAGCGGTGTCCGCTGTTGCGCCGGCTTCTGCTGCTGTCGTTGCTTGACGGCTCTGGCTAAAGGGCTCGACTGCTGGGCACTGATTGACGACTGCTGTCGTTGTTGCTTCCACAGCTGCTGCTGCTGCCACACAAGGTGTGGCTCTCGGGGCTGGCTCTTCGACGGCCGCTTACCCACCGACCCTGTCGCGGGTGCTGCTGCTGCTGCTGCCACAGCAGGCCGCAGCAGCTTGAAGCCGCAGTCTTCTCCGCAGAAGAAGCATAGAGAAACGGCTCGCTGGCAGAACAGGCTGCAGGCAACAGGAAGAGACACGTCGGTATGTCCTGACTTCAGAGCTGCGGTACCGTTGCTGCTCTTCTGCGTCAGCTGTTGCTTCTGATGGTGCACACGCTGCTCGTGTGTCTGGAGCAGATGTCGCTGCTGCTGCTGCGGCTCCTCCGTCTTCTCAACGTGTTGCTGTCCTGCTTGCTGCGTCTGCTGCATCCGCATCTGCTGCTGTTGCTGCTGCTGCTGCCTCGGTGAAACAAGTTCGGACGCGCAGCAAAAGGGCCAGCACGAGTGGCAGCTGCAGCAAAACCAGAAGAGCGATGGCGGCAGAAGAACTTGCTGCTGCTCCAGCTCTCTGCTGCTGCAGCGTCCACAACGCCCTGCTCCCGCTACTCCTGTGACTGCAGAAGCCGCTGCTGCCGACTCTTCTTCCGCTTCTGGCATTGCTGCTGCGGAGGCAGCTGCTGCAATTAGAAGCAAGGGTCCGGCAGACCTGCTTCGGCGTGCGTCCCGACCTGCTGCTGCAGCAGAAGCTCCTGCAGCGCAGCAGCACATGAGGCTGCTGCTCCCTTGGTTGCTGTCGCTGTTGCCGCTGTGTAGTCGTCTTCCTCTCACTAGCAGGTGGCTCGTGGTGAACGGGCTCCAGATGCTCCTGTCATCCGTGAAGCTGCTGCCGCATCCCTCTCTGTTGCTGACGCTACAACACACATCTTCTGCGTCTTCCTTGGTCAGCAGCAAACTCCGACCTCCATCTGCTGTTGCAAGCAGCTGCCTCTTCGTCTGCAGGGCTCCACACTTCGTTTCTCCTTCAGCCTTCGTTTCTCTTTCTTGCCACTGCTGCTCTTCCAGCTCCTGCCGCACTTCGCGGTCGTGCTGCTGCCGCTGCAGCATCTGTTGCCAACGCTGCTGACACGCATGCAAGCCTCCAGCGTCCACGCGAGCTGCTGCTGCTTCCTCTTCTTGTTCTGTCTCTCCTGCCCCCGAGCTCCTCCCGCACACCTTCAGTAACTCAAGAAAGCGTCCTCTCCATCGGGAAGCCGGAACACACCAAGTCTCACGGTCTTCCGCTTTCTGCCTCACCGCTGTGCTTCTGCTGCTTGCGCTGCTGCTGCTGCCTGTGCTGCTGCTGCTGCTGCCTGTGCTGCTGCTGCTGCCTGTGCTGCTGCTGCTGTCTGCGCTGCTGCTGCTGTCTGCGCTGCTGCTGCTGTCTGCGCTGCTGCTGCTGTCTGCGCTGCTGCTGCTGTCTGCGCTGCTGCTGCTGCTGTCTGCGCTGCTGCTGCTGCCTGCGCTGCTGCTGCCCTCGCTAGCGTTGTCCCTGTGGCGGTCGCTGCTGTTGCTTCTAACGCTGCAACTGGTTTCGCCTCTGTGGCCGCTGCCTCCGCCGCGGGTGCTGCTATCAGAGGTAGCGCACGCACCTGCCTCTGCAGCAGCTGCACTGGCATTATTCTTCCCTGGCCGCGGCAGCAGATACCCACCCGCTGATTCTGCTCGGCGCTCTGCTGTGTAGGCTGCTGATGTTGCTTTACCGAGAAGTGCGGCCGGGGCAGCATCATGCGGCAAAGCGGCAGCAGAAGAAGGAACGGCTTCGACAGCAGTGGCAGCTGCCTCTTCTTGTTCGGCTTTTACTTGGTGTTCTTCGTATACTCGACTGCTTGCTGTTGCTGCTGCTGCCACATCTGTGGACACGTTCGGCGCCGAAGGACCTGCCGTCGCTGCTGTCAATGCGCAGGCAGTAGACACTGCTGCAGCTGTCACTGGCATTATATGCGGCTTCGACGAAGCATCTGCCGCGGAGTCTGCTGCCTTCGCTGCTGTAGCAGCTAAAGGAGCTGCTGCTGCTGCTAAACGAGAGCTACCTCCTGCTACTGACACTGCTGCCAACAGGGCTCCTCCTGCTTGACACCCGAAAGCTGCTGCTTCTGAATTTGATCGCGCGCCCCCTGCGGCTCCTGCAGCGGCTGCTGGTGCCGTTCCTCTGGTTGCTGCTGATGCCGCTTCTTCTTTAGCTGCTGCTGGCGCTGCTGCTATACCTGCTGCCACCCCAGCACATACTATCGCTGCAGCAGGTTTCGCAGCTTGAGCAGACGGAGCCGCTGCGGAAGACGGTGGGGCCTTCTCCCCCGCTAGTCCTGCATCTCCTTTGAAAGGAAAGACACCAGCAGATACACCGGGGACGTCTCGCTGTCGCGTAGCTGAAGACATGCAACCGGCCTGCTGAATTTGCAGCCTGTCCGGCGGTTGCTGCATCGGCGACAGCCACTGCTGCGACCGCGAGCGCAGGTGCTGCCCGTGGATCTGCTGCTGCTCGTGGGAAGCGTGCGCAGCAGCGGGACGTGAGCGACAGAAGAAGTGGCGTGATGGGGTTGGCAACGGCAGCAAAGATTCGATGTGAACTGCTGCTGGCCCCCACCTGACGCCGCTGCTGCTGCTTCTTCTCAGGCCCCGTTCACTTGTGCTACTGCTCTCTCCCGCGTCTGCGAGTTGGCGTTGCCGTGCTGCTGTCCCGCCGCTTCCTCCAGCCTCATGCAGAGAAATGCAGCAGCGAAGGGCAGCAACAACGCGTACGACGCTCGATGGTGCAGCGGCATCAGCAGCCGCTGAAACTGCAGCTGCTCTCGTACAGTAGCTGCTCCTCTGAGACGCAGGTCGCTCCCTTTTCTCAGGAGCTGCTGCTGCAGCGGAGCCTACGCTGCAGCTGCAGCTGCTGCCCTCCTCCATACCTCTGGCGCCGGAGGTGCTGCAGCCTCGACAGCAGGGGCTGCTGCCGCCTCCGCTGCCGCTGCTGTGGTCTCTCTGCGGCCCGTCGGCAGTGGTCCTGCTGTTGCTGCTGCCCCAGACCCCGCTCCTGCAGCTGCGTACGCAGTCGCCGCTACTGCTGCGGCAGCTGCAGCGTCGCCCTCGCGGGATGGACAGCCGTCTTGGCGTCCCCCCGCTACTCTCGTTCCGCTGTTGTAGCAGCGCAGAGAGGCTGAAGCAGCGCAAGTGGAACACAAACAGCAACTCCCTCGTTCGGTCCACGACAGCAAGATATTGACCGTCTTTGCTGAAAGACAAATCCCCACAAGTTCTGCTGCTGCACGTGCAGCAACAGCAGCAGAAGTCCCCGCGCGCGCCTGACCATCTGCCTGGGTCAACACTGCTGGGTATGGTGCTGCGTCTGTAAAAGCAGCTGATTTTCTCCTTATCGAAGAATTCGTTGCTGCTGCTGCTGCTGCTGTTGCGGCTACCGCCGCGCCCTGCAGAATGATCCTGCTCCGTTTCCTGCTGCTGCTGCCACCTAGTCTCCGACTGGGGAGCTAGACGCATGCAGTCCTCCGGAAACCGTTCCTGCTGCTGCTGTTGCAGCCGCAGCGACGCCTGCAGCAGCGACGTTTCGTCCACCCCCGGCTGCCCGGAGTAAGGCGAAGGTTGCCGCTGTTGCTGCTGCTGCTGCTGAGGCGCATGCACTTTCCCTACCCCCGTGCGCTCCTCCTTTTCGATTCTCCGCAGGGGCTGCTGCTGTTCCCCGTGTTCACCTGCCCGTCCCTCCTGCCCCTGCTGCTTTTGCGGCGGCGGCTGCCCAAGGCCCCGCTGCTGTGCATGCTCTCCCTGTGGCTCTCTCCTCGACTGTTGCTCCTTCTGCTGTTGCTGCTGTCCCCAGTCCTGCAGTTGCTGCGAGAAGGGCGGAGCCGGAGATGGCCTCCGTGCTCGCCAGCAGACTTCCCATGAATAAAGAGGCGCCCGGGTGAGGCCGTCTCCGACGACTATGACAGTCCGACTTCTGTTGCACCCCCAGCAGCAGCAACCGCCGCAGCAAGAGGAGCGGCTGCAGCGCCGGCAGGCCGCAGGTGCTGCTCTATCAGCCTGCGAAGCACTGCGACACGCCGGCGGCTTCTGGCTGCTCCTATCTGAAAAAGAAGAGCTGCTGCTTCCCCACGCCGCAGCAGCAGCACTCTGCTCTACAGCGTCGGTGCCGCTGCCCCTCTTCCTCCTGCTGTCCTCCTGGCCTGCTGCGACTGCTTCAGCACGCATGCAACATCTCTCCCGTGCCGCAGTGCTGCTGCTTCCTTGGAGTGTAGCTGCCAATAGCGCGCAGTCGCCTGCAGCCGAAACTCCATCCCTCCCGGCTTTGCCTGCTGCAACAGCCTCACTCCTGCTGCTCCTCTTACTGCTGCTATTGCTCCTGCTGCTACAGCTCGTGCCGCAGCAGCGCCCTCCCCCGTTGCTGCTGTCCGCCGCCCCATCTTCGCTGCACGCGGCTGCCGTGGGGGTGCCGCACCTGCTGCCCAAGACGTTGCCGCTGCTGCTGCTGCCGACTCTGCTGCAGCGGCCCATGCGGAAATCCGTTCGCTCCCCCCCACGCTCGCAACTAGACGCCCTGCTGCTGTATTCTGTACAACCTCCACTGCTGCTGCTGTACGCACTGCTGAAACCGTCTCCTGGGCTGCTGGTACTGAGACTGCTTCTGCTGAAGCTGCGCCTCCCACACCGTGTGCGCATGCAGTCGCTGCTGCTGTCCTCGACGTTGCCGCGAGCGGCAGCAACGCTACCCACGCCGCCGTTCCTGCTGCCGTCTGCGCTGCAGCCACTGCAGTAACATCGACAGCTGCAGGCCACTGCAAAAGCAACGGCAAAATATTTACCCGACGGATGAAAAGCCACAGCAGTGGAGGAGTGAAAAAGCCGCGCAGCCGAGTGTTCGGCAGTAGACCAGCTCCTGCACCAGCTGCTGCATGCTCGCGAACCGGGGCATTGTCCTCCTGCTCCTGCAGCAGCTGCGGGTACATGTGGTGGCGGTGGCGTTGCGTCTAACTGTGTGGCTCTTGTCTTGGATGCTGCTGCTGCTGCTGTTGCCGGCCAGCTCCGCGCGTCGACTGCCGCGGTCAACCTTTCCGCTGCGGTGACGGCAGTTGCTGCAGGCCGCAATGCTGCAGCTTGCACTCCAGCAGTTCCTGCTGTCGACGCCCTTGCTTCTCTGCTTGCAGCACACTCGACGAGACGGGCAGCAGCAGGAGCAGCCTCCGCAGCATGCGTGAGAGCAGCAGCACCAGCCGCGACGGACCCAGCGTCAGCGGAAATAACAGTGGCAGCACACGCGGCAGCAGCACGCACAGGAGTGGCATCTACACCAGCGGCAGGAGCAGCAGGAGCGGCAGCAGCAGCAAAAGTAGGCGCTGCCCTAACGGAGGCTGCAGCTGCACGTGGAGCAGTACCAACGGTGGCGAGAGAGTGTAAAGTGAGAGCAACAGGTCCCGAGCAGAGAGTATTGGTGGAAGCAGCAGAACCCGTTGCGGCTGCTGCCGCAGCGACAAAGGACGGCTCAACGACGTGACAGCAGTGGCGACGCACAGGCAAAGGCGGCTCGGGCAGCACCAGTGAGGGACGCAGCAGCCTCGCAGCAAGCGCATGCGTCAGAGTCAACAGCGGCGTGTCTCTTGTGGGGGCCCGTGCAACATTCGCGTGTCGGCACAAATAGAAGAAGGACTGTCCCGCTGCTGCGCACGCAACAGAGGAGCCTGTCAACAGTCCGCTCGCCCCCTCCGGATCCATTCTGCGCTGCAGAAAGAGTCCAGCAGCATCACTTCTTACAAGCGAGCAGAACCAGCAGCAACCCCCCGGGCGGCGAGACAAAAACTCGCAGCAGCAGCGGCAACAGCTGCTAAGAAACCCCTTTCACCAGGGGCTCCTGCAGCACCCGCAGCAGAAAGACGAAGAACGCAGGACAGCAGTTCCAAGCCTGCAGCAGCAGCAGCAAGCCATCAGGCCGCCGCGCAGCTGCAGCGTCGGACGGGTCTTTTTGAACAAAGCGTCGTCGCCTGACGCAACCCAGCAGAAGCTGCTTCTCCTGCGGCTGACGAAGACGAACGTGACAGTCACCGCAGCAGCTACAGTGCGCGGCGTGGTGGGCGCGCGCGACTACATGCGTACCCCACGCGTGTGTCCCTGCGCTAAGCGGGTTGCTGCTGCGACGCCGACAAGCCAGGCCAGTTCCACATACACACGCTCCACATGTCTGGAGGAGGGAACGCTTCGCAGACGTATACACGAAAGCGTCCAGCGTCTTGCTGCACCGAGTTTGCTGACGTCCGCACAGCTCCCCCAAGTCATTACGCAGCGCTCCCAGACCCTCTTCGAGGTGTTTCTTGCGCAGTTCTGGGCCGCAGCCTCACACTCTGCGCCGACCCCGTCTCGTCTCAGGAGGCGGCTGCTGCTCTCTGCCAGCCTCGACCTCTGCACCGAGGGGCACCGGGTCTCGCAGCGACGAGGAGGCCTGAGCGAAGCAACGCACCGCGTCTGCGCGTCAAAGACGCTGCTATCTATTTCCGCCTGCAGTTTGCTGCAGCAGCACTTCTCTCTCCTTCACAGACTCTCCTGTCCTGGTGTCCCTTTCGGCTTGTGCTGCTACAGATGTGTGTGTAGATCCATGTGCTGTTGCAGCCGTCTACAGCCGGTGCACACTCCTGCCTCCTCAAGCGGTCCGCACACACACATGCGCTGCGGCTCGCACTGCTGCAGCCGCTTCGTCGCGCGCGGCGCGGCGACTCGGTAGCAGCTCGCTTCTCTGACGATCACGTCTTCCTCCAGAGGTTGGTCAGCGACTCTGCCGCAGCCGCAGTTGAAGGCGGTCGCAGCCCGAGTCCGTACCGCCGCAGGAAACGCTTGCATGCGTGTCTTCTCGGCGCAAGAGAGTCAGGTCCGGCGCTGCCCACACACGTCACTACTGCGCTCTGCGCTCCGTCAAGTTGCCGGCCTCTCTGCGCTGTTGCTGCTCTGGCAAGGAGAGACCTTGCCGGTGTGCGCCTTGCTCCAGGACTTCTCCCTGTCGCCCCTGCCCCGGGTATTGCCTTGCACAGCAAACGAGCGGGACAACGGGAGTGCTGCCCAGCTCAAGCCGTCCGGCTGCCGCTGGAGGCACACAGACACTGGTCATCATCTAGGCTTCGCTTTGCGACGCTGCGGTGGTGGCCAAAACACTTCCGCGGGGGTCTACAGCACTGCCATCTTGCAGCCCGTGCGGCGCGGTGTCTGTACACTTCAGCTGTCACACACACATCCACACGCCGCAGTGGCGACACTCTGTACAACTGGCTTGCTGCAACGCTTCAATCCACTGTCCATTCACCCCACCTGCAGGATTCGCTGCAGGCGCAGGGCTACAACTGGGACGTGCGGTACAACACTGCTTTCCCATCACTCAGCGACGTGCACGACGTTAGTAGGGGGGAGAAAGACGGCTGCAACATCCCCCGAGCTCCTGCTCCCTTGCACTGCACCTGCAAGGAGGTCGATACCGCCAGGAATTTTTTATAAACTTGGCACGCACGTCTACACAACACAGGCTTTCCCCTGGCGCGAGGCCGCAGAGCAGTCACCGGTGCACTGCGGTGCCGTAAGCGGAATTCCTTTTTTCGCAGAGGAAGGGCTCTCAGCGCTCTAGACGGCTGGGGAAGCAAACACCGCAGTGCGCCTCTCTTCCCTAGTCGCTTCGCAGACACTCACACACCAGAGGGCCGCAGGGGGCTAGAAATGCTGTAATGCTGCCAGCTGCGGAGTTTTCAGCTGCAGCGCACTGCAGCACTGTCCCGCTGCGGGGAAGGGTACGCCGTGTTCGACTATTTTGCGACGGACTGACATCCATATACACATACACATACCTATACGTATATAACGAGCTGTCCTCAGCAGGCTTCAGTGGCCCAGGAACGGGCTACACACACACCCACTGCTGGGAAGAGCTGCAGACAAGACGACGAACTGCTGCAGATTGGAGCGCACGGGCGCACCAAAGACAAGGAGGGTTCACCCGAAAGTGCCGGGCATCGCGGCGCAAATCTCAAGAACGACGGTGACGGCTGTGAAGCAGTCTGATACTTTTGTACAGGTGCTGTTTCGTGCACTGGCAGCTGCTGCCGACGAGAGTTGCCCATGTCCCTGTTCTGGTGCTGCTACTCGGGTCCGGGCACGACTCGAGGGGGTGGCTGCTGCTGCAGCTGCCGAGAGAAGGGGCTCGTCGTTGCTGAAAGTGCTGCTCTGGACCGCGGTCATTCTCGCTGCCGCTGCGCGGCCGTGCTGCAGTAGTGTGGCGAAGAAGAAGAAGGCTTTGTATGTCGGAGTCCTCTGCTAAAGAGATGGCGAGCGGAGAAGCGGCAGAGCAGCGGCAACCGAGGAAGGCCAAATTCAACTTTGTCGCCGCTGCTTCGAAATTGTTTAGTAACTTTCTGCACGCTGCTGGTAGTACCTGATGGGTGCTTAAACAAGCGCATGCATCAACTGCTGCTGGTGCGCGTCGTGATGCGGCTGCGGCTGCCACCTCTCGGATGCTGCTGCTGCGCCGCTCCGAAACGCGCGCATGCGATGCAAGCACACACACTTGCGGCTTCACACAGAAAACGAAGGAGGACGCAATGCTGCGGCGCAGCAGACGCAGGGCAGAGGCTTCAGAACAGTAGCGGCAACTGCTAGCAGGGTGGCGCCGGGACTGCCTGCGGCTGCAGGGAGGACGCACCGTAGCCAAGCTTGCCAGGAGCAGCAGGAGAGGCAGCAGTGGTGGTTGAGCAGAGAATCAGTAGCGGACACCACACTGTGGGCTGTAACGTATCTAGCAGCATTACCAGCAGAAAAGGGGAGCGCCTCGTACGTCGCTGCCGCGGCTGAAGGAGGCAGACAAAGCGATCCGGCCTGCAAAGAAAATCGAGGACGAAGCGACAACGGCGCAGTGCTCCTGCTGCTGCTGCTGCAGGACAGCAGCACGCGACCACCGAAGACACACAAGTCCTTGCTGTAGTCCTGCGCCGCTGCTAGCAGAAAGGAAGAGGCCCGTAGACCCTTCAGGAAGGTGCTCGCCTTCAGCCGAGATGCGGCGTTTCGAGAGCCGCGTCAACTTGGATCTCACATGTACACAGCAGGCACATGGGGACGCGTTCAGCAACTCATTTATTTCTGTCCACATGTGTCTACGTAATAACGTAGTGACAACGAAGTAAAAAGGTCTGGTATCTGCTTACATATATATTTTTGTGCAGAGGTGGAATTAGACACGGGAACACCCATGTGTGTATCAAGTGTGCCTTTACGTGTGCATGTGTATGTACGTATATGTCTGTATCTATATGTGTACAGACACGCTAGTTTGCAAGCTTAGATACTTAAGGCGGCACACATTACTGGGCTCTGTGAAATACCTGTTTTGTAGGCCCTGTGAGACCAGCGGCGGAGCCGGACAAAGTTACGTGCACAACTATTGCAGTGAAGAGGGGCACCGCGTGACATGTGATTTGTAACGGTCATGAATGAAGGACGTATGTAGTTCTGCAGTCTCAATGCGGCTGTAATTCAAAGGACCGGCATAGAGACAGTTACGGATTCGTATGTTTGTCTGGCACCTAGCGTTGTCAAGTGCACACATAGATATACGCACGTGTCTGTATGCTTATCTACAGGACGAACTGTACGTGTGTTAATAAGAGTGCGGCATATGGACCGTACACTCTGTGTCTGTGTTACTCTATATCTCTGTCTGGGTGGCCACGCGTATATATCTATATGTGTATACCTGAATACGTACTACGCGTAGGGAGATGAACGCGTGATCAAAAGCGCGTGCATACACAACGTGTACGTATTTCGCAGCCAAGGAAGGGCCGTAAAGAACTGTGCGGTGTACGTATATATATATATATGTTTGAAAGCAGCAGCGACCACTGCACAACGTTTGTGTAGCTTGATCTATGTGTAGCTGATCGGGGCCTAATTTCTCAATGCTCGCCGTGCTTATATACTTTGTCAGTGAGAATACGTGCCCTACAGCTGCGAAGTATGTCTGAGTATGTGGATATCACGGGTACCATGGGCTGCTGTGTAGGGAGGAGGTCACGTCAATAAGCCAGAGTCACAAGAGCTGAATTACCGTATGCAGCAGCGGGGGGCACCACCAAAACTGAGACGTGTACGGTGTGTGTGTGGGCCCGCCATTCCATTGTCCGGTCAGGAGAAGGCTCACATGTAGCAGTGACGCGGGGTATGTCGGAAAAAAGGTGAGGGACGAATACGTCGCTTTATAGGCAGACCTGACTCTTACAAATAAAAATGCGCACGTATGCGTCTACTGAAGGAGAAAAAGGGGGAGACGTGTACATCGATAAATACGCACACCTATGTGTGCATTCTGCGGGGAACTCCTGTATTGATGGACGCGAGATTAGTCTACCGCTATGCAAGAGAGTTCAAAATATGTATAAACACATATATATGTACAAAAATATATGTATATATATATACACACATATATATGTTTGTACATATGCATATTTATATATCTATTTGCACATGTCTGAGTGAGTTGTTTTGGTAGTGGTGCCGCAGGATCCTGAAATAACGTTTCTGCACCCGCACGACAATAGAGCTTGATGATATATCAGGGTTTGATCTTCGTTCCCAATATTATTGATATGCGATGCCCGTTTGTGTGGTGTAGGGCGCCTGTGAATAGAGTATTTACCGGTGTCAGAGTAAGTGTCTGTCTTGGAATGTATGTGTTGGAAAGAATCTTTTTGTACGCGATATGCGATTAGCTTCCCAACTTGAAAGGCTCTACGCCAAGGTGTCCTAATTCAAGGGAGCTCCTGAGGTAGAGTATATGTTTGCATGTAGAGCTACAAAAGTCAAACGGTTGTGTATGCAAGTGAATGTATATTTCTACGTGACGATTCTGGTACCAGTTCGGGGTTTAAATTCGTACATTTAACGGAAGGCAAACATCCGTATATGGACACGTCCAACTTCCGGTATTGGCAGTGTAATTTTTGCGATAGTAACGTAAGTGAAATTTTTTGGAATAAATAACAAAAGTAGACGAATCAGCAAATCCGATGTAACAAAAGGATAAGAGAGGCGAGGAACGTCTACTACTTGCGTGTCTGGTAGCTTGTAGAGCTTACTGCAGAGCTTCAGTAGCTGTACAAGAGGCACTAACTACATTTATAGAGACGAGACGTTACCTCCTGCATACCACTAGTCATTTTTAACGCTGGAAAGAACATACAGTCCACAAAAGAACGCGTCTGTCACTCAGGAGTGGTCGTCTGGGGACAACAGGAACACCGTCAGGGCAAACAGAAGCTGGTATCACGTCCAGAGCGACACACTCCTGAAACGCTCCTGTTTTCAGACGCGTTTGCCCTCTCATGCATGTTAACAGTCGACCACACGAATGCACTGGAGAAGAGACGTGCTTCTGATGAGGCACACGTGTAATCGCATGCTGAATAGTCATTTACGCGAGGAAAACTAGTCATCCAGATGGGCATAACGACAGAACTGAATACCGGCGTACAGTCGTTTGCGAGCTAGCGTCTCCTCACTGTCTATGCGGAACCTAGCACGCCCATTCTTGTGCCGCCACATCGACGAATAATGTTTCTTTGTCTTTATACAAGGACGTGGAAGAACCACTTTCATGAAGACCTTACGTGGGTGTTACCTGTGGAAGATGCACATATATTCGTGCATATTTTAGCCACGTTTGGTGAATGCGTAAACATGTGTAGGACTGAATGTGGCACAGCACTTCTGTGGATGTTTGTGTAGAATCCGTGCGGGAGAGGACTGAAGCGTTGTGATGCTACCGCTGTAGATGAATTTTCTTGGTGGGATCACGTTATACCTCTCCAAGGTGCAGCATGCGTCTAATAAGGGGTCAGAATCAGTTAGATTTCCTCTGTGTGTCTAAGACGGTGTACTGAATTATGTTCATGTCTTGGGTACAGGATGGTTTGTGCAAGTAAATACCGACGCCCACTATTTGTCTAAAGCTCGATATTGGTTCTCGAGGAACGAGTGCCAATCATAGTGAAATATGCCTGTGAGACACTACTGGAGAATGTGTATCCGGTCGCTGTATGACCGTTTTGTCAACACATCTATTTGTGACAGATGTGAAGCTTTCCGTCGACAGGAGCGGATATATGGTACCGATTACAATAATCGTTTTCTACTGATACTTGCATACAGACACTGTTGAATGTCTTCTTCATAGAGACACTATTTAATGTCTTTCTCGGTATGTCACCAAGTGAACCAGACGAACCCTTATTTGCATTTTGTTGATCACCTGAGCGACATATCATAGGTTTCTTTGTGAAGTCTACTAATTCTGCGGAGACCTGTGAGAGAGACAGCTGTCAGTGGACAATGTAATAGCGAAACACACTCGAAACAATTGAACCATGGCGGTGTCGCTGTTGTGTCAGTCTCACTCACTCGATGTAGACTGCTTTGTATCGCCAGGCTTACGAAGTATTGCAGCTATACCTGTAGACAGTCAGAACTTGCATGGTGGCTTCGGTGAAGCAGCTGACATGGTACGGGTAGTCCACTAAACACGGACGGCTAAAGTAAGACTAAAGAATTGCAAATCATACAGAGGAAAGGCGTTGACGCCTTTATCGTGTTACACGCGCCCCTGAAACGTAGCTGCTAGTGTGGATCCATTCACTATTACACTCGTCGATGTTGATGTACGTGAAGGCCAGGGCGCACTTCTGCGCTGCGGTCCCAGGTGTGGAGACATGCCTATCGGATGTGTACCTAGTGTCTCTCTTATGCACCTGATATAAACGCTTGATACATCAGTAAACTACAAAAGTAGACCAAGGAGAATGAAGCAAATGAACAAGTGCAATTTGGCGGCTGAGACGTCATTCGGCTACACGCGTGATCTATAATTGGTCACAGCAACATGGCGGCGTTGTCTCCACCGTGCACACGCAAAAAGGATGGGACTGCTGGTGCTGCTGCCCTGTGCGAATTGCTGTACTGTGGCTGTTGGTGCTGATTTTGCTGTTGCGGTTCCTGCTGGGACTGGTGCTGTTGCTGCTGCCGGCGTCGGCCTAGTGCTGTTGCTTCCTGCTGTTGTGCTGTGCCACGCGTGTCATCCACCTAAAGATGCTTCAATGGCAACACATGTCGCATTACTTTCGCTGCGTCTCCCGTCGGGAAAGGACTGTCTGTTATGCGCTAGTGAAGTACCATAGTGTTTGTGCTCGTGTCTGGCTCTCCAGAAAGTAATGGTTTATATTTTCTGGGCGTTCCTCGGGAAGTCAGGCCGATCATGGAAAAGCAGGTACAGTCACCAGAACAGCAGCCGTGTATCCGGCCCCACTAAGGAGGGTATTTCATACTCGGACAACTGCGCTACCAGCAGTACAAACTAGACACGTGCAGTCAATGCGACATGCCGCACCGTTGGGGCTGCGCTCGCAGCAGCGGATTTCTAGACACCACAACCGCCATGCAACATGCCTGCATTACCTCGAAGTTGGTTAGCCTTGCAGAACCTCCCCACAAAAAATTGCCAGGAGCAACAGCTGCTGCTGCGCGTGTGCCAGCCGTGCAGGTGTCGCTGCAGTCGCTACTTCAGTTGGTTAACCGGAGTTTGTACATCTTGCTGTGAGGCACGCAGGTACGGACCCCCAGCCGAGAACTAGAAGCAACACGACGCATCAGCTGGGTAAAAAAGTGGTAACGCAAGCTTCAGTGCTTCTGACAACGAACCGTCATGCTGTACTGCTCCCCTTGTGCAGCGACAAGAAGAGGGCAGAGGTATCCGTCCCTGCATACAAGCTTGCTGGTGCTTCTTCACGATCAGGGGCGTCACGAAGTCAGAACTTTACAATGCAACGATGCAAACTCTAGTCCTGGTATGCGCATCCCGACAGGAACGGCAGGTGACACTCCAGCTACCACGGCAGAGGCGGTCAGAGAGTGTGCATATATGTGTATAGTCAACGCTCCTTGGGGCGCCGTGCGCGCTACCAGTGAAGTGAAGGAACCGCTGGAGCACTTCCCGCGACAGTGCTCTCCACGGCGCAGGCGCTGGGAAAAAACAACATGTTTTTGCCTGCCCTTCAAAGGTGTCCCTCAAAGGTCCTACCGCAGACGTGCTTGCTGCCATTCACGGGGCCGCTTTTGTTGTCGCTTCCCCAAGTAAGGTCTCTTTCATGTCGCTGTCGCTCTTACTGCCCTGCAGTGTTCTCAGGAGCATCAACCGCAAGTTCGGACTTTCAGCACGGGCAAACTACGCCAGAAGCCGCACGGTTTTTCTTTTTCCAGCTGCGCTGACATGCATTCACGCCTGCAGCAGGCAGCACCCGCACGTCGAGAGGGGACAGGTGTCCCTGTCAGCAGCAGCAGGAGAGACAGAGTGGTTCGCGTGCGGCAACAGCACGAGTAGACGAGAGATAAATCCTGACGCGGTTCGGCAGTCGGCGTTCCAGCAGGCGCACGCGTGTTGGTGTGCAGCCAGCGTGACGGGACTGGCACAAACGTTGGATGCCTCACAGCGTAACCCTCTAGCGTGCACTGCTGCGGCAGAATGAATCCTCACGCGGGCTGCTAGGACGGCTTCTACGCCTGCGACATTCATCAGCTCGCTCAACATTTGAGCTTTATCTTAACTTCTGGGCACCAGTGGCGTCTGAACACATCAGCCACCGTGCAACAGCATCTTCAGCTTCACATTAGTGAAGCAGCCTTAGGTTTTACCAGCGACGGCTACGCACAACACACTGCTGCTGCAGCAGCACCGCTAGATCGCGTGAGGGTGCAGACATTCCTACGGACGGGATAGAGGCCGAAGAGCACGGCAGATCTTTCGGATGCGTACAGAAGACGGCTCAGCGGGGCGGCGGAACCGCTTTCCACCTTGCTGTGGATGCTTGGCAGCGGCCGCTGGTGCACTACGGGCAGTATTCCCGACACCATCAAAAAATTCAGGCTAACGTGTTGCGTTGACGTTGTTTTGCTGTGCAACTCGCAGCCGTCTCCACAGGCGGGACGGCTTTTGAGGCATCCGGCAGGTCGTCGACGAAGCTTCTCGTGCAGTGCTTCCGCGCCGTCCCGCTACCGTGGTGAGATCACCACAGGCCCCGGGCCCGTGTCCGCATGGCTCGTCCGCCCACGGGTCAAAGTGACTGCTGACGCGCTGCCGCAGGTGCAACGCTGTGCTGTACAACGTTTGTGTGAGTGGGACAGTCCCCAGACAGGTCGTCCGCCGCTCCATTGCCCTGGACAACCCTGCTGTGCTGCTGCGGTCGGCGAGTTCGCTGCTGCGTAGCTGGCAACACTGCACTGCTGCGTGCTCTACGACCGCGGTGCGCCGCTGCTTTTGTTGTCGATGCAAGTGGGCAATGCGAATCCTAATTGACTTTTCGTGCTGTCGCTGTTTCCAATCTGCACGCCTTCAGCGTAACCTCCACTTGTTTTTGCCTATATTTTCTGCCTCCGAAGCAAAGCAGTCACCTTCAGTGTCTGACGCGCTTCCCCATTCGTGTGTGCTATGGAAAATTTGTCAGTCACAACCGCCCCGCGGAGATCTGCGACCCCTCTCTGCCCCCGCGATAGGTACCTAGTCACTCGCCGTGCACGCATGCTCTTTTGCCTGCGCTTCGCCCTGTAAACTTCTGTTTCGTCTCACCGGAGCCTACTTACACGTCTTTTGCTCCTCCTGCGACGTCTAATGCTCTGCTGATCCCCTCTGATGCGGCTGATGTGGTGTTCTGTAGCCCCCACCGTCCCCTCAGCAGTTGTCTCAAGCAGAAGCGAGCAACAATCT
The DNA here is from genome assembly GCA_000727475.1 of Sarcocystis neurona. Lineage (NCBI taxonomy): Eukaryota > Apicomplexa > Conoidasida > Eucoccidiorida > Sarcocystidae > Sarcocystis > Sarcocystis neurona. The sequence goes on along the minus strand of KL647303.1, from coordinate 643,736 downwards.
ATCCATTCTGCCTTGTTCAAAGACGGACTTTTTGCTGATTTCTAGCTGTGGAGACGATAGCACTTTGCTGGATTACCACTCACCCGTTTGTCTTAGCCCGCAAAGTAATACTGCACCACAGCGAGCAGTTTCTCCGGCGCGGCCGACAACTGCCGCGCGACATGCGGCAACACGGCAGCGCATGACCGGCAGCCTTCACGGCAGGTTGCCGGAAGAAAGAAGCTTTTTCTGTGGGAGGCGGTATCACACTCCACATGCGCGAGTCTGTGTAGAATCTTGCTGCAGCTACTTCTGCCCCACTCGCCACTTCTGCTGCGTGCGCTGAAGACAAGACGTACAGGCTAACGGAAACTGCGTGTGTGTTCGTCCACGTCTATCCACTTCTGCGGCTGCTACTACTATGTTGACTCCTCTGCCAACCCTCCGCGTTGCTCAGACAAAGTGCGCTTGCAGCGGCTGCTTGTGATGCTGCTTGGAGGCTCTCCGTACCTACTGTATGTAGTGCTGCTCCGCGTCTTACTTTCCATGCTCCCTTGCACTGCTTTTGCCCGTTACGCTACGCTTATCCAACTTTTCCCACCGCATGTGCTCTGCTGCTGGGCGCCCTCGGAAATTGCTGCTGCTGCTGCTGCTGCTGCGAGTGCCGCATGCGTCTCTGGTTGAGGTTCGCTGCTGCTGCTGGTGGTTCTCCTTTTTCTTCTCTCATTTAGTCGTTGCTGCCCGTGCCAATAGCGTCGGCTGTTAAAAGGCTTCGCTGAAGTGCTCGTACCGCCTGCCAATGGAAGCCAAGTCTCTGCGTCTTTCCTCTTCCTCTCAACGGCAGGTACGACCTTTCCAGACATACAGCAGAGCAACACTGCAGGCTGGTGCAGTGGATGCTCCTGCTTCTTCCCGGCAAGGGCTGACGCCCGACCCCCAGCACCGATGGTCTGCTGGTGTTCCTCTTAGCTGCGGCAGCCGAGGGGGCGGCTGTAGCGGCGGCAGCAGTCGCTGCTCGGGGACATCTTGGCGTCGGTGCTGCGACAGCACACACAGCCAAAAAAGTCTGCATCTCGCCCCTAAGCATTCACGTTCAGCTGCTTGGAATGCAGTGTATCCCACTCTGATGGCACGTAGACATGTATTTTTGGTCATATGCTTCCTGCTCTCCGCCGGCGTTACTTTCCTGCAGCAGCTGCGTTTGACGCAGGGTGCTGAAGTTATCACATTCCAGCCAGGCGAAGATCTCAGTAAGGACGACGGCAGCAGCGGGAGGGAAGGAATAGCTGTCCACACGGGCAAAGGTAACGTACTTGGCAGGAGCAAGAGCAGCAACCGTGAAGACGCAACCGACAGCGAGGTCGAAACTGCCAACACTTCTACCAATGGCGGCGGCGGAAGCAGACCCGTCGTGGCCGAGGAGTCCCAGACGGACGGCAACACTGGGGGTCCCGCAGTGCGCAGGCCTCTTAGGACTACCAGCAGCACACGCGACACTGCAGCCGAAACGGCTGAGGACACAGGGAGCAGCAGCGCCCCGGGTTCTCTCGAGGCCAGCAACAGCAGTAGCCGCCCAACTGAAGAGGACATCACGGCAGAGGGACCCATAAACAGCCGTACTGGTTTGTGGATCCCAACTGCAGCAGAGGAAGAGACGTCGATTGGGCACAATGGGGAAACGAACGAGGAGCTGAATGCTGGAGCAAATTTAGCGGAAAACGCTGACGAAGAATTTGAAGATGTCTATGAAATTGCTGTAGGGGGGCAGCCTCTAGCGACAGAAGAGTCAAAAGATGCCATCAGTTTTTCCGGCGTAGGTGAAGACAGCACAGAGCCTCCATCGACGTCGGACTATGAGACGAATGTGCGGCGACGAACACTCAGCAGTCCGCTTCCATCGACATTTTCATTGGAGTCGCCGGAACTGTACTTTACCGCCAAGGAGTCACTATTCGCCAATCTGTACAAAGAAGCAAAGCGTCAGATGCAGGAGGAAGAACAAACGAACGAGCAGCAACAGCAGCGGCCACCTCAAAAACAACACGAGCATCAGCACTCCAGACAGGATGCACTACAGCAACCTGTGCCACTGCCACACACCGGCGGCAACTCTGCCTTTTCTTTCAATGAGGGCGCCCCGCCGAATCTGCAAACTTCCGCCATACCAATTTTTTCACCCGTTACCCTGAAAGGTGCAGCTAAACGTCGTTCCAACGCTGGTAGCTTGACGGAAACGGGACAAGACAGCACGCTTGACTCTGCTGCTGCTGCCCTGTCCCAGGATCTCGCCGCAGACACACAGCAAATAGGAACAGGGGTCTTTGAAAAGTATGCCGCTTACAGTGCACTTGCAGATGAAATGGAAAAGGACGCAGCCAAGAGAGTCTCTCGCCACCCTAGCGCACCAGCAGCATCCCTGCTTACACGTCGTAAACGTGAAGAAGACGCTGTTGAAGCGGCTGACAGCAGCACCACGACTCCTGCACATGGACGGCCAGAGACACCTGGTTTCTCCAGTACTCGATTGACAGCAGCAACAGCAACACCACGTCGTCGACAGCGTCCTTTGACCTTTGTGCTTCAGTACGATAACCCGGGTCCGAATGGGAAGGGAATGCGGAGAAGCTGGCGGCGGCGAACGTCAGACAGGTTTCCTTCCCAAGCACCGGCAGCAGGAGGCGTCAATCACGGGAAAACTCCCACGGGGGAGCGAGGGCAGCAGGGGGCAGCAGAGAAACGTGTGCCTCACGAGCAGCAACAACACAAGGAGGGTGAAGGCGAGGCTTCAAAATCGACGCCAGAATACTCAGGCGCTTCTTCTCAAGCGCGGCGTGTCTCCACGCAAGGTGAGAAGGCCGAGCCGTCGGAACCGCAGCTGCAGGGACGCGGTCGGCCAACACAGCAGCACGATCTGCAAAAAGAGGAGGGGAAAGGCCAGGAAGAAGGGATCCAAGGACAGGAAAGTGGGGAAGAGGGTGAGACCAGAAAGTTCGATGTACCTTCTGTGTTTGCAGCACGTCGTGCAGCAGAGCGGTGGGAGCCTTGCGGTCGTTGGACAAATTTCGTTTTTATATTTGTCAATCCTCTCTCTGGAGACGGTTCCGGGGCGTACTGGGTAGCTCGTGCAGATGCGAATGGCCACTACCAAACTGCGTTCAAAGATATATGCACGAGGGTCCACATCTATAATCTTCGACACGGAGAGGGAGGCGCGCCTGCAGGCTTCCAGTTGCTGCGTCGCGTTGCGGCAGCCAAGCATGTCCTGTCAGTAGCAGCCGCAGAAGAAGCGAAGCATCTGACTTGGAAGTCGTCTGTGCCTCCTGCTACAGGGGCTGCTGCTGCGACTGCGCCGGGCAGGAACGCTGCTGGTGCTGGTCACGCTGCCGGTGGCTCCGGTACTGTTGCCGGTGGAAAAGCAGGAGTTGGGGAGTATCGACACGGTAGCCAGCGGCCGCATGCACTCGTGCGAGCTATTGCCGTAGGCGGAGACGGAACAGTCTCTTGGGTCAACCGAGCGGCAAGTGAAGCAGGTATCGAGCCTAACTGGCTTGCTATCGGCGTCGTGGGCTTTGGCACTGGTAATGACTTCGCGCAGAGCTACGGATGGGGAAACATTGACTACTCGGCGAATATCTTCAAAGGAGACGTGTAAGGAAAAAGACGTCTGATGCAGCTTTTGTGGCGACACAGTGTTGTCGGTCTGTGTACATCGAAGATTGATACACTCATTTGCGTACGTACGAGAAGGACACACATAGGCTGTTGCAAGTGTGTAACGACGGCGGAAGGGTGAGGAGGAATAGAAGAAGCGAACAGGACGGGTGGTACCGGCCGTGGCACCCGCACACACGGCGCAAAGTTGAAGACGTGAAACAGACACGTTTATGGTGCTGCATGTAGAGAGAGCCACTTAGAGATAAGGACGTCAAACGATGATCAGGTTCATGTTTCTGTAGAGGGCCCGGATCGGGGGGGAGGACAAAGGGAGAGGAAACGGGCGGGTGTGAGGGACAGTAAAGGTTGAAGGCGATATCTGTGGCGGATCAACGGAGGTATGCAAGCAAGTAAGGAGGGAGGAGGAGAAGAAAAGCTAGTAAGGGAAACGGGGGGTACAGGGTGAGGCCTGGATATGAAGCTGCCGCCTGAGAAGGAGCTAAAGTGAGTATAAACGAACGCTACAACGGAGGAACTACACTCACGTAGGCGCGCCGAAAGGTACAGAAGAAGCCCGAGCGGGTAGCAGACTGCAAAGGAAAGCAGGAAGGCGATAGGGGCAGACGGTGATACATCTGTGTACAAGCGGATACACATACATGTATATTTATAAAGGGAAAGCACAGAAAAGAGAAGAGGGGGGGGGGGGCAGATGAAGTGAGACGGGAAGGGAGGGACGGTGTCGGCTGACGGAGACAGGAGGAAGAAGAAAAGGAGAGGGAGAAGACAAAAAGGCAGAGAAGAGACATAGACAGAACACAGGACATACACAAATACGTTTGCGTATCAACGTGTGTATTAACGCATGGAGAGAGTCCGTAAGAAGAGAAGAACAGGGACACGGGAGACTAGGAGGCAAAACAGAAGTCGAACAGCGTGGCATCGGCCGAGCAGGAAGACAGAAGAGAGAAATACTCGAGAGCAGCATTCAGAAGGTGGGAAGGACTCACTTTGAACATACTGGGAGACACAGAGCGGGACACACGACATACGTCGACACGTCGAGTTGACTTTCACTGAGATGCAAGGGAGAGTGAAGAATCTGCAGGAAGTGCGACGGGCGAAGAGGGTGAGCGCGAGACAGAGGGAGCACCAGCAACAGAGAACCCGGAGACGAGACACTGAAATGCACAGGAAGAGGGGGGAGAGGGTCGCAGGACGAACTGCGGGTGTAGGAACAGTGACGTCAAAACAGCTGTTAGAACGTTTGCGCTGGCAGCGTGAAAAAGCGCTACAGCAGCAGCAAGATCAACAGCGATAGTGGCTCTTGTGGCAATAGGTCCAGAAGCAGCAAGAGCACTGCATCAGTGACCACAGTAGTGGCTGTAACAGCAAGACTGATACGAGAAGGCAGAGACGCAGCGGATGCTATACTAGCAAGATAAAAGCAGGAGCCGATCGAGAGGCCGCGGTGATGCCAGAGGGGCAACGACACGGCAGAGGCGTTCTGACGACGAAGCAGAAACTGCTGCTGCTACTGCTATAGCAGGGGATTAGCAGCAGCCAAGGTGCTGAAGTGGAGACACAAGATGAGAGTGGACGTTCCTGCTGGAGGGAGGCGCCCCTGGCTTTTGGTAAAGGAGGGAGAAAGGGTTGTGCGTGTGGGCTGGCGGATCTGCAGCCGCTGCATTGTGAAGGAAGCTGCTGCACAACAGCTGTTTCGTGAGGCCTTCTGCTATTGCGTGCTACTGTCGTGGGACGGTCGCCCTTGGTGGAGGCATGACGCCGTCGTTTTCGGTCGTGCTGCCCTCTGCCTACAAAGCGCGACTTCGCCTGTGGTCTTTTTCGGCACGCAGGGCGGCTGTTGGTGCCGCTCTTCGTCCTGATGGACGCTAAAGATGCTGCTCCTCTTTCTTGGGTAACGGCAACTGGCGCGTGTCTTTGCACACGTGGTTCTGCTCCCCCTGCACCTGCTTCCGCCCACCCGCTGTGGCTGCTCTGCTTCCACGCACGTTGCTCCACTTGTTCCTGAGGTTACCGCTCTAGCTGCTGCCGCTGTTGCTGCTGCGTCTCTGGCGCTCTTGCGGGCGTCCTCACCTGTTGCTCCTGCAGGTGCTGCACCTGCTGCTGCTGCCCCTGTTGACGCCGTGACCTGTATGCAGACTCAAACAATACGTGAAGCAGTGGCAGTCGGCGCAGGTGGCGCCACACGACGTCTGGCGCATCACCGTGAAGACAACGCCGAACGGTTATTTCGAACACATTGATTCCACCACGCGGACTTTCAAGAAAATTTTGCGCGAGACAACGGGTCGGCCGTCAACAGTTTTGTCTGGATATATGACTTTGTACTTTGGGATCGGGTACGTTACACACACGGTGAGAGACAGTGGCAAGCCGTCTGTCTACCTGTGCAATCACAACACGTCTAGGCGGTCGAGATTCTCTCCAAGATGTGAGTCGTCTTAGTCGTACTTCCCAGGAGACTATCCAGTACGAGTCTCATTGCTTGAAACATACAGCTACACTTTGGTAGACATCGCTATTTGTGGAGTACGGACGAAGGCACCGTAAGTGTCCATATTAAAAGAAGATGGAGGTCTCACTAGGCGTCGTTGGACGCGCACGTTTATCGTCTGCCCACAGGAATATTGACAGAAATACAGGATGGTCAAGAAATACAACGACGTTGAAAAGAGAAGCATACGCATGAGGACGTATGTGCTTATGATGTGTTACTATGGCCGTAGTCCTCGGGGATGTCTGCTCTGCTTTCCTGTGTACAAATTTCAGAAAGCTACTCATAGCTACGCACCCGTCTGCAAGCTAGACCTAGGGATTCTGAACTGTCCGGTCGAATTGAAGTATCTTTCATGATGAACAACCTGGGGCCTATGGAGGCTCTCGTCAGGCTGACGAACATGTGCATCTACAGAAAACACAGACTCACATGTACGGACGTATGTACGTTTACGAACGTACATCCACACGTCATTGCATGCACATATACACACGTATGTACGTATGTGTAGCTGCAGACCGATGCACGAGTACGTCCAGCATGCATCGGTTCGGTTTTCAACCACTCCGTTTCCGTCCCCGGAACATCTCTTTCCTTTATTCCACCTACAAGGTATCCCTCAGTCCGTCTGTTTTCTTGTCCGACTGCCCTGCGGCACGTCGACGTACCAAGATAGGCGTGAACACTTTTGCGATCTCACAAAGATAGAGGTCTGCTTCCAGACTCACGACACATACATGTCCTGAGGTGTCCCTCTTTATCTATCTGTATGTATCTATACATATATACATGTGTCCTTGTGTACTTCTAGCGAGACGCAGTCTGCATTACACGGACTCCTGCAACAACTGAACCGCGTGTCTTCCTGCGAGGTCTGGGACGCGACCTCAGGTCTGCATGTCTAGCACATCCGTATGTAACTGCCTCTGTTTATATATGTGGCTACATATGTAGGTATACTGCAGCGACGGTACAGCGCCAAGTGTACACACTAGCATGCGAACGTACGTATATGTATACATATGTATATACGTGCTTACTTTGTACGCGTCGACGTAGCTCTGGGGGGCCACAGGTGTGCACACGTGTATCCTTATATGTGTACCTGCACATAGAGGTCCTCAGGTAATGGATCACGTACGTGCACGCCGTAGTCACATTCGAAAGTCTCCCGCCTGTTACCTTTGACTGAAATTTCTTTCTTCTGTTCAGCTTCGAGGCCTTGCTGGGTCTCACCTTCGATATGTCCCGGAGCACTTCACGACTGCGCAACCGGATACTCTACGGCTTGGCATTTTTCAAGCATTTTAATAAGCCGTGGCGACTCGCGACTGAGCAGATCGAGTCTGTCTACGTCTTCGAGGATAATCAGAAGAAAGTTCTTTTCACTACGAATCCGGTCAAATATTCACTGAGTTTCAGACTACAGCGTAAGAAGAAGCGGCAGCAGCAGGAGCAAAAGCAGCAGCACGCGCCGCTCGCGGCAACAGCAGCAGCACTAGATGCAGCGACAGAAAGCGACCTCAGCAGCAGCAGCAGCAGCAGGGAAGTTCAACACTGCAGGGCAGCCGGAACAGAACAGCCAAGGTGACATCCGGAAGTGAGCAAGAAGAGCCACACGTTACATGGCCTCTGTTTATAGAGTTTTGCCTGCTGCGCATAGAGAGCCGCAAGACCACAGCTACAGTGACTGGGTGGGCTTGCGGCGTGGAAAACTGGGCCCCTAGCGACTGACTGTGTGTCGCACGCTGTAGCATTCTACCTGTTGTGTAAAGCTGCGTGCCTTTGTGTGTTGTAGCCTCCCTCCATACGAAACATTCCTACGGCAGCGCTCTGCCGAGTTTTTCCAATATATTTTGTATCCCCAACCTGTTCTGCGCGCCTTCTACACGTCGAGTACGTGACCCGTTTACGTTTTGGGCGTCTGCTACACGTTATACGCACGCCAAAAGTGCGCACGTCATCATTCTGTTACACGTGCACACTTTTTCTGTTGTGCGTGCGAACAGAATAGTCCTGCAGAGAACTACAGCAGTCGTTCTCCTACGATGTGCAAACAAATCCGTGTTGCACGTGCATAGGTGTTGTGGTGCGTTGCTGCGTCCGCTGCACGCGTGCCTCTCTGCTACTGTGCGGGCTGCGTCCTTTTGTCGTGTCCTGCCTTCTGCAGCTGCAATTTCGCTAACGTTCATTGGGACGGAGACTATCCTGGGGGGCGTGAAAGTATGGGCACACTCGCGAAGAGTGGGAGTCGCTCCACCTCTCACGGATAGCAGTCGTCTCAGACGCAAATATGAAACATTTATACGCCGACTAAGCAGGGTAAAGCAAGACATGGGAGACAAGAAACTCGAACTTATCGCCTTCCGGGACCGATTCAGTCTCATGCGCAGCGTCATGGTAAGTCATCCGTGTGGACGTACATCCTTCTGTCGATGCACATTTGCGTCTGTATATATATATATATATATATGCGGATGTGTGTTTACCGGAGCATGCGGGCAGCAAGCGTCTCTACACACGCAAGTAAGGGCACTACAATATACGCATGCGTACAGCATCTCGGTGTCCCTTGCATTCATTTTCTTGTGCCAGAAGCAAAGCGCTGTCTCATCGGCACTGCGTCGGGGCGTGGCACATAACGTCTGCATCTGCAAATTACACTGGTGCGACAAATCGCACCAGCTACTTTTCCTCCGTTTTCTTTTGATAGCGTCGTGTTCGGCTGCCTTCCTTCTGTTCCTCTGCCTCTTCACCCTGGCATTTTTAGAGCGTGTGAGCACCTAGTTTTTTTTTTCTTCTGCTTTCCGTTTCAGTCAAAAAATATTTTAGACTTCTCTCTTCTCCCCGCTCTGCTGACAGTCGGTTATAATTCCCCTGCACTCTTTAGGCTTTTTTGTTCGGCTTATTTCTTGCGTTTGCTTACCTATGCAGTACGAGCAGAACGCAGCTTCGCGTCTGATGCAGCATCGGGGTCCCTTCTACGCGAAATTTTATTCGGCAAAAGTGAGCGGTCCAGTGCCCTTCCAAGTAGATGGAGAATTCTTCCTCGGCCACAACGTGGTTGGTGCAGAAGTCAAATATGAGAAGACGTTTTACGTACTGAAGCAAGCCGAGAGGCGCACCTCCATGTTCAAAGTCTCCAATATCATAGAAGCCTTAGGTGTCGGAGAAAGAGGCGCCGCAGAGATCGAACAGTAATCCCCCCTTTACCAAAGCGAGTGAAGACGGTAGCCGGTCGCGGATGCGAGAGCAGCACGTACACGTCAGCAAGAAGCCGAACGAACAAGATACGACCGCCTGCTGCAGCAAACTAGAGAATCGCTAGGGACACGAACAGGAACCAAGGTATTCTTGCAAGTGCAGCAGGGGCACAGCGAAAGCTGCTGGAGCAGAAAGCTCAAAAGCAGCCTGCAGGTGAAGCTGGGGAGCCCAAGCCCAGGACATGGGGCGCGACATCCTCGTCGACAGCAAGGATGTCACTCGCACAGGAAGGTGTCAGATTCGCTGGCGGGTAGCTTCGCAAATGTGTACTTGAGATGAAGGCGCGGAGTGCAGCAGTCAACCATGGCTGCAGCACACGAATTTCGCGAAGCATTGGTTTCTCTCAGCTGCTGCTGCTGCTGGAGTTGACAGGCTTCAGTAGCCCCGCACGCAGAAGCACACTCTTATGGTTCTCCTCCAAGTGAACACACCGAAGTTGCGAAAGAGGCGTGTGACCGATTTGGTGCTTCAGCCGACAACGGCACTCAAGATTAGTCACGCGGCAGCGAATGGGTTCAACTACAGTTCAGCTGTTGATGGAATGTTACTAGATACAAACTGTGCGTCGGCGTATGGCAGACGCACCTGGCTTCGCCTATTACTACTTTCACTCTGCAGGACGCATATACTTTTGAAAAGTATCATGATGCAACGGTGCCGCTGCTTCAGCCATGGGGCTGTCCAGCAGCATATGCGCCTGCAGCCGCCGTCGCGCTGTACACACCGTATTGTAATTATGCACAGTACAACGTTGTGTAGAGTATTTTAAGTGAAGGCTTCACATTGTAGAGTGTATGACCAACAAGTGTGATTTTCTTTAGATGGGTTACAGAGCAGGGGTAGCAGTGTAACAATGAGCAAAGATAGATGCGGAACAACCGAGGAAAACATAAGGAGGCGTTTTTTTCGTGCCGGTACCAATGGTGCGAAAGATGCAACAGCAAATAGCTTTTGCGCAGCAGCACACCACAAAACTACTTAGATGCAGATTCTCCGCCAAAAAAAAGTGTCTATATCCGGAGCTTTCTGCTCTCTTCTTCCGTAGCTCTGAAAGTTAAAGAATTTTCAGAGCAGAATATGGGGGCGAGTCGTGCGGCAACCGCTCTTGCCTCTCAGGAAAGAAAATATCGTGTGCGATAAGCACGCCCTTCTTGACACGCGGTAGAAAGAACGCGTGAGCAGTCTGAGGATGCGGAAGCCCGTAGGCTTATACCGAAACGGCGCTATCTGCAGAGGATCTCCAGGCTGTATTCTGCTGCTGTTCCCGCAGCGTATTACACAATTTTGTTGATTGCTCGCAGCCCAGCGTTTAAGTTTGAAAAAGTGGAAGTAAGCGGCCCAGTTTGTCTGTGAAAACCAGCCATGACAACGACGTGATAAAATCCAGCCCCGCGCACTTCAGACTCGACGCAAAAGTGTTGCTGGGGCAGCAGACAAACGTTAGCTCTGTCCGAATATTTTTTATATTTTCTGTACAACTATCTGGAACTCCCGTACTCCATACCTGTATATCCCGTACGCGCACTCAATTGTGCAGTCCTGCTGTGATGTGCAGTCGTTCCCTCCTGCGGTTGCTTACCTCTCCGCATGACGACACCGAGACGAGGGGGATCTGACGAATGGTAGTTGTTCTATACGTTCTATCGATGTCTTCACAGGCTTCTTTCGATACGCTTTGCAGCGGAGAGCAGCAGGAGTAGCAGGGAAGAAGTGCGAATACTGGCAGGGTGATTGTAGTTCATAACGAAACCGTCACAGCTTTCAGGCGGCTACTAGAACCTCTGCAATGACGTCACCTACCGCAAGTCTTCCATCAAGTGTTCTTGCATGCCGCTGCGGTACGTATTCTTCACAGAACTGCTGGCGCAATTCGATGCATGTCACTGAAAAGATACACCACCGGAGAAGAGCGTCGCTGCACCAAGGACAGGACAGACGGCAGCAGCGATAGCAGCATCAGCATCAGCACCGTACGTGACCCTAAAAGCAGCCACGCAGACACATATATTTGTATATCGACGTATATGACTTGTCGCGTAACAGACTGGCTGGTACGCCGCGATTTTTGTGTATTATTGTGAAAACGTACCTGCCGACTGCGAGGCAACTCGGCGTCATTCTTCTGAAGTCGAGGGAGACACTCAGCAGAACCGGTAAGCCTGTACGCTGTGCTCCTGTTGTTAGTTGAGGACTGTCACGGTGGTCTTCGTATACCCAAGCCAAAGTGATCTCCGTCATGCTTTGTTGGAAATGGAGGAGTAGTATTTGAAAGAACAAATAACAAAGTGCCTCTTTTGGATTGAGACGAGCTGTTAAGGTAACACACTTGCAACTCCTCGCACGCAGACTACTCATGCAACGTATGGAGAGCAAGGCGATTGTGCTTAGTGCCTTGGATTATCCCCGCTGCCAAGACACGCTTTACTAGAATGGACTGAGGTGAAGAAAGACTCGAACCGTGTATCTGGACTGCTACGAAAGAACCCCTGAGCACTGTCTACGTCAAGTAAGTCGTGAGGTGCAGTGTGGTGGGCGTTTTTTGCAAGAATCAGCTGGTTTAAGGTGGCTGAACGTTTACAGATCTTGACGCGTCCATGTCTTGTTTCCTTTTGTGTCGAAAGAGCAGCCATGATGATCATCTCTGTGAGTCAGGATAGTCGATCAGCTGAGGGCCACTCTCGAAGTCAGTATGGTAGATAACGTAGAAGCATGTAATGTGACACTTCAAAGTCAAAGATTTCGTCGACGTAGTTTAGAGGAAGAAGAAGATAGAGGAAATAATTCATCGAGTCACACTACGCTGGGTCTGGCTAAGGTCTTCCACATATATGCATGGAGAAGCTTGCGAAATACAACGGCAGAGAGCAGTCGTCGGGAGACTATACAGTCAGTCCGTTGCGTGTCGGACAGCGAGAGCCCCCTTCTTGTGAGATACAAATTGGTTTCTGTTCATCTGAAATCGAGTTCGAGCAAGTACAGAAGAATGGTTGAAACGACAGGTATACTAGAGGTGTTTGCGGATCGCTCAACAGACGCAGAGTTACCAGGCGATCTTGTTGGAAATACAAAATATTCGATGGGAAAGAGCCTTGTCAACAGGAATTTTGACCACATCCTGTAGCACAACCCGTGAGATACTATCGCCTGTGCCACGATGGCAACGTCAGAATCCGGCGACTTTCGGATCTGGCAAATTTCTCCTGTCCCAAAACTAGGGGTTCGTTTATTGATCTACATCTGTTCCTGTTCGTCCCCGTGTCACCCGAAGTGTGACCTTATTCACTCAGTTCAAGAGGATAGGAGAAGATACGTTTTGCTGGGGAAGTCTGCCTCTGCGCATGTGGGTAATGCCGATTTCGTGCGAAATTTCGCGAAAGATATGGTAAGCATGTCACCGTGCAGCACTGGACAGGCGCTGCACATGAGTACAGCAACTCGAACTACTATTGCTCGTTCCTTTGTGAGCATCAGAACTTCCGCTGCGCACCACGAGCAGGTGTGCCCCTCTGCGTCTCGTGCAGAACTAAAAAGGCGACGCGAGGCAGCTGTAACGGGAGGTCCGCAAGCTCTGCCTATTCCTCGACCAGTAACAGACTTCCGTTGCTTTTTGCAAGGGTACCGAAGCTACGCGGGCGCAAAAAACCAGCTTGGTGAAAGTGCAGCTCTTCTGCGGGTCTGCACCGGCGTGTGCCCAAACCACCAACGTGCAGGAGTGCAGATTTGTGTGCCTACGTGTGTTTACCCACACGCTCTACTGCACGGAGTCAACGACTCTGTCGCTTACTATCTAAAGGATAAAGTGACATAGGAGAAACGTTCGCCATTTTCTGTAGACGAGAAGGTTGTCCTCGCAGAAGACAGCTTGAGAATGAACACAACTGAGTAGAACGTTGCAACTTCACTGGCCGAATCCTCGCAGCATAAGTGTCGTGACACACACGAAGATAAAATACAACTGATTCCCAATAGCGTACCATTAGGATAATCACACAACGGAAGCGCAAATGGTAGGCGTTTACGTCTGACGCAAGGTGATAGTCAAACCAGAGGGATGGAACGGTTGTAGGCTTAGGCATCCGGCTGGGAAGGGTAACCAACAGAGAGAGCGGGACAGTGTACAATTTTTCGTGAGCAAGTGGAGTAAATACATACATCCTTCAGCTTCATACTATGCCTACGTGGAAATCCGTTTCTATTCATACGTCCGTGCAGATCTGTCTATCCATATATGTATATACATACGTCACTGTGTACACACGTATACCTGTGAATAAAATGTAGGTTGTCACGTGGACGCAAACAGTATCGTAGCGCGACATACGTAAGTTTGGCGGCAGTGCCACTGAAAAATGTATCTACACAGGAACACGTAAGTACAGCACCCAACAGCAAACACACGTGTATGCAATCCAGAAAGCAGACTGCCTTATACTATCGATGTCCAGCTCCTGTACGTTGTAGTCTGTGGCAGAAAACGAATAGTGCCTTGCAAGTAAACTCATACCTGGTGCATTTGACCTGGGCACGGAAAGCCGCTATAGTCAACCTTGAATACCTTCAGCCACCTCCGTCGTCTGTCTCCATACTCACGTACGTGCACGTAAGAACGTTTGAGTTGGTCCTGTTCACGTATACAAATACTATGTGTACACGCTCACACGCTTATTCTCTTATTTGTATTCTCATTCGCATTAATACATATATATACTCTTCGTATTCCGTGCAAGCAAACAGTTAACTGTTCCTACTAGATCGATAACATAAAAAGGAGTGGTGCGCACGTAGGTCACTACAGCCTTTCTCACCGCACAGTCCGTATGGGAAAATATAAGTTTTCGGGGCCGAAAGAGAAAAAGTCGTATGTTTGTGGACAACTATGAAAGAGTGCTCTGCGTGAGCGGTAACTCGGCCAGCAAGTGCTCCTTTTTTTCGTTCGGGAAACACGAACCGCGATGCCGCGATCATCCACGCTGTCCACTTCATCGTCACTGAAGCACTCATACATGTGTGTGAGTGAGATTCGAACGAATAAACATCTACGTCAATTTAAATATATGTATACACACGTATAAGTGAAGCTCTCACAGATAAATATCTGTATTCACTTACATATATATATATATAAACTTGCGCACGTGTAAGCATCCTTCTGCACGGTTTCCTCGCACGCCAGCATGTATATATATATATATAGAGAGAGAGAGATATGTATCTATGCGTACATGTATATGTATATATTTGCACGAGGGGCAGTATTTACGTGTATATATATATATATATATATATCATGACGTATCTTCGACCTGCATTTAATTGTATAAAACGTGGATAAGCATGTACGAGTGCGTATATAAACCCCTGATAACGTGGTATCTGTATTACTACAGGCACGGGCGTAGATACATACGCACATGCATGGACACAATGACAGGTGACATAATGAACTGGTGCCTGAGTATAAAGCACCGGAGATCTTCGTGCAGCACTGTCGGCATAAAAATGTTGTTCTTGTGTCTGTATGGGTGTATGTATGTATGATAGTAGTGTATGTAATGTGTGTGACGTTGTGATGTATGTAATGTACTAATGTATGTAATGTTTGTAATGTAGATAATGTATGTAATGTGTATATGTATGTACGTGTGTATGTGTGTGCGTGTATGTGTGTGCGTGTATGTGTGTTTGTGTGTTTGTGTGTGTGTGTGTGTGGGCGTGTGTGTGTGTGGGCGTGTGTGTGTGTGTGTGACGCAGCCAGCTGGATCACATACCATCCACTGCCCGTATTCGTTAATAACTTCTGCCGTAATACAGCGGTGTGTGTAACGTAGTCGCACTGTGGAATCTGCGCCATATGTACACAGATCGTCCAGCAGAATTCTCCGTCTAAGTTCCACGTCTCGTGTCATATTTGTGTTGTTCTCCGCTAGTCTTGAGCTCTCCGCGCTCGTCTTTTCTGCCGGTCCACGCTGGATCCCCAAAACTGATCCCCGTAGACCCACTACTACGAATACACATGAATATAGAGTAATGGCCACATAGATGTATAGCTATCCTCATAAACATACATATATATATATATATATATGTCAAATAAATCAGCGTGCCTGCTGACGTCCTCATGTTCTGAAGGAGAAGCGATCCGTCGAAGAACGTACAGCGCTATTGCAGAGCGCCGCGTCTAGGCAGGTGGTCAGCGGGCCATGTGATTTACCTGCTACCAGCTTTTGAGTCGTTTTCGCTTCACTTTTTTGTCAGCTCGGAGAAGGGACACAGTCTTGCTTGAAGAGCGTGTTTCCTTAAAGATTAGTCACGAGGTTGTTCCTGTTTTCTTCCGGGGTAACGCCCGGGGTTGCCACACCCGAAGACATGTCCTCAGGACCCCAGCAGATATGCACCCGGTACACGTTTATTTTGCTTTTCCAATCCAGTTTTGTACTCCTTCGTGGCTGGGGTGAACACCCTAATCTTCCTACCGACTACTTACTCTGCTTCCGTAGAAATGTTTAACATGCACGCTTGGACTGCTGTGGAACTCGCGTAGTGTCTCGCCGGTTCAGCCACGACTTACAGGGCATCCTGCTTGCACACAGGTAGATCCACGTCTAAAGATATGTGCTGGAGTACCCTTTTTATTTCGCTTCTATGCGGTTGTACCTACTCTACTTACAGAATGCTCGCGCAGCGCCCGCGTGCGGAGGAAAAATATTCATCGTCGAAAACACACAGCCTCAAGCCACAGATATATACACGTATCGAAATGCTCCGATAAATTCCCAAATATCAGGGTTGACCGACGTCTGTACACCATTTACCCGTAGAAAAGTTGTGCATGCTTGCAGCCGGGAGTGACGGTTGCGACGGGCACTCAGACATGGACTGGATTCTTTTAAACGTTTAGTAGCACTTCTAAACCTTTACCTGCCCTCTTTTTTTCTACGTGCTTCCGTATTTCTGATTCTGGATGTCATCTGCATTCCTACACTTGTTCGTTTAAGCGGTAACTTCCCCTGCGTCCTCCAGCTACGTGAAGTCTCACGGCTATCCCGTTTTGTCATTGGTGAGAGAAATCGCGGTGAAGGCATCACCTTGTTCATGGCCCTGTTTTCTAAGTATTTCTTTTGTCACAAACTTTGACTCAGGCGTCTTCTTCTGTTGCACTACGTGTTCACACGCACTTTCGTGTCAGTGTGCGGCTCTTGGTGCGGCGTAGAACCACAGTTGCAGGGGGCGGAGTCTCTTCGGTTTTATCGCGTGTGTTTTGCTCGTTTCCTCACTTTCCCGTCTCTCCCGTGCTCAGCGGCGTTCTGCATCCCGCGCTTCTTCTGCCTCTCCCCGCTCTGGAGGGCCTGTAGCTCGTTCGTCCCGAGATTCCACCGCCTTCTGCACGAACCCCTTTCGGGTTGACCCGTGCCTACGTACAGCTAGACAGATGCACACGCGTTATGTATACGTGTGTGTGAGTATCATGCCAGACACATTTAGATACACGTGTGAGAATGTCGTTCTGATGCTGATGCCCACTTGTCCCAACGTGGACGGTGTGGAGGCTTGATGAATGCGTGTGGCCGCAGTTCTTTATGAGACGCTGGTGGACGTTTGATCGATTCTGAGCGTACCCCTCATATTCGTTCCGACGTAGGGGCCGCTACACGGCTGTGTCCTTCTTCCCCTGTTTTTCGTTTTGTCCCGCGGTGGAGTGGGGCTGCATCACTCACGCCGGTGCCTCTGCTTTCTGCTCACGCAGTCAGTCGCGTTGCCGGATGCTGACCGAAGCGAGGTCTGCCCTCCCTTTCTCTCTCTTTAAACGTGTACGCTTCTTCGGCAAGGGGATTTCTTTCGGCTTGCTGAGGTTGAAGAATGACAGCCGGCAAGGGGAGAGAAAGAAGCGGACAGCAATGTTCTTCGAGAACTCAAAGTGCGTAGACAGCCTGTGACGGGAGTGGAGGAAGTCTTCGCGCAAGGCGGTGTTTGCGTAGGCGGGCGTGTGCCGCTCTCGTTGCTTTCCTGCGGACGGGTATAATCCATGGATATACCTACCTGTCGCTGTTTTCTTCTCCGTATTTTCGAAGAAGAATTGCGACCCCGGGGGTCACCGGTTGCCAGACATTCCTGCCACACTTGTGGAGAGGTTGCGCCGGGAGAACGCCACGCCTACGGAGAAGCAGGACTCTTCCATGTCGTATCCTATCTGTTTTCTCTCTCTGTACGACGGGGCCAGCCGTCTTTTTCAGAGCTGCTGACTTCTTCTTTAATAAAGTGACGTGCCGCTCTCGACGCACCCACCTGCTTCTGTGTACGCATACGTGTGTGCCCGAACATGTCTGCAACTCCCCAGGAGAACTACGCGCTCATAAACACTTACGTATCTACGTGTGCTTCTTCGTGTGTATATATTTGAATACGTCTTTAGACTGCGGTGCGGAAGGTTTTGTCCATTTGCTGCCCTGCCACCACAGACCGTCCCTCTAGTGCGCGGAAGGACTCGCCGTCCACCGACGTGCTTTCTGACTGCCCCGTGGTTCTGTCGTTTTTCCTTGCTGTGCTCTGCAGACAACGCAGAGTTTTTTGTAGCCCGCTTTTCTATCGACGCCATTTGACTCTTTTCGAACACGCGGAGACACGAAGGCACACACACACACACATACAGAGACAAGTTGGTCTCCCTTTCTCACTGTGTAGACAGTAGGCGACTCTGGAGGATTGAGACCGACAAGTAGGGCAATGTAGCTGCTGTCCTACCCGAGAGAGAGAGAGAATCACAGCAGCAAAAAGGCTTAACGGGAACTAAACAGCTAGCTGGCGCACGACGACGTCAGCCTATATACGTATATACATATTTATGTATATATGTGAAGGTGTGTAACTTTTTTGCGTTTCGTAGGTCGGCGCAAGGCCACAAGGAGAAGGAGGAGGATCCCTTCTATGTACTAGACTGCTGCTGTTTCTTCCGCAGTGTGTCCCTGTCGCGTCTCGTTCTGGGTGTCAGCGGCTTCTGTCCCAGCTGTGTCGTGTCGCCATTTATATTCACACCTGCGTAGACACACCCGCACACATATATGTCCGAATATATATCTTGAGGAACTCCAGACGACGATAGCGAGCTTTTTTGCCTCGTTTCTCGCCTCCTCTAACTCATCGGCTCCTTCTTCCGCACTGGCATCTTCTTCGTCGTGTGCTACTGTAGCGTTTTCGTGCAGCACCAGCAATTTGCCGCGACGCGCGCCGTCCTTCCGTTGTTTTGCTGCGGAAACACGTGCTGGTGCTGATAGAAGCGAGCCTTCGACTTGGCGAACGAGAACTACAGCAGCAGCAGCAGCAACAGCCGTGGGACGGCATATTTTCGTGTGCGTGGAAGTGCTTGCGAAGCGGAGGATCTCTGGCACCTACCGGACACAGTCATAGGAACACATCCAGGTGCGGCGCGGCAGCAGCAGCGGCAGCAGCAGCGGCAGCTTGCCACTGGCAGCAGCAGCAGCCTGCTAGTCGCAGCAGGAGCAGCCTGCATCTCGCAACAGTAGCAGCCTACCCCTCGTAATAGCGGCAGCGTACCACTTTCAGCAGCAGCATCTGCAAGGCTTGGAGGACGCTGTACGTGGCAGGCAGCGTCAAGAGCAACGACTGGAGCGTAGAAGACGTATTTGAGCCGCAGCAGGGACGCAGCAGGACGGCGACTCTGCAGCAGCAGCGGGAGCAGGAAGCGTAGCGGAGGGAACTTGTGCGGCAGCAAGAGCGGCACCAACAGCAGCGGCGTGAAGCAGAGACCGCGGCGGTGCAAAAGCTCGAGGGGTGGACGCGCTCTAGAGCAGCAACCATTTGGTCCAGGCGAGTGACTGGGGGGCGCCGCCGGCTTCTCTTGGAAGGAAAGAGAGCGCGGGACGCTGCGAAATTTTTTCTCTCTGCAGACGGATAAGAAAGGAGACTCTTTTAACATGCAGACGAGCACGAGTCCTTCAGCAGCAGGTGCTTCCTGTTCGGTAGCTGCTGCTGCACCGTCCTTCTCGACAGCCTCTTCTCCCGCTGACGCTGCAGCCGCAGGTCACCGCGAGCAGTTTCCTTCCTCTGCTGTTTCTCTTCATCACCTTGGTACTGCTGTTGCTGCCGCTTCTCCTGTGGCTCCTGCTGCTTCCCAGCGACCCTCTACTGCGCTTGCTTCTGCCTTCGCGTCTGCTGCAGATACTCCGCCGTCCCCTGCTGCCGGTGCTGCTGCGTCGCGGCTTTCTTCTGCCGCTGCTCCCGCTGCGTCTCGTCTGCCAGACGCTGCTGTCCCTCCATCCCCTCCGATGCAGCCCGCAGCTTCTCACTCAGTCGGGCAGCCATCTTCCCGGATGAAAAGAGAAGACACATGCGCTACTGACTTGCGTACATCTACAGTTGCAGCTGCTATTCCTTGTGCTCCCACGCTTCCTTGTTCTAACGCATGTGCTGGTTTCCTTCCTTCTCTCTCTGCTCCCGGTCCTGCTGTTTCTTCCTCCTCCTCTGCCGCTGCTGTGGATCCATCTACAGCTGCTGCTGTTCCTGCTGCGACCTCCGCGTCTGTCACAGCCCCGGCGTCTGCAGCCGCGTCTTCTGCTGCTGTTGCTTCGTCTGCGGGAGATGCAGCCCGTGGCCGCCTCAGCTTCTCTGCGGCAACAGCTGCTGGTGGAGCTGCAGCTGCGGTTACGTCGCGCGCAGCAGCATTCCACCCCCTAGCGCGAGCAGCAGCAGCAGGAGCAATGTCAGCATCCGCAGCAGCAAAAGAAGCACTACTGCCGACGAAAGGACCGGCAGCAGCAACATCTGCAGCCTTAGCAAAAGAAGCAGCACCAGGCACAGCAGTCTCGTCCCCAGCGGCTGCAGAGGCCTCGGGCGCTGCTTCAGCCGGTGCCCCTCGGCCTGCCCCACCGCCTCCTCCCGCGCCAGCAGCACGCCCAGCAGCAGCAGAAACAGCACCGACAGAAGCCGCAGGAGCAGCGTCGTCAGCAGCAGGAGCTGCAGGTGGACCGGGGACAGCGACCAAACGGAGAGAGGCCGCCATCGCAGCGGAAGCAGCAACATCATCTGAGCAGTGTCTTTCTTTCAAGAGCGAACTGTGAGCTTCCTACTCTCCCCTGCTGTACAGAAGCGTAGATATAAAAATGAGTCGAGACGTGCTCACGTCCGTCGTGACCCATGTTTGTTCGACTCCCCATATATTTGTAGGGTCACCCGTGACTGCTGATGTGTCGTCATACAGAATAGACGCGTACATTAGGTATCTGCGTACACTAATATAAGCACGCAACTATGACGACGCAGCTAGCCTCACGCCGTCGTGGCGTCTGCGCATATCTGTCTCTTTGGGAGACCGGGCTACGTACATTTGCTGAGGTCCCCGTCTGTAGATTCGCATATACATATCTTTATCTGTATAGACATGTAGTCTCTTCTGTGAGTGTGTAGTCATGGGCAGGAACACCCTGCGCTCGTGCTGTGTGCTGCATGCGCCGCGGTGGCATTTTTGTGTGAGCTGCTCTCTTGGGTGGCCATCAGGTGCGAACGAAGAAGCGGTACTTCCATCGTTTATGTGTGCGCACAAGCAACCCCGTAGGTTCGGTTGAAGTGGTTGGGCGCGCATGCTGCTTCTCGTTCTGTGCTGCTCCTGCTGCTGCTGCTGGTCTGCTGTGGTTGCTGGGGTTGCGGGGACTTCCCCGCAGCGGGTTCGACGTCACTGGCGTTGTTTCTTCGCTGCGGTTGCTGCTGCTGCTGCTGGTCGTCTGCTTCTACTTGCGGCAGTATTTTTCCTTCGGCATTTTCCGTTGGCTGTTTGACGGGGTCGCCGCCGCTGGTCCTGGAACTAGACCTCTCTTTTTGCTTGTCTTTTGTTGCGCGAGTTGTTGTGCTGGCAGCGCCACAGCTGCGGCGGCTGCTCTGCCTTCGCTGCTGCTGTCTCTCTTTCCGCATGGCGGTAGCACGGCGAGTCCTGCTGTTCTGCAACTGTTTCTGGTGTTGCTGCTGCTCTTGTGCCGCTGCTTTTGTGTTCCCAGTGGTCTTCTTTCCGCAGGGTTTGCAGTTGCTGCTGCTGCCGTCGCTTTCGTGTGGCTGTGGCGCTGTCTACCGCTACCCATCCTCTTCCTTTTGCGCTCTGTGTAGCTGCTGCTACCGCTGCCGTGCCGCTGCTGTTTGCGCCGATGCTGTATTTGCTGCTGCTGCTGCTGCCACGACTGTTGTTGGTTTTGGTGTTGCCACTGCTGCCGGTAGTGCCGCAGCAGCACTGCTGCTGCTTTCGGTGCCGCCGTTGTTGCTGTTGGTGCTGCAGCTGCACCGTCGTGCGACTCCTGCTAATGCTGCTGGTGCTGCTGTATCTGCGAGGGACCGCAGTTGCTGCTGTTGCTGCTGTGGCCTGTCATTTCTCCCACTGTTGCTGGTGCCGGTAGTCCCTACCAGGCGCTGTCGTCGCTGCTGCCGTCGCTGCTGTTGTCGCCGCTGTTGTCGCTGCCGCTGTCTTGTGTTGCTGTTGTAGCTGCTTTAGCGTTTGTTTACGCACCCGTCATGACGGGCATTTTCTCTTGCTGCTGTCTTTGCGGCTGCTGCTGCCTCTTTTCTTCCTGTGGCTCCTGCTGCCGGTGTTTTGCTGCAGGATGTGGGACTGGACAGCAGCTGTGAACCGCGTGGATACAGGCCGACAGCTGCTCGAGCGTCTTCGTGCCGCGCTCCTCCAGCAGGCAAATGCTGCTGTGGAGCAGGCGGGCCGTACGGAAGCCGTCGTCCAGAGTCTGGTAGCGAGCCCTCTAGAGACGAGGTATGCTGTTGCTTTCCTTTCTTCCGCTGCTGCCGACTTTCTGTTTCACGCCGAGAAGAGAGCGACGCACGAAAAGAACAGACGGGAGAGGGACACAAAAAAAATGCGGAACAGAAAGGACAGTCAGAACAGGAGGATGAGGAGGAGATCGACGGACCAAAAGAAGAAGAAAAGAGGGAAGGGACACGAAAATGAGAAGAAAGGAGGACACAGGGTGTCGGATCGGGTTTCAGCGGCTGGTCCTGGGAGCCGCTCTGTTACTGTTGGCGGTATAGAACATCAGTCAAAAAAGCGCGGCGGAGAGAGATTTCTGCTGCGTCTCACGCAGGCCAAGAAGCGGCAGGTGTTCCTAGTAGACAAGCACGCCTCCCCTGCGTCTTTCACTCTGACAGAAACACGCACTGGCGGCTACATAAACGTTTGCACGAAGGCAGTTCCCGAAGTGCACACAAAAGTGCGTGGGCACAGGTGCAACACATGAGTAAAGACACATGTACATACGTCTCCACGGCTACAGAGATACGCAGATACACACGTACGCACATATGTTGAAATATACGTATATCAATTTACGTGCACACACCCATGGAAAGGTATATCTATATAAATGTGTATACACGTGTGCATGCATACGTGTATTTACGTGTGAAGATGTATCTATGGAAATGTACACACACGTGCGCAAATATGTACATATATGTGTATACGGACTTGAGGGATAGGTGGTGCTTGTGTGTAGTTGTTCACAGGTATGGTGGTGAATTTCCGTAGACAATTGTACGTCTGTACCTCTGTGTGGAATACCTGAAAAAATGTATATATATATTCATATGTGTGTGAGTTTCTGTACGTACATGTGTGTCTACCTATTTGACTGTATATACAGTTGCATGCACACACGTGTAAGTCTGTACCTCCACACATCTCTGGAAACATATATATCCATGTTTCTGTACGTATCTGTGTGTGTGTGTGTGTCTCCGTATCTGTCTGTATATATGATTGCATAGACGTGGGTACACGTGGGCGTGTATACACATCTTCTGGTTTGTCTGTAGGAACAGCTACATAGACCGGAAGGTTTTTTCCTGCGTGTTACTCCGCACATACCGATGCATGCGTGCGTTTACCTGGCTGTAAATAGGTGTAGCCGGAAGCAGGGGTGCTTGTGTATCTGGAAATATATGTGTTCCGTCATTGTGTTTGTGCGGTGCCGTCGCTGCGTGATCTGCGTGGGCGAGAGTCCGGTGCGTCTATTTATGTAGAAGTCCTCTTCGGTAGGGAGACTTCTTCTTCTTCACGTCTCCGGCATGCTGCGCGTTTGTAGGTGTTCCTCGCAAGACTGTCCCGGGTGCTGTTGTGTGCTCTTCTTATCGAGAAACATCTATCTGTTTGGACATTCCTCTCCCTATCAGTGCATATATACGTACATACACATACCCACACCCATACGCATACACGTGCACACATACAGACACATACACACACATATATACATACGTACATACATACATATACATACATACATACGTACACACACACACACATGCATACGCGCACACATACATACACACATACACAGAGACACACACACACACACACACACATACACACATATACATACACACACATGGATATACGCATAGACATACATACGTATACACACACACACACATACACACACACGCATACGTACATATATAGACACACACACATACACATTCATACATACCGACAGACACACATACACACCACACGTGCACACACACAGACACATAGACACATGTACATACACACACATACACGCACGCTGACATACACACACACACACATACACATACATACATACAGGCACACGAGCACACACACATACGCCTACACATACAGATAATATGCATACATACGTATATGCATACATACGTACACACACATATACGCATACATACATACAGACACACATGCACACACGTACATATACGACGTCGAGTAGCTTTCAGTTTTCCGCAGTTACTTTTACCATGCTCGCAGAGTTAATGCGTCTGCTGATCCGAGAGCAGCGTCGATGCCTCTCTTCTTTGTATACCCGTGGATTTCTGTGTGTGTGTGTGTGTATTACAAATCCGTAGACATATATCTACACACATGTTCATCTATTCACCTGTCTGTGTCTGTGTCTCAAATCTCTCTATATGCATGTCAATCTTCGTATCTGCCTGTATCTGCATCTGTATGTTTCTCTATGTATCTATCTATCTATTTGTCTCTCTCTGTATACGTACATGTGTTGTCACCCAGGTATATCCACTGGTGTAACGGGAGGATAATTGTTGCGCATGCAAGAGGGGGCAGCGTGTGCTTTGTATGTGGATGAAAAAAGAGAGGAATAGAGAGCAGAAAGTTTCCTTTCCTCCGTTTAAAACTTGGGTTGCTCAGGAGTGTGACTAACGCGGTGACCGCGTTGCGGCTGGAGGCGCTACATCAGGCAGAGCATGCGAGAGAATACGCAGAAGCTCTGCGAAGAGACGTGGTGGAGGGTACGCTGACAAATACAATCCACAATCACTACGTTGTATTGCAGCAGGTGAGCAGAAGGGCCGTGGCCGCAGCCACACTGCCCAGCAGCAGCAGAACCGCAGCAGCAGCACCAGCAGCTGCGACAGTACCAGCAGCGACAACAGCCGCACACCGCGACACCACACCAGCAGCAGCAGCAGTAGCGGCGTCCGCAACATCAACAACAGAAGAAGTAGCCACAGCAGAAGTAACCCCAGCAGAAGTAATTCCAGCAGCAGTAGCCCCAACAGAAGCAGCGACGGCAAAAGCAGCGAGAACAGAAGCAGAAGCAGCGACAGCTGCAGCAGCAACAGCAGAAGTTGCCTCAGCAGAAGCACCCACACAGCAGAAGCAGGTGCGTCACGAGCAGAAGCAGCCAGGCAACCGGTAAGTGCGCGTAGCTGCAGCAGCAGCACAGGGGTGGGTATGGAGGACAGCAGAAAAGAGCAACAAGAAGCGAAGAGGTAAAGGACGAGGACGGATCGGAAAAGGAAAAGGACAGAGGGAGGAAGCAGCAGCACTAGCAGCAGGACACTCAGAAAGGGACGGGCAGCGGATCGGCCGCAGAAGCAGCAGGCGCAGGGCAGAGACTGGCCGTAGCAGCACGCACAGCTGAGCTGCAGCACGAGAGGCAGCAGCAGCAGCGTGTGGGGTAGCAGTGGCAGCAACACGACCAGCAGCAGCGGCAGCAGCAAGAGGCTAGCAGCAGCGGCAGCAGACGGAGGAGCAGAGCCATAGCAGCAGCAGCGGCAGAGTCTGGACACAGGGACCCCCGCCATCCAACACCAGCAGCAAATGCCACACCAGCAGCAGCGGAAACAAAAGGGAACACGGCAGCAGTGGCAGCAGGCAGCAAAGCAGCACGAGCTCAAACAGACGCGCAGCAAAAATCGACGTAGCGTGGGTGCGGCTCCACCCGCAGAGACGCGAGAAAATTGCAGGAGCCACTTCTCTCTCCCTCGTACTTCTGCGATGTTCATCCACGTGCAACTGGTCAAACTATTTCTTTGACGAATTTCCCCGTGTCGCCCATATTTTCGTCTCGTCCGTGTCTCGGTGTCTCCGATCCTTCCTGGAACACACCCACGCATACCCTGACGAACTGCCGAAGCAGCGAGTGTGCACACGAAGGCCGTTTGCTGCTCCGTTGACGAGCGAGAGATACGCATGCACGCGCTCACACTCGCTGCCTGAGACATGCGCCACGATCTGCGTGTATGTGTTCAAATGCCTACACCTGGTGTGTGTGCGTCTCCCCTAAGTGAAGAAGCAGCAGGTAACGAGGAGTGACGCTCTGCTCGGTCACGCTCACTTCATGCGTATCTCGCTGCTGCTGCTTCTTCTTCGATCTTCTCTCCGACCGTCCCCCTCCCTCGTCGCCAAGCCCTTCCTTTCCCCATCGTCGGTCGTGTCCCAGTGTACCACTTCTGCTTTCTTCTTTGTCTTCCACGTACTTCTTCTTCTTGTCTTCGCTTCTGCTTTCTGTCTTCGTCTTCGCTGCGCCCTCGTCAAGTCCTCCACGTCTGTGTGTGTACGTGTCGTCTCCGTCACTTTGCATGGACACATATATCTGTGTGCCAGCATCGGATATCTGCGTCTGTGTCTCGTCTGTGTCTCGCTCGTTCTGTCTCTGCGTCTCCTTCTGTCCCTCTGTCGCTACGCTACTTTGTGTGCCCGTCTATGGATAGATGCGCCAGCAGCGCCGGGGTACGTCGTCTACTATGTGGATGCTGCGTTGCACATATATATATATATATATGAAGTGTGCATTGTGGGGCAGTGGGGAGGGTCATCTACGCCCGACTCCCGGGGGGGGTGAGGACGTGTCGGCAGCACGCCAACAAGCAGAAATTTTGTGTGGGAGAAATGCGTGCAGATCAAGACAGACGGGATGGAGGCAGAGAAGGGGCTGACCCACACGACGATGGAATTTCAGAAGGTGAAGAAAATACGTCTCCCGCTGTTGCTGACGGGGTGCTGCGGCTGGGAGCACTCCCGCGACTGCGTCTGCTGCTGCTCCTCCTCCTGTTGTTCGCGAGTTCGCTCTGCTCCGCTGCTTCTCCTGCTGCGAGGGCGGCACCTGCTTTGCTCCGGTGACTGCTGCTGCTGCTGTAGTCCCTGCTGCCTGCGGGGGTCTGCTGCACGGGGATGGGCGGATACTCTGCCAGCAGTTTGCTCTCCAACGTTCTTCGTCTCCACACACGTGTGTGTGCGGACGTCTCCGTCTTGTCGCGTGGACGAATGCCGATACATTCCCTGGTCTTTTCTCTCCGCGTGTGGACACGCATGTAGACGCGCCGCCTCGCTGTCTCCCCTTGTAGAAACAACCACTTGTGTCTCTCCCTAGAAACATCCATGCAGTCCTCTGTCTCTATGTATTTACGTGTCTATATATGCATGTATATGTATATCTGAGGTATACCTACGTGTGTATATTTGTGTGTGCTTCTCTCTCTCTATTTGTATTAACGTCCACGTACGAGAATCATTTACATGCCCCTCTCTCTGTCTCTGTGTGTGTGTATGTATATATATATGTATGTGTATATCTGCGGTATATATGTGTGTGTGTGTGTCTCTCTGTATGAACGTCCACCTACGATAGCCACTTACATGTCTCCTTGTCTCTGTGTCCGTCCCTCTCCGTCTCTATCTCTATGTATATATATATATATGTGTATGTATATTTGCGGCGCGCGCGTGTGTACGTGTGTGTCCCTGTGTTTGTATGAACGTCCACGTACCAGAAACCTTTACGTGTCCCTATGTTTCTCTGTCTCTGTGTATATGTAAATGTATGTGGAGGATGTCTGTGATGTCGCTCTGTAACTGGCTTGTTTCGTGTGCACGCCCAGGACCCTCCATCGCTTTCCATAGACATATAAGACGCATGTGCGTATGTACTGTCTCTCTGTATATCTGTCTCTGTGTGTGTCTTGCCTACGCCGCCTGGTGGAATCTTCCCTGCACAGAGAAAAGCGCCTTCTCTTTTCCATCAGAAGTATTATGTCTCTGCTTCTCGTGTGTTGAGGAGACCGAGTGCCGCACAGGAGCTCTGCTGTGTGGGGCGTGTGTTCAGGCGATGGACCGCTATGTGCGGTGCAGTCGAGAGGCAGCCGCCGCAGCCGAGCGAAGTCAAGCCGCCGCAAGGCAAGTGCCCGCTACTCGGACGGAGCTGGCGCTGACATGCATCCGCCGCTGCGTTGAAGCGACGGCAGCAGAAGAAGACTACAGGGAAGCGGTGCGTCGGCTGAACAGCTGTCTGTCTGCGTACACAGCAAAGATGGGAATAATTTTGCAGTCCCTGCAGGACATGGAGGAGAAACGGATCCTCTGCTTCCGAGACGCGCTGCGGAAGCTGATGGTCTATCAAGCCGCGCAGCTACGGAACGCGCAGTATGATCTCGACAAGGCAATTCGGTCTGTGGAAGAAGTTAATTCGGCCGCTGACGTGCAGGAGTTTCTGCAGCAGTACCAGGAAAGAGCGGCAGCAGCGGCTGTCCAGGCGCGGACGTGTCCTGCTGCCGGGGCAAATTCCACCAGAGGTCCTGCGACAGGCGGTTTGTGGGGTGCTGGGGGGACCAACGAGTGGGGAGCGAGTCTTGGTGCTGCGGGTGCTGCATCTGGTTTTGCTGCGGCCTCTGCTGCGGGAGCTGGATCTCCTGCTGCTGCTGCTGCCCTCAAGACTTGGTTGCTGCAGTCGGTGCTGCAGGGGGGGCCTGCTGCTGGGACAGCACGAGGAAGAGGAAGAGGAAGAGGAAAAGGAGCGGGAGGGGGGCCGCTGCGGCCGCTCCTATGGACCGAGTTGGAGCGTGGAGGCGCGCTGCAAGGTGTTGAAATGAAGAGGGGGCAGGAGCCGCCGCAGCAGCAGCAGCGTGGCCATCTCGTTACCGCTGCTCTTGCCGCGGCGGTGGGGAGCAGCAGAAGTTCGAGAGGCAGTGCTGCCGCTGCAGCTGCAGCTACCCCAGCGGCAACGGCGAGCAGCAGCAGCAGCAGAAGCGATGCTGCACTGCTGCACGTGAAACAGTCAAACGAGCAGCAGCGACAGCAGCAACACCACGGCGGAGTGCAGCTGCAGCAGCAGGGGGGGGGGGCAGGACTCCAAAATGTCAACAGCAGCAGCCCCCTACCGGACGGCGACACAGGCGTAGCTGTCTGCAATCCTTTAACTGCTGCTCTGGCGCCTTCGACAGCTACTGTCACTTCGACTGGCCTCGGCGTTGCCGCGGCTGCTTCTACAGTAGCGAGATCTCTGCTGCAGCGCAGCCCGTTCACGCGTGTGATGCAGTCCGCTGCTTCCCTTGTTGTCGGAGGAGGGGCTGCTGCGACGCCGTCGCCGCGAAGCAGCAGCAGCAGCATCAGCGACGGAGAGCCTGCATCGACTGCGCTTCAAGAAGAAAGTGTTACTACGGCCGCTGCAGCGCAGCCGAAGCAGCAGTCCTCCACGCTACCGACAGCTCTCGCTGCGCTCTTCTCCGATGCCGTTCCCGCATCGCAGCGCCCTGAGCCCGACTCTCTGTTGCAGCTGGGAGCCTGCAGCAGTAGCAGAAGTGCTGCGTCGACGAATACAAGAAACGACGCTGGTGCGGTCGCTGCTTCCACGGCAGAAGACTCTGCAATGGTGAAACTTGAGAAAGAGTACGAGGCGCTGCTCGATCTTCTGTGGCCAGCACCACCGGGACCACACGGTGAGAGAACACGCTGCCTGCGCGCATCCGACTGGGTTAGAAACAGCAGCAGCAGGAAGCGCAGCAGCTAGCGAGGAGCCTCCTTGACAGCAGCAGCAGCAGCAGGAGTAGCACTGCAGAAGCAACGACAGGAGTGAAGCGTCACAGCAGCAGCACCCGTAGCTGCTTTAGCAACAGGAGGAGCAGGAGCCGGAGCGTCAAGAGGAGGACGAGGAGGAGAAGGAGGGGGACCGTAGATGCAGCAGCAGCAGTAGTTGTACGCACGCAAGAAGTGTCGTGCTGGCAGAGCAGGACAGCTTTTCGCACGCCAGAGCGAGCCGCGCAGCTCACCGTGAGCAGCAGCAGCAGCAGGGTGTGGGTGCAGTGGAAGAGAGAGCAGCCACACACGACTGCGCCACGGCGGCCTCGGCCAGTTGGTCGGAGGTAACAGCAACAACAGGGCCATGGATAGCAGCAGCACACTGCAGCATAGCAGCACCTCCATCTGCAGCAGCGGCACGAGTCCTCCAACGATGACAGCCGCAGGGGCGCTTGCGTTGCAGCATCAGCTGGGAGATAGTCTCAGAAAAAGCAGCTGCAGCCTGCGGCACCGCCGGAAGTTGCTTGAATAGAGCAGACACATTCCTTTTTCATCGACATGCACCGGCGCCTAACCCCCAGCAGGGCGAGCAGCAGGGCGAGCAGCAGGGCGAGCAGCAGGAGCAGCAGCACCAGGAGCAGCAGCACCAGGAGCAGCAGCACCAGGAGCAGCGCTCGGGCCGCAGCGTTAGTGGTAGCAGCAGCACGTGAGCAACAGCCGGCACGAGGGGCGTGACGACGGGAACAGCAGCAGAAACCGGGCGGTGGTGACAGGCTTGCAGAGGAGAAGGAGTTGTTAGCGGGCCGGAATCTGGCCCGATTCGGACCCGGGTGGGCCCCACGTCGCGCTTCGTTTGCTGTATGTGTGGAACTGCTGCTGCTGTGCTGCAGGTGTATCGAAGCAACCGCGTTCCGCAACAGGCAGCGGACTGGCGACCAAGCGTCGCGCGGACTTGTATGTCGATCCAGCGGAGTGTCCGTACACCGCAGAGACGACCGAACGCCTGTTGCAGTTGCTGCCCCAGCTACAGAGCGACTTCTCTTCTTCTCTCAAGCGCTGTGTCTTCTTGAGAGTGCTAGAAAAAAGAAGAAGAAGCAGCATGAGCGGTCCCCACAAGCAGGTGTACGTACAGAGTATGCTGGCGCTGCGGCTGCTGGGAGAGCTCTGCAGCACGCTCCTTGACTACGCGGACGAACAGTTGGACGTTTGGACAGGCCGCATGCTGTTGCTGCTTTCTATGCAAATTGCCGCGCACGGGGCGAAGAGCGCGGACCCGCAGATGCAAACATTTGACTTTCAAGCGTACGCTGCTCAGCTTCGGAGCGGCGACAGCAGCACCGGCGACAGCAGCAGCAGCGGCAGCAGGAGGAGCCGCAAAGCGAGTCTGGAAAACGCCGGCAGCAGCAGCGACAGCCGGGGCAGTCTCTCTTCTTCTTCCAACAGGGGGGAGAAAGGCAGCAGCGGCTGCAGCAGCAACTGCTGCGTGTTCCAAGACAGCAGCAGCCGGAGCACAAAAAGTGGCGGCGGCAGCTGCAGCAGCAGACAAAAAAGTGTCAGCAGCAGCAGCAGCAGCAAAGAGAAACACAGCACTGACGATACAAATGCCGAGACGCCCGAGACACGCGGCAGCATAAATTTGGAGGCAGGAATGCAAGACGTTGACGTTGTCCGCTGGTCTTTGCATGTAAGTGTCTCTCCCTCTCCATGGCGGCAGACATCACTCATCCGGCCATCCTCTTTCCTTTTTCAGCTGCTGCTACCGACCAGCAGGGGCCACTGACCAGCTGCTGCTATTGACCAGCCGCTGCGACTGATCAGCTGCTGCTATTGACCTGCTGCTGTCTTCTCAAGGCGGGCGCTGCTGCTGCTGTTGTGCTGCTGCTTTTACTGGAGGCTGCGACAGCTGCAGCTGCTTGTGCTGCTGTGCGCCTAGCTGCTGTTGCTGCTGGTGTCCCTGTGGGTACCAGCTGCTGTTCTCTGCGCTGCTGCTGCTGCTGCTGCGACCTCGTGCTTCTTTCGTTGCTGCTACCCGCGTGCCCCTGCTTCTTCGACATCCGCTGTTGCTGCGCCTCCCGCTTGTCACTGCCCAGGGCTCTCCTGCTGTTTCTTTTTCTTCTGCAGCTGCTGGTGCGTGTGCACTTCTGCTGCAGTCCTGTCCCTCTTGATGCATGCTCCTTCCGCTGCTGCTTTCGCTCTTGCTGCTTCGGCTTCTGTTGTTGCCGCTCTTACATCCGTCCCCCTACTGCCCTGCGGTGCTTCACTCCTGCTGCTGAGTGACGTCTCTCTAGCAACGTCTCTGGTTGGTTGCTCTCTGCTGTTCTTCTACGTTTCTCTAAGACACATTTCTCGTGGCTCGTGCGGGAGTGAAAGAGGACTGTTTTTCTCTTTGGTGGCTGCTGCTGGCCCGTTGAATCATCGCGCTTTCTTCCTCTCGCTGTTCGTTTCCTTTCTGCTGCTGCGGCTGTGACGCCCGCGCTCTTTATTCTGGTGCCTGCGGGAAGATAACGCTGCGTTACGCATGCGGAGCCGCCCTCCGGGACAGCGTCGTGCTAGTGCTGCTGCCGTTGCTGCTGCTACAGTTGCTGCTGCTGCTGCCACTGTTGCTGCCACTGTTGCTGCCGCTGTTGCTGCTGCTGTTGCTGCTGCTGTTGCTGTTGCAGCTGCTGCACTCGTTGCGTTGTGGGATGATTCGGCGTGATTGGTGTGACAGAACACTCGTAGCAGTGCTGCGGTTGCTGCTGCTGCAGTGGCGCGTGAGTGTGCGCGCTTCCGCTTTTCTCTCTCGCTCTCTCTCATTCTCTCAAGAGGTTCTGCTGCTGCTACTGCTGCGGCTGCTGCTGCAGAAAGTACGAAGTGGAAGAAGACGCAGTCGCTTGCTGAGAAAGCAAGGCCGGTGCTGCCGTTGCTGCTGCAGATTCCACGGGCAGGGAGGTTCACTTCTTTTTCTGCGTTGTGTCGGCTGTGTCTGTACACCGGCGAACGTCTGCTCTTCTGTCTAGACACCGCAGCAGACTCTTCGCTTCTCCCCTGTCGTCCCCTCCTGCGCTGTGGTCCATGCCCTGTCCTTCTCTTCTGCTGCTGCTGCTGCTGCGACTTTCTGTCTTCCCCGCGCCTGCAACGACACATGCAGAGATGTCTCTACCATCACCGCTACTGGAACCGCGTGGCGTTTTGGGAGGAGGCGTTGACGCTGACGATCAGCGAAGAGCTCCAGCGCCACAAGGTGAGGACCGCCTGCAGCTGCTCGGCCGCAATCAAGTCAACACATTCTACGCTTGTGAACTTCTCAGCAGTTAATTTGTCTACGTGGACAACCGCCTTTTATCAAGACATTTACACACATACGTGTACGGATAATAAAGAAGTGTAAATATATGCGTATCAATGTGCTGACCTGTGTTACATCTGTGTGTCTATCTATCCATATATCTGTGTATATATATATATATATATATATATATATGTGGTTGAGTGTG